>JAVALU010002499.1:647500-685000 GCA_030770095.1 Gila robusta
ATGTATTTACCCGGTGTCAAAATCAGGCACATATAAATGTCAGGAAACACGATTCCTGGCTGCATGTCAATATCCATGGATCACTGGATCTTTAGTAAGTTGTAAGGAACACTATATTGAGTCCAATCTTTAGTTTAAACTGATAATCGTTTGTTTTACTTGCGTTTTCGCAGTTTCCCCTATTAAATCCAGTCACGCAGCAGCTCTTCTGCCACTCAGTCCGGCTGAGGGGGCGTGTTCCGGCGGGAAAGTGACGTTAATGCATTCCCTCTATTGTATGACAATCGCATTAAATCTAAATGTGTATGTTACTTTTGAATAATAGTATATACAGGGTTCTCAAGTTTCACGCATTGGCCGCGAGACACACGCAATTCAACCAGTTCACACGCTCACACGCCACACCGTGTATTTCTCACGCTGAAAAGGCAATGCCAACCAAGTTGTCCTGCAAGCTTTATATATAACGTTGTATACGAGGCGCAGGCACACAAAGTGAAGTTTCCTGTTGCCAGCACGGATCTCGGCCAGATTGCGTTCATTACTAGGCAACATGGATGCGCAAACACACGGAAGTTGACGGAACATTCTCGGCCACCGTACGTTCGTTACTAGGTAACCAACAACATCGCGCGAACACACGTTGTGATGGAGAAGGGAAGTTGGAAGAAAGCTCGTCTAACATTTTTAGGCTAGAACATTTAATATATAGACCATCGTATACATTATTATTGATGCAGTCAAAAACTCTACAACTACTTTGCAACCAGGCCAGAAGCTTTGGCTCAGTTTGGCTAGCTTACGTTATCTGAAACTAAGGGAAATGTTAGTGGGTATGGGAAGGAATGAAGATGTATTTCTTCATCATGAACAAAACCAAAACTAGAAACGGGTTGGCTCTGGACGGAACACTGTCATCCATTATGACAGTGAAAATGTCTGGCATCGAGCCACAGTTCTTCAAGTGGGAGCCCCCTACCCCTGTTATCAAGGCATCAAAATGTGCAACAAACACTTACAACACAAAACACATTTCATAAGCTGGAGTGTGTACTCTTGTGTACACAAACACACACACACCTTAATACTCTAATATGTCCATTTGTTCACAATGTCCCACCACACAATAAATCATTATACCATTTCGACTAGACACATTCAAAATGCAAAAAGATTTGTTTTTCCAAACTGTTTGGAGCAATTTGTTATATTTTTGTAATTTTTGTATATTTGTAATTTTGAAATATAACATTAAAGAGTATATTTGATGTGATGAATTGCTCTGTCATTTATCAGATTTACCAATTGTTATAATTTCAATTTGTGCTGGTTAATTATGAACAATGGGTAAAATTGGGGGGCGGGGCTCCATTAGGGCTCCTCCCCTAACCGCATGTGATCTCACTGATAAAACTTGAGAACCCTGGTTTGTAATTTGTTTTAAGAATAATCATTTGTTTTAATCCAGAGTCCAAACTGCCTGTCTGAAGATGAATATAACACTGATGACGCAATAAAGTCTCCATTTACAACAAAGGTACTTTAATCCGTTGCTATAATATTGTGTTCTATGCATACTTGCTACTTAAAACTGTTAATCTTATTATGTCTTTTGAAAGTACCAAAGTTAATAGTAATTCATAAAAAGGTAATGGGAAAATTAAATTGGAAAGATATGAGCATTCAGTCTAAAACGTTTTCAGTCTTTTGTGTTTCTAGCAAATATTGTACGTGTACGTACTTGTAATATCGTTGTATTTGACAGACCATGTTTTAAAATATTTCAGGTACTGGGGCTGATGGTCAATGTAAAGGACACAATCTGGCAAATATTGAAGCAAACAATTATGATCTAACAAAAACCTGCAGAGGTGATTGGATATGGGAGCTCAAGAGCCTTTTAAGTGGTTTTGTAACTTTTGTTGTAAATCTTCATAGAATTACCTTTAGAAACAGATTATAGTAATCTTGTTCAAATATTAGGAAATAATTATGTTGGTTTGAGAAAGCCAACATATTGTTAACCTATTTAAACTAAATATTATTATTATAATTCTGAATTCTGAGATTACATTTTTCAACTCTTAACTCCTAGAGCTTTAATTCTACAAGCACCTAACACAGACCTTAAAGGGATAGTTCACCCAAAAATTAAAATTAGCCCATGATTTACTCACCCTCAAGTCATCCTAGGTGTATATGACGTTCTTCTTTCAGAAGAATACAATCAGAGTTATATTAACTCTAATAGCTTTATAATGGCAGTGAATAGTTATATATTTTTTATATAGTACACTGTAAAAAATTTGGCGTAGAATTTACTTGAAAAAAGCTAGCTAACAATTTTCACTCAGAAAAAGCTAGTAAATTTACAAACATTAGTAACTTTAATTAGAAATGTTTAAGTTAACTTGAATTTTCCAATTAAATTTTATTGACTCTTTGTCTGTAAATTTGACTTAAGTAAGGCTTATAAATCTATTATGAGTTTAATTTTTTTTACATAAGAGTCCTAGTTATATTTTTTAGATATTCTGAGTAACCTTTACTTTAAATATTATGTAAACATTACGTAACATTAGTAATATATCACAAATTATATTTTCAATTAAAAAAAAAAAAGAGACATTTTTTCCTTGAGTTTTATTTTAATTAAATTCTTGAAAAACAAATGCACAAAAATAAATGGACACATTCATTAAGATTAACTGCGGTTGGCCAAAAACATGGCCAAAATTGTTCAGCATCTTTATACTATCACAGATGTTTCAATGTCTTTTTGCGTAGGTTATAGTATACTATAACTGTTCTCCGCGATTCACCTCATGTGAAATGGAGAATATTAAGAGAAAACAGTAAGAGACTGTTCTAACTTTTTGTTTGATTGGACTTTATTTTCGTTTAACTGTTGGAAACTATGTTTTTCGTTTGACTGGACTTTATTTTCGTTTAACTGTTGGAAACTACTGGAAAAAAGAATGGCCATGTTCTGTGGTGCATTTTTGAGGTAAGATAACCTGCAAGTTTGTTATAATTTATTTTATTTAATTTGTTTAGATTGTAGGCTATTGCTCATTTCGTTTGCGAGCGCTGCGAGCAGCCTGAGCCTGCCTCAGTAGTATTTCAAAAAATGTTGTTTTACTCACTGTGGTTTAATAAATAAACATTTATTAAACTAACTGTCTGTGTGATGTGCTTTAAGTGTTTTATATCTATGGATTTTATTGTAGCCAAGTAAAGTATTAGCGTTGATTTGAGAAGCTAAATTGATCAAACATGTTTTACTCGCTGTCGGCTCGGCTGCTTGGTCGTCATTTAAAACAAAATGCTCCAAATATTTGTCTAAATTAACAATAAATAAATGAAAAGAAACATAACTAACAAAACTGACCTATTTTAATGGCTGCAAATAGGGCAGGCTGTCGCTGTGTAATGAGAGAGAGAGAGAAAAAAAAAAAAAGGGCTCGGACTCGGAGCGTCTTGCGCCAGGGCCGGGCTCCGGCCTAGATTTGAGGCCCGTGCAGGGCTTTACTCCAGAGATCTGCAGAGAAGAGGGCGGCAGCAGAGACACTGAGGGCTTCACTGTGGGACCAGCTGCAGGAGACAAACACAACACATTCACAAACACACACACAACACACTGCACTGCACAGTCACAGCAGAGGAGTAATGCTGTTCTAGATTTAGATTAAATAATTATAAAACAATATCAGAAAAACTTTATTTAAAGCTTTCATACATATTGCATTATAAAAGTATTTTAATGCATTAATTATGCACTGCTATATACATTAAAATGCATGTATGATCTCATCAATAAGTGTAACAGCAGTTATAACACATATTATCTATTATCAGGCCGATCTGACTGCTTTAACTCCAGCAATTATTCACTCTGAACATAAATATCTAACATTTTGAGATATTCACCTGAACTGAAAATGTAACTCAATTTCAAACAGAGTTTAAACACAATTGAATCACACAGAATGAACAAAACACTGAATTATAAGCACAACATGAGCAAAAGAGATTCAGTATCATTGACTGAACTACAGAAAGTAGCAACATTTACATTCTGATGTCAAATCTCTTTTTACATGTATGATTTCTACAATAAAAGATGGACTAAATATGAACTCAGTGTAGAAATAAATGAAGGAAATACAAAAATATAATAAACTGAATAAACTCATAGTGAGACACATTATGGAAATATGTATAGAATTTTATGTTGTTGAAAGGAATAATGCTATTCTTATATTAATATCATTGTTTTAGATTAAATAGTTATACAAAAATATCAGTAACACTTTAATTAAAGCCTTTATACATATTGCATTATAAAACGTTTTTTAACAATATATAATTATATATTGTTTTACACATTATAATGCATGTATGATCACATCAATAATTGTAACCAAGGTTTTAACACATTATAATATTATCTATTCATTGTTACACCTTAAGAAATTATAATACTTTAAAACTCGTGACAAACAACCAATTTCAGATGTAACAAGGAATTTGCAATTAGTATAATGCATTTTAATTTTAGCTACTATTAGTTTAGTTATTTACTTTAGTTATACTTTTTCAAAGATGTAAGGCATTATAATCTACATTATTGATACCTTTATAATGCTTTACACATCATAAAGGCTTCAAGTAAAGTGTCGCCACAATATCTAATAATCATTATTATTAATAAATGTTGTTCTTGTTTCAACTGTAAAACACTTTCTGAAATTTAAATTGTATTTTTTTATTAGGTGATTAAATAGACAGACTCACCGATCACCAGTTTAGTTCCTCCACCGAATGTCCACCACAGTGATACAATCTAATGAAACACTCGTACAAAAACCTCTATTCCACTCGAGTGAACACACACTCCAGCAGAGAGAGAGAAACAACACTTCAACACACTGATATTAGAAGATCCTCAGCTCTTCTCAACACTCACTCATTCAGATTTGACTAAATGCTTTCTGATATAACACTGTTTAAAGAAATATATGTGATGAGCTGTGACCTCTGAGGTGACCTTTGACCTCTTTGATCATGGATGATGTTGTGGAGTTTCTCATAATGATGCTTCTGTTCTTCATATGCAGATCAATCATCATGATTGACAGAAAAACCTGCAGCTTCACACTTCAATCTTCAGTGAGAATCTGTTCAAATAATGACTTTATTGAATATTAGAGCCAAAGTCAATAGAAAGTGTGACAATGAAGATATAAAAGGTGTTTTGCATGTTCTACACAGTCAAGCATGTTTTCATATTCAAGGTGTGTTATAAAAGTATCTGGACTGGTTATGAATCTCCACACAAGATCATGAAACGTGAACAAGCTCTAATATGTCTCCATCTTTAACGCTTGTTTCTTCTCCATCTGATGATTTCAGACACACATGAGGCTTCATGATAGATGGAGTGACACCATGAACTCTGATTAGAGATTCACAATCAGTCCTGATACTTTCTGAACACACTCATGATTCATGATCTTACTTTAGTGATGGCGCTTCATCTAGTGCAGGTATTCCCATAGTGTGGTACGCGAGCTGCCACCAGGGGGTCCGCAAGAGGAAAAATATAATGGCGGTCTGTTTTTTAAGTGGGATTTTTCCATACAATAAAATAAAAAACATGAACAGTAAACATTTCCTTTGTAATCGCTTTTATTTTAAATAAAAAAGCTATAATTTATTAGTTTTTGATAGAAATGCACTGCAGCCGCTATATGTCACGTGATCAACTTCTAAATTCAAATGTGCTTTCACGCGTTGGCTGGCGCTGAGTCAGTTCTGTCATATATCACAACTATTGAGTGTTTTCAACCACATAATGTTTATTTTAGGTTTCAGACATTTAAATACACATAAGTACTAGCAAAACAATGATTTTGATTTCGCTGATTTCTATGGAAGCGGCAATAATAATCCTTTTCATTATAATAAGACGACACGTTTTATTCATATCAGATACACATTGTGTAAGTAGCTTCACATTTTACCCTATTCTTCTCCCAGTTCACCGGCCTCTTACTTTCATGTATTTCGTGAGAAGTGGAGGAATTGACGTGTTGTAAATCCAACAGATCCGATTCTCTGAACTGCGGCACAAACTAACATGGCGCCGCCCATCGCGCATACAGCTCAACTAACGCGATCGTTATGAAGGTGTTTAAACAACAAAACACATCCACTTACACATATTTGACAATCAGAATATCAGCGTTTCATGCTATAGCTAATACATTTGTGAATATTTTTGATAAAAAAGGAAAAATTACATAAAAGCAGATCATCATTCATTCAGCGCTGTGTTGTGGTTGCGCTGTGTCACGTGACAAGCAATGACGCGTCACCATGGAAACATTAAAGTGACAAGTTCTAAATAACGGTCGCCTTGAAAAACTCACGCTGGGGGGTCAGTTAGAATATTTTAATCTTACGTGTGAAAGGGTTAAAAGTGGAAGCTTGTGCGTAGCTTTGTTGCATTATATTGAAACTTTGTTGATGTTGTTATTGTCATGCGTGTTCTGGTTATTTGAGCATGATTAAACATGAGTCTTTATATGGCGATAAAACAAAGCTTTGTTGCGTTTGACTGAATATGGACACAGAGATGGACGTTCATCTGCACATCCTCAGTGTCTCAGGAGCAGTGTTGTGGGTAACGCGTTATAAAGTAACGCGTTAGAGTACTCTAATTACCTTTTGCGTGATATGTGTAACTTAACGCGTTAGTTTTGTGCGTTACGTAATCAGTAACTTCGTTATTTTTTAAAAAAAGTAATCCGTTATTTTAAGAAAAGGAAAATCCCGACTGCAGCCTGTTTTTTGTCCGACAGTATTATGCCTAGGTCTACTGTGCCACCTGCGGATGTATCAGCGGAGCCGAAGCGCTGTAATCATAAAGTCAATGGCTGTGATACGTCTGTGCCCCCCCTGTGTGTGTGTGTGTGTGTGTTTTTTTCGAACTCGCAAGATGGCAGAGAGGACAGCGTTCGCAGGATGGAAGTACGCACATTATTTTCAATTTGTCAACGAAAAGGAAAAGAACATAACGGTAAAATGCACACTCTGCGTTGGTGAAAAGCTTCTGTCGACCGCCAAAAATTCTAAAACTGCATTAGAGTTAAAGATAAAATCAGGAGTTATCTTGTTCTATGGTGCTCATATAGCCTAGGCTACCCGGGCTGGGAATGTGCATTTTGTTAATTAATTAATATGTTCTGTGATAATAAATAAATAAAACGCTATGTGATCCTATTGATGACTGTCTTTCCTGTTATTGTTATCCCGCAGTGTTAATTTAGTCAGATGACTGACGTTATTCATTGCCAGGAGTCACGACTTCTAGGTGCATTTAAAGGGGGCCGTGTCTGTCAATTAAGCTGCAGCATGTGTGAGGCGCTGCAAACGGCTTTTAATGTTTGGTAACGCATGAGTACTCTAACGCGTTACTTTTATGAATAGATAACGCTGTAACGTAACTGATTACTTTTAATTGATGGTAACGTTGTAACCTAATTAACTACTTTCAAAAGTAACTATACCCAACACTGCTCAGGAGTCACAATAAACATACTAAATAAAGTCATGATTGTGTAACTCTAGTGTATATGAGTTTGTTCTCAGCACAAGCTGTTGTAAATCCTGCCCACTTCTTTGCATTGTCAGCACATGCTTCAGTGCTCTGAGAGTGTTTATAGTGCTGTGAGTTTAACACTTCATGACTGAGAGCAGAACACACACACTCTTCATCATCACACACGACTAAACTACAACTATGAACACAATCAACATCTTCATCTGGACCATTGCACTGTTTATTCAAGGTTTGTGAAATACATGTTTTAATAATGATTATTATTTATTTTTAAATGTGAAATATATATATATATATATATATATATATATATATATATGTTTATCATATACTGTATATTATCATATATCATTTTAATTTTTGTTTGTGTTTTCTTTCAGAGTGTAGAGGACAGATCACTGTAACTCAGAGTCCATCAATATCAGCAGTTCAACCAGGAGAAGAAGTCAGAATAAACTGTAAAACCAGCAGTGATGTGTATGGTGGTAATCGTATGGCCTGGTACTCACAGAAACCTGGAGAAGCTCCTAAACTCCTCATATATTATGCAACAACCCGTTATACTGGAACTCCATCTAGATTCAGTGGCAGTGGATCTGGCAGTGATTTTACTCTGACCATCAGTGGAGTCCAGACTGAAGATACAGGAGATTATTACTGTCTGAGTTTACACTATCCAAACAGTAAATGGGTGTTCACACAGTGATAAAGAGTCGTACAAAAACCTCTGTCAGTCAGACGTCACAGTGACTGCACTGATACAGCTGAGAGAAACTGCAGCTGCTGATGGAGGATCACAAACTACACAATATCAAACCTTTCACACACTTTATTCATTTATTATGATGTACTAAGTGAACATATAATCTTATATCCACTACTAAACTGGACTAAAATGTGTAGTAAATGTGAGTGGAGCTTGTTCTTGTAAAACGTCTTGTTCTTGTAAAGCCTCTACAATGTAATAACTGCACTTGGATGCTTCACCACTAGAGGACACATCTTTATATCGCTGAGTTCCTCTCTGTCAGCAAGAGAGTTTCTCTGGGCACTTAAACGAATATCTAGAAAGAGAAATCTCACACACTTCACATCAGAAGGCCTACTCTCTCGTCCCTGTGTAGAGAGACACACGTACCAATGAGAGCAAGGCCATTGAGAGCTTTAAAAACAAACAATAAGATCTTAAAATCAACTCTAAAAGAAACTGGAAGCCAGTGGAGCGAAGAAAGAATTGGGGTTATATGCTCACGTTTGCGTGTATTAGTTAAAAGACGAGCTGCTGCGTTCTGCGCCTGAGTGATGACTGTGAGACTCCCACGTAAAGCGCGTTACAATAGTCTAATCTTGAACTAATAAAAGCATGAATAGCTTTCTCAAGATCCGAACGATTTAAAAATGGTTTGACCTTGGCCAATAGACGTAGCTGAAAAAAACTTGCTTTTACCACAATGTCAATTTGTTAACTACTTCTTCACTACTGTTAACTACACTCTTAAAAATAATGGTTCCAAAATAGGGGTCATAGAAGAACCATTTTGGTTCCCAAAAAACCTTTCAGTGAATCGTTCTAAAAAGAACCATTTTTTGAACATATTAATAATCTAAAGAACCTTTTTCCACTATAAATAAACTTTTGTGGAACAAAATGGTTCTTTACTCATGTCAGACTTTTATTTGTTGATTTTACTTCTGCTTTTAACACCATTCAGCCCCTTTTGCTCGCTGAGGGACTGATAGCGGATTTTAACCTGGACTTGAATTTGGTGGGCTGGTTATTGGATTTTTTAACAGATAGATCCCAGCGTGTGCGGGCAAACAGCACCCTATCTGAAGTCACTTTTACATCCACTGGTTCCCCCCAAGGTTGCTGTCCGTCTCCTCTCTTGTACATCCTGTACACAAACCAGTGTCGCAGTTTGTACCAAGATAGATACATACTTAAGTTTACTGATGATTCTGTTATTGTCAGCTTGCTATCAGGGAATGAGCGAGACCATGGGCCAGTCCTTAGTGACTTTGTAGAGTGGTGTGATAGTTCATTTTTACAGCTGAATGTATCTAAAACTAAGGATATGGTCATTGACTTTCGCAGGACACCACCTCCCCCTACAGTCACGGTTATTAAGGGCACGGATATTGAGCCCGTGGAGACATACAAATATCTTGGAGTCATTTTAGACAACAAACTGTGTTTTGAACCGTTGGTTGACGCTGTCACAAAGAAATTCCAACAAAGAATTTACTTACTTAGGAAAATGAATACTTTTAATGTTTCTTCAGACATGATGATTTTGTTTTATCGTGCTTTCATTGAATCGGTTTTATCTTTCTGCATATCTGCTTGGTTTGGAAGCCTCTCTCTGACAAATAAAAACAGACTTGGTAGTCTAGTCAAAGTGGCGAGCAAGATTTCCAGGAGAAGTCCGGCTCAACCAGGGGAGTTATACATAAAACAGGTCCAGAGGAAAGTTAGAGCTATAGCTCATTCACAGGATCATCCCCTTAGAACAGAGTCTGAGCTTTTGCCCTCTGAGCGGCGTTATCGAGTTCGTAGCTGCAGAACAAAGAGGATGCACATATCTTTCGTTCCGGCAGCTGTGAGGCACCTTAATGGCACTTAGCACTTTATATTAACTTGCACAAGTTGCATTTTTGCACTTGATGGTGCCCTGTACTTTATTTATTTATTTGTTAGACATTATGTACATTGGGCGTTAATGTGAAGTCCTTCTTGCTGGTTGGTTTTGTTGGTGAGTGTTGTTGTATGTTATGTGTTTTTATGTTGAGCATTTGCAGCAAATTCAATTTCCCCTTGTGGGACAATAAAGGTACTTTGACTTTGACTTTGACTTTATGGAGTCAATGATGCAGATAAAGAACCATTACATTAAATTTAACAGAATGATTATTTATCTTACACAAACCTTTCTCAAAGTTAATAAAAAATGGACTTTTGGATTTTTGAACTGACACTAGGTGGAATGAGCGGCCAAATCATCTCAAAAAATGGTTATTTTTAGAACGATTCACTAAAAGGTTTTTTGGGAACCAAAATGGTTCTTCTATGACCCCTATTTTGGAACCTTTATTTTTAAGAGAGTAGTAAAGAAGATGTGTTAACTAATCTGTATGCAATAGAAGATTATGATTGTGTTAAGTAACAGTTAGTTCATCAATAACTAATGAATTCTGTCATATCTCCTGAAGAACTACTATTAATGATCTACTAATTAAGGTTCAAGAAAAATAACTAAGAAGTAACTAATGAACATCATAAAAACTGCATTGAGTTGTGCCTTCCTTATTTACTAATGTTCTTACAGTTTTTCTCGTTTGCTTAAACACATTTCTTGAAACTATGCCTCGTATTCTCAAAACTATAAACACAAATCCAGAACGTCTCACCCAGTTCCCCAAACATCATGTTTTCAGGTCAAAATGAAGCTCTACACTCAAAACCATTCACTCTTGCTGAAAAGACAAACCTTGCCCTCAGACATCACACACACGCCCTCACAAACACACACACACTACAACATAGTCTCACACACTGGTGCAGTGCATTCAAAACAACATTTCCAAAACTGGTGAGTTATGTTGCTTGTGCTTCCGCCATCACAGACCTTTCCACATGATGAACACAAAAGACACAACCAATGGATACATTGGCACATTTTATTCATTCATGTACTACACAGTACAACACACACACACACACACACACACACACAAAATCTTTTTTTTTACTCTCTCCTATAAATTTTTTGTATATATATTTGCGTACAGTAAGATGTGTGTGAGCATCATACGCCAGTAAAAGAGCACACACAAACCTCATCTAATAGGGAATAGTGCTGGAATGGTAAAGAGTGTTGGCCGTGACAGGACGGCTCCACTCAAGGACACAATATGATGAGCACGTCTAAGAATGTTCCACGTATAGTTGAAATACCATCATTGGCCTAGAAAGAAAACATTCTGGGAGTCCAGCCTATAAAGGAGGAAGGATGCTCTCCTTCACTGTCACACTAGTCTGTGCCACTCTGTGTGACTGTACGACTGCTGGCCTTTTCTTGCAAGAAAATAGACCTCATCAAAGACTATTGGCAATGTTTGTCTCTTATTCAGTGATATCATTTTGTTTGCCACCACTCCTCCCTGAAGGTTCTCGAGGCGACGGTGAAGAGACTCAAATTTGTCCTTAACAATATTTTAAAACCATAAATGCAGTGATTATGATACAAACTGAGAGAAAAACTACCTTTGCAATATATCTCCCTATGGTGTCCCTTTAATTAAGGTCCCACCTACAACAATTGACTGGAACTCAGATCAGAAGTTTTGCTGAAGTTAACTCACTTATAGAGCATTTCTCCTTATACATGAAAACATATAAATTAAACTCAGATATCCAAATCAACTGGCTACACTGCATCCTGAATGTTTTCTCTATTTATAATGTGGTATTAATAAACTTTTTCTAATATACTTGTGTCTCTTTTTGCCCTCAGTGGTGCCGATACTGTGTGCCCTATTTCTATTCTTAAAGGGCCGGCGTATTCAGCTCTTTATATTGTGTTCCTATGAAGGATTTTGTATCAATAGTGTCATCTTGTTTTAGTTCCCACCACAACGCTACACAAGCTGTGCTTATATGTGTAATTATTCACTCATTGCATCATCCGCAGCTTGTAAAACAGTAAACTAGGGATGTGTGCTTTCGAAACTGCTTCATGAAGCTCTGAAAATTATTAGTTTAGATCCAGTGATTCGAGCGTGTATTAAACAAGTTGTAAAATCACTCCTTTTTTATTTTCCTTTTCTTTTTCCCTCGTCGTTGCCTCTTTGTACTGTTATATGTTGACTTAAATTCAAAATAAAAACATAATAAAACAAACAAAAAAAATGCCAAAGTGACTGCACTAAACCAGGCTTTGTGTGATTACTGTTTTGAAAATGTCAGTGGTTCGTCACTGTGATGTGAACTTCGATGTGAACTCTGTGGACCCATGAACCACTGTCTATTTGATTTTACCTGATCTCGGACCAGTTTTAAAAATTTGTAGACATTTATTGACACATTTTTATAATAAAAAAGGAGTTGTGGTTAACGGTGTCTAATTGGTCTGATTAAACAAGCTCTCTATAAAACAAACAAAACAAGCCCCACAATTTAATACAATAACACATATTATAAAGACATTTCATATTTAATGGTATTAGATGATTTTGTAATTACATTTAATAGAGTAATTAAGGTGTTTTTACGCTGAGTTTTGGCTGTTCTGACCAGCACGGGTCTCCAGCGTGTGGCGTTTCCAGAGCTTCAATACAGTCAATCATTTTGCAAATCAATCAGTTCAATGGTTTCTAAAAGCTTTGTTTCTCCCATCACTAGAGCAACAGGATTTTGGTTCATTTTTTAATTGATAACAGCAGACTATGCGGTTGCACTTTATTTTATGTGCACTTACACTTACAATGTACTAAGAAAAGTACTGGGTAATGTAAGGTAACTACATGGGTTCATGGTTAGTACCTATATTACCCAGTATTTCAATTACTATAATAAGTTCATATGTAAATGGGGAACAGGACTGTAAAATCAAAAGCTACTGACTATGCAACATTGTTTAGCAATGATAAAAGACAGTTCAATAACCTTAAGATGTTGAATTTCAGAGGAACTATCCTACAGCAAACACTGAACCAGACTATTTACATGTTGAGCAAGCGATCTCATTGGCTACCGGATCATCAGAAGCCAATCAGCTTGTGCCTGATCAGCCGGTGCCATCTAGATCCAACCCTGGAGACTCTCCCTATCAAACTCCTGATTCAGATTAGAGACATTGTTGGGGAACCACTCTGCCGTGCAAATGCAAAAGGCCATAACTTCGTTTTTGGTCGAAAATTAGTTATTGATATTTTTGGCACATTCAAGAGCTCCTTTATCATGTGGATAAGTATCTTGAGTCAATTCCGTTGTTTTCTCGAGAAATTAATGGGTTGTCTTAACAGTAACTTCCAAAAGCCCGTGAGAAACCGAGGCAGAACACTGTAACACCAGTTACCGCTCTTTGGCTGTGTTCTGGAACGCTCATATTGAGTTACGCTACTCTGCCTTTGTTTAGCCGAGCGTCAATATGAAGTTACTGTGCTGCCGTTCTATCAAATAATGCTACCTATCAGATTGTACGGTGTTCTGCCTTTGTTTTACTGTCCATTAAAATTGAAATTCTGATGTAGCCTGTGTACTTTGTACAGCTGCCATCAGTCCCTGTAACTTCTGATGTCCTCAGAGCTTTGTCCTGCACTAATGCGGTCAGAACATTTAGTAGCCTATGGTCTGAACCCGTTCCATCCACAAACGTGCGATATCGATCGCGAAGGATATATAAAGCCCCGCCTCACCCAGTTTGGGTTCAGGACCTGGTTGAAACACTCATCTAGCTGGCATAGTGCCAAAACTGCACCTTCAGCACCGCCCTGAACACGGTCGAGCCGACGCGGGACTAATATATCACAGGGAGTGATAATAATGAAGCAACAAGGGTATATTGGTGCATACAACATAATGAAGCAAGAAGTGCTGGTGCATATAACATCAGACCAGCTGTTACAAGCGGGTTATATACATACAATCACAGCGTCCGGAATAAATCCATGGGACGAGCCACGTTCACAAGCACAATAAAAGGGCAGACAGCGGAAACCATCGCATACTGAAAAGATGATTAATACAGAAAGTTGTGCTATAAATGCATTAGTCGTCTAGGTAGTCCAGAACGCGCTCCCCACTGAGTCTCAAAGGAGAAAGCACTGCGTTTGTTCTTCGTACTTTTCGTGTACGTACGAGGAGCGTGACACCTTCGAACACGAATATACTATATTCCAGTGCCCGGGTCGAATGTGCGCGAGGATCTGTTTTATCGTGATCATTTTGAACGTGCGTTTAGCAAGTCTTATGCCACTCGGTACCAATTGAAGATACTCTTTACCGCTATGGAGGTATTTTGTCATGTGTAATGTATTAATAATGCCACCAGAATGCAACCAAAGCACAGCATAGCAATAGGTAGATGTCTATGAGTAATTGTAAATCATACAGAATAAATGCCATGATCACTAGATTTTATACAGCTGTTACTGTAATGATTTTGCTAATGGTGATCAGCAACCAAATATTGATAATGTGGAAGTTACTGCCTTTTGCCTTGGCATGACTTCTCACGTTTTGCTGACAGTATAAAGGCAGAGTTACAGTAACTTTACAATAGTGGTCAAAAGTCAAGTCTGAGCTCAAGATTTTTTTATATAGATAATTTTCATTAATAAAACATCTAATTGCCAGATTTCCAGTGTCCTACCTATAATTAATTTGGCGGGACAACTACAAATCTTTAAAGTAATTTCTCTCAGTTCCACACTCTAGCGAGTTAAGGTCTTTTGCCTTTGTAGGGCAACACCGATCTAGAGTTTTTCATGACTGAACTAAAATTAACTAAATTACTTTGAATTTGAATGTAAATGTGCAGCAGAAGTGAAACTGTTCTGTTCCAGTCCAGATCATGTAACCAATCAAAGAAAAGAAAAGCTCCTGATCTGAAAGCTCTGGATGAGGGTCTTTCAACGCTCCACTGTTACTCAACCCAAACAACAACAGAAGACAAACAAGAGAAATGCCACTCTGTAACATTTCAGATTTGAAATATGACTGGCAATAAGCTAAAAGAAACCGGAGACCTGTTCAGTTTCAGTGCACTGAAGTTTCTGATGATGATTAACTGTGACGTGTGGCTCTAAAATGTGTTCAGCCCTTCACAGGTGGAAAACCCCAGCTAGGCCACAGGAGCTCTGGAAAACATCTCTGAAGTATTTCAAGAGACTAGAAACTAATGATTTACAAAAACAATTTTGATTCCCTTTACCTACTGTAATTAAACTTAATTTAAAAATTAATTAGTTATTTCATTGTGCTGTAACGTATTACTTCAATAAAATAATAATAAATTATTATTGTTATTACACAATATATTGTACTATATAGCTGTTTTATAGTTACTATACAGTTATGTATTGTTATTTAATGTTAAAACATGTCAGTAAAAGATGTCATTAAAGATGTTTGAAAGATGTGGTCAGTACAGATGACCATATTTATAAGGTGTATAATGATTCAGACACAACATGAATGGTAGAATCCAAAAGGCTTGAAACAGAGACAAGCAACAGACCCAAAGGGAGGGTGTCTTTGAGGAGGGCGAGGAGCTGGTGATGGACAGGGAACTGGAGAAGTGTGCAGAGGGGAACACCACTGCAGAGCCGATGAACAGAAGCCAAGGCCGAGCCCTGATGGACCTTCTGGGTGTCACGGATATGCTGGCTATAATCAAGCGCACGACGACGGAGATAATAAAGAAGACTTGTAAAATTCAAACAGTAGCCTATTAATTCATTCATATGCTTGCATCCGATTTGAAGTATGTTCATCATGTTTTAGGTGTAATATATGATCCCTGTCAATCAAACTGAACAGACTGCATTCAGTCACTTAAATTATTTGTATTATATTTTTATTTTTTAAATACCATCAGCTTCTTTTGCAGAAGTGAAACTGTTGTGTTCCAGTCCAGATCATGTAACCAATCAAAGAGTGAGACTGAAAAGCCCATTTGCATTGTCAGGGTGGAGTGATTGTGATCTCTCAGAATAGAGCAGCTCTGTCTCCAGAGACCATGTTCAAACCCCAAGAGCTTTATTTGACATTTACTGCTACATCAACCTTCTGAAAAGCTCCTGCATCTTCATCTGTTAGTTCAATGATGTTGTCAGACACAAAGTGAACTTGTTGAGAAGCTTTATTGAATGTTGCAGCAAACACAGCAGATTGAAAGATCTACACACACACACACACACACACACACACACACACACACACACACACACTCTTTCAGTATTGAGTTGTAAATCACTACAGCTGCAGCACTAGACTCATGTGAATCCTGCCTGACACAGGACACTCAGATACGGCTCATCTTCAGGAGAGAAACATCAGCACCCAGAGCTCTTGTGGAACGAGACCTCATGAGGAGCTCCATCATGTGTTACTCTGCAGACGTACAGCTCTCCCTGTTCCCAGTGTGCTTTGCTGAGGGTCAGGACGCTACTGCGGCTGTAGCGGCCGTCCTGCTGGCTCTCTGCGCTGGTCAGAACCCCCTCGGTGACCTCTGACCCGTCCAGTGTCCAGCTCACCAGCGCCCCCTGTGGAGAGTAAGAGCTGAGCAGGCAGAGCAGTGCGGCTGATTCTCCAGAGATCTGCAGAGAAGAGGGCGGCAGCAGAGACACTGAGGGCTTCACTGTGGGACCAGCTGCAGGAGACAAACACAACACATTCACAAACACACACAAACACACTGCACTGCACATTCACAGCATTTCAACAGGACTGAAGCAGCAGACATGAGGAATGCAGGAAAAATCACCAGCATCTGATCCTTCATGTCCTTCAGCTTCACTACAGCTCATATATATATATATATACAATATACAAACTACACAATCACTATATGCATTTAAATCAATCCTCATTATAATATATAGCATTGTAATACACTGAATACTTTAATTTGAACAGTTTTTATATCCCAAAATAAAGTGATTTTTTACTTAAGTGAGATATTCAAGTCAAAATATAAGTCAGTTTCAAACAGAATTAAAACACAATTGAATCACACATATATTGTGTTTGTATTATAAAGCACTGAATTATAAGCACAACATGAGCAAAAGAGATTCAGTATCATTGACTGAACTACAGAAAGTAGCAACATTTACATTCTGATGTCAAATCTCTTTTTTACATGTATGATTTCTACAATAAAAGATGAACTAAATATGAACTCAGTGTAGAAATAAATGAAGGAAAACAAACCTGTAATAAACTGAATAAACTCATAGTGAGACACATTATGGAAATAAGTTTAGAATTTATTTTGTTTGTTGTTAAGATATGCGTTCTTTTGAATGAATAACATGACATATCATTTTATTATTTATTAATTATATTTTATTATATTACAATATTAGTAACTTACTTAAAGCCTTTATATTCCATTCTAAAAGTATTTTAATGCATAAGCATTACACATACATTATAAAGCATGTATGATCACATCAATAATTGTAACTGCAGTTATAACACATTATAATATTATCTATTCACTGTTACACCTTCCAAAAATTATAATACACTAAAACATGATAAACAACCACTTAAGATGTAACAAGGAATTTGCAAATATTTTAATGCATTTTAACTTTGGTTAGAATTATTTATGAAAAGATATAAGGCATTATAATCTACATTATTGAAACCTTTATAATGCATTACACATAAAGGCTTTAAGTAAAGTGTTGCCACAATATCTAATAATCATTATTATTAATAAATGTTGTTCTTGTTTCAATTTTAAAACACTTTCTGAAATCAAATTTTATTTTTTTTAAATAGGTAATTAAAAAGACTTACATTTGATCACCAGTTTAGTTCCTCCACCGAATGTCCACCACAGTGATACAATCTAATGAAACGCTCGTACAAAAACCTCTATTCCACTCGAGTGAACACACACTCCAGCAGAGAGAGAGAAACAACACTTCAACACACTGATATTAGAAGATCCTCAGCTCTTCTCAACACTCACTCATTCAGATTTGACTAAATGCTTTCTGATATAACACTGTTTAAAGAAATATATGTGATGAGCTGTGACCTCTGAGGTGACCTTTGACCTCTTTGATCATGGATGATGTTGTGGAGTTTCTCATAATGATGCTTCTGTTCTTCATATGCAGATCAATCATCATGATTGACAGAAAAACCTGCAGCTTCACACTTCAATCTTCAGTGAGAATCTGTTCAAATAATGAGTTTATTGAATATTAGAGCCAAAGTCAATAGAAAGTGTGACAATGAAGATATAAAAGGTGTTTTGCATGTTCTACACAGTCAAGCATGTTTTCATATTCAAGGTGTGTTATAAAAGTATCTGGACTGGTTATGAATCTCCACACAAGATCATGAAACGTGAACAAGCTCTAATATGTCTCCATCTTTAACGCCTGTTTCTTCTCCATCTGATGATTTCAGACACACATGAGGCTTCATGATAGATGGAGTGACACCATGAACTCTGATTAGAGATTCACAATCAGTCCTGATACTTTCTGAACACACTCATGATTCATGATCTTACTTTAGTGATGGCGCTTCATCTAGTGGAAGTGTAGCAGTGATGATGGTCACATGACTGAATATGGACACAGAGATGGACGTTCATCTGCACATCCTCAGTGTCTCAGGAGTCACAATAAACATACTAAATAAAGTCATGATTGTGTAACTCTAGTGTATATGAGTTTGTTCTCAGCACAAGCTGTTGTAAATCCTGCCCACTTCTTTGCATTGTCAGCACATGCTTCAGTGCTCTGAGAGTGTTTATAGTGCTGTGAGTTTAACACTTCATGACTGAGAGCAGAACACACACACTCTTCATCATCACACAAGACTAAACTACAACTATGAACACAATCAACATCTTCATCTGGACCATTGCACTGTTTATTCAAGGTTTGTGTAATACGTTTTTATAATGATTATTAATTATCTTAAAATGTGAATTGATATTTTATCATTTACGTATATCATCAATTCATTTTCTTTTGTTGTTTTCTTTCAGAGTGTAGAGGACAGATCACTGTAACTCAGAGTCCATCAATTAACACTGTCCAACAGAGTCAAACAGTCAGAATAAAGTGTCATATAGATGTAGTGTATATGGAGCTGATGCTTAGCCTGGTATCACAGAAACCTGGAGAAGCTCCTAAACTCCTGATTTATGATGCATCAACCCGTTATACTGGAACTCCATCTAGATTCAGTGGCAGTGGATCTGGCAGTGATTTTACTCTGACCATCAGTGGAGTCCAGACTGAAGATACAGGAGATTATTACTGTCAGAGTTTACACAGCAGTGGTATGGTGTGTTCACACAGTGATAAAGAGTCGTACAAAAACCTCTGTCAGTCAGACGTCACAGTGACTGCACTGATACAGCTGAGAGAAACTGCAGCTGCTGATGGAGGATCACAAACTACACAATATCAAACCTTTCACACACTTTATTTATATTATGATGTAAGTAAACATGTAACATATAATGACTAAACTGGACAAAAATGTGTAGAAAATGTGAGTGGTGTTTGTCCCTGCACAACTTTCCACTACAATATTATCTATATTATTACTGTAGGAAAGTCTCTTTTAATTGCACTTTTAAATTGCATTTTTTCAAAGCAGCTTTACAGCGATAACAGGAAAATAATGCAACAAAGTTTGTTTCTGCTGTACAGCAGATCTAGAATAAAATATCATCATAGTCCAGCTTAAGTAAGTTCAGTGGTGGTTCACTTTTGTTGTAAAACGTTATTAATTTAGTTCATTTATATATAGAGCCGCTCTGGAGAAAACAGTGATGTCATTTTAGATAGATATTTTATATGAATTACAATTTACAATAATATAGCATGAATATTGATCAACGTTGACATATACATAAGGTAAATAAATGGTGAAATAAATAATAAACAACAAATCAATAATTAAACTACTAATCGACAAAAGGTGCAAAAACTCTATTACATGACACATTTCAGCACATTACAGAGAAAAATTTGTGAGGTTATTCACGTTTATTTGTGCAAAAATGTGAGAAACGGTTCATTTGAAAACTGCACACGCCTAGAGCTCTTTGTCTCAAGTCATCAATGACAGAATCAAAAGGCAAGTTTTGAGACACATGATGACGGATGCTGATCTCTGCAGGTCCACTTACACTCTCTCGGGTCATGGTAGACCTCATGTGTGTTTTAATCAGCTTGATCTTTGAAAAGCTCGTCTCCGCAGCTGCTACAGTCACTGATACTCTCAGTGCACACACACGTTTGGACAGATTTCTTGCAGTCGCTTTTCATGATAAAACTCAGGAATCTCCATGGTGGTCATGTTGGATGATGGTAGGTCAGGGAAACTTCTCATTTCAAGGGCGAGTTGTTTTCCATCTATGTCTGACTGTCCACCATTACTTAAAGTGGCGCTTAGTGTTTCACACACTGCTGCATCAGTTCTTCATTTTTCATCTTAGGGAAGTTGAGAAGAACAGTACAAACTTCTTCTTGACCTCTGCCAAGGTCTTGATCCTCTCCTCCAGTGACACAATGGCCACATCCACCACAGCTTGCCGTCTAAAAGACTATTTAGGTGAGTTGAAACAATGGCTAAGTTGCTAAACGCATCTTGTTCACATGTAGGGTCCCTGTTCATGTTGGACAGACATTTTAATTGCATTTTGTGTCTGTTAAGAGGCTCAAAAACGCTCTTTATGTCGATGCCCCCATAGCTGCCGTTTTAGCTGGGTGGGAGCTCTGGGCATTCGCGGTCGCAGCTCCGCGTAGCAAGCATCAATCCGGTTCGTTTTTTTTCCTATAGTCAGTACTCACAAAGGTCTAACGATCAAGATTAACTTAAAAATTGCCCGGAGTTCTCCTTTAACCCCCTGAGGTCGGATGACGCGCGGGCGCGTCAACTCGATGTTTACTAAATGTTTCTATTAATATCTCCGCGATTGTGCAGCACACATATATGGTTCTGATTTTGCCGTAATCGCTAGATTCTCAGCTTCAACGTCCTTATTCTCGTGAGATCATACGTGACTCACACAGAGAGCAAGAGGGAAGACAAGATGGTCGGTCGGATGACGCGCGGGCGCGTCAACTCGATGTTTACTAAATGTTTCTATAAATATCTCCGCGATTGTGCAGCACACATAAATGGTTCTGATTTTGCCGTAATCGATAGATTCTCAGCTTCAACGTCCTTATTCTCTCGAGATCATACGTGACTCACACAAAAATCAAGAGGGAAGACAAGATGGTCGTTCACCTTGCGTGATTGGTGGGCTAGCTTGCCTGTCTGCATTTTTGTGTGAAACCAACCAATAGATGCGGTTGAAATCCCGAAGTACCCTCCCATCTCCTCACAGTGAGGAAAATACCAGCTGACATGGAGAGAGAAGCTTGATATGTATAGTAGGAAGTTATTTTAGTCCTATTTTATATATATTTTAGTCCCTCTAACATTTGGTGAAGGTAGAGTCACAGACAAAAACTTGTACTAAAAAACGATTTTTCAAAAATGTCACTTTAGACAATTATTATTCATTATCTACTATTTTATTCATATATTACACTACTTTTGTGACCCAAAGACTTTGGGAAACCCATTTCAAAGACCAAAATAATTCATCCACATGAGTAATGGTATGTTTCCACAAGAGATTTGAAGAATTTCAAAAATCGGACTTAAATTTTTCACCTTTTAGAGCCAGATTATCCCTCTCTCTCTCTTTACACAATGCTCTAGGACAAGTGGTGAACTCACCAGTAAGAGAGCTGGGTTTTCTCTGCACATTTTGATATAAAACATATGGGATTATGTTATGTAATTGCCTTTAAAAGGTGAATTTAATAAGATATGTAAAATCGAAGGAAAAAGTGAAAAAATGCCCTTAGACCTCAGAGGGTTAATGTTATCCATTTAATATGAGTAGATTCGAATAGAAAACAGTACAGAATTAATTATAACCTAAACAAAAATATTGAGTTGATTTGAAAAAGATAAACTCCTTAATGTGTAAATAGTACTAATAAAAAATTTATTTAATTTTACATATCAATGATACATAATTGAGTAATAATCATTTACATTAATCCAATCCAATTTATTTTCTCGCAGGCCTTGGTCTCAAATAGTTCTTTGTTTTTGTTTTCTTCTCTATTTTGATGTTTTTGTAGTCTACAAATGTTCTTCCATTGTAATGAGGGATTTATGCTGTTCTACTATTATATCTATTATATTTGGAAATCTTATGGAACAAAGCTACTTCTAACTTTGAAAATTAATGTACCTCCACCAGTTCCATTATGATCTCTAGTCTTCTTCCAAGTGCTCCACCTTTGGCAACAAAATAGTGTCAGTAGCTTGGGAGTGTGACGGTCTTACGCAGACATACATTTCGGTTCCAGAAGTACAGTAGTTGTTCTTTGAAATTCTGCATTGATCTGAAACACAAATCCAGGACTCTCACCACCAGCACTGGCGCCCCTCAAGGGTGCGTTCTCTCCCCATTGCTCTTCTCCCTGTACACTAATGACTGCACTTCTAAAGACCCCACTGTCAAGCTCCTGAAATTTGCCGACGACACCACTGTCATCAGTCTCATCCGAAACGGTGACGAGTCTGCTTACAGACTGGAGGTTGAACAGCTGGCTGTCTGGTGCAGTTATAACAACCTTGAGCTGAACACGCTCAAAACAGTGGAGATGATCGTGGACTTCAGGAGGAACAGCCCAGCACTCCCCCCACTCACCATCATGAACAGCACTGTGGAAGCAGTGGAGTCATTCAGGTTCCTGGGCACTTCCATCTCTCAGGACCTGAAGTGGGACAATCACATTGACTCCACTGTGAAAAAGGCCCAGCAGAGACTGTACTTCCTTCGCCAGCTGAGGAAGTTCAACTTGCCACAGGAGCTGCTGATTCAGTTCTACTCAGCCGTCATTGAGTCTGTCTTATGCACTTCCATCACTGTCTGGTTTGGTTCAGCTACCAAATCAGACATCAGGAGACTACAACGGACAGTCCGGACTGCGGAGAGGATCATTGGTGCCCCCCTGCCAAACCTCCAGGACCTGTACTCTTCCAGAGTGAGGAAGAGAGCAGGTAAAATCATCACAGACTCCACTCACCCTGGACACCACCTGTTTGAACTGTTACCGTCAAGACGGCGACTCAGATCACTGGCCACAAGAACATCTCGGCACAGGAACAGTTTCTTCCCACAGGCCATTTCCCTCCTGAACAGTTAACACTCCTCCCAAGGCATATGCCTAAGTGCAATACTCCCACTGTTTAGTGCAATATCTTCAAAATTCAGGTGATATTTATATTTATATTTATTCATACTATACAAAATACTGTAAATATGTTCATAATCTGTAAATGTTTATTCTGACAAAACCCAACTGTGACCATATATTTTTATAGTATTTTCATATTTTTTATAATTTTATTTGTAGAATTTGTATTACTATTTGTATTACTATTACTTGTTGTATCTGTATTTGTATATGTCCACTGGAAGCTTCAGTACCAAGGAAAATTCCTTGTGTGTGCAAGCACACTTGGCAATAAAGCTCTTTCTGATTCTGATTCTGATTCAAATGTAATGGGGTCATTTGAGTTATTTTACAGAATATGAAAGTGTAGCGGGGAAGGATATTTAGGGGCACAACTTAAAATAAAGCTGCGTAACAGTTATAACAGTGTTGCCAGTAAGTTACTGTAAAAAACCCTTGAAAAGTCTAACAGTGTTAGCAGACTCTTTAGGTAAGTGTGGCGAGCAGGACGAGGCCGAGGGACGTGAGAGAGTGGCGTGAGTGATAATGAACGACTCTGTGAGACGCACCGGTCTCATATCTCTAACGGAGGAGCGGAAGCATAAAAGGAGGAGCGACGACTGTGAAGAGCGAGTGAGGAACAGGCCTGATTTTATGTTGTGTTTTATTTGTGTTTTGTGTAGCCAGCAGTCGTCCGCGAGGGCTGCTGGCGAATACTTTTGTTTTTGTATTCGTTTTATTTTATTATTAAATTAGTTGAATGTTCGCCGGTTCCCGCCTCCTTCTTCCCATAACAACGAACCCCGCTACAGTAAGTATTGTTTTAAGAAGTCAGATTTAGTTGGTTATATTCGTATTTAGAATTTCCATAACATGTTTTAGAAAAAAAATTAAAAATTCGCTATGGATATCATTCCTCAAGGCAGGGCATTTATCTCTCGTCTATAAACGCTGGCCCACTCCATGCCTAATTTAAGCGACTTGACCCAGCTAGACGAAGGGTGAATGTCCGATCTCAGATTTCGGATACTTGGAACAACAAAGGCCAGTTAAATTTACTTTGTTTGTCTGTGTTTCACGAAAATGATCCTATAGCGGTCGCTAGCGTCTCGGGGTTCGACGCGGTCGCAAAACATATTATGTTGTTGTGCTAACGAAGCATTGTTGTCATCATTAAGACAGATCTTATTGTCAGGCGATCATGCCATTTCTGAGACGTTAATCTGCAATCAGTCATCTTTCATTTTATAATTAAGGTCGCGCTCATTCCTGGCCACTGCAATGTCATAGCTACGAGCTTTCACTCTCTTGTTTTCAGGCTTTCAGACGGCTTTTCCCTTCAGCAACCCGGATCATCACCCTGCCCTCCTCTAACAGAGATAATGTTAGATAAGTCGCTCTCCTCAATCCAGTTAGACTGTATATTACTGAAGACGTGGCTCCCTAACCTTAAAAGCTTTTATTTCTGCAGTCCTTGTTTATAATGTTTCGCTTTTCTTTTCAGATTCCTCTATTTTCCATCCTGATCAATGCCGGTTGTTCCTTCATCGTCTACAACCGGTCTCTTCTTCCTGTTTTCATGATGATTCACGCCTCCTCGCATAAAGCTTTCTTACACAATTTGAAATCAATATATTTTTTATCTAAATGAGTACGCAGGATGATTTTCACATAGTTTTGAAGCAAATATTCTAGGTTACATGATACAATTTTTAAAAGTCTTGTGAAGAAATAATCAGTGACTTCCATGACCTTATTTCAGTGACTTGTATTTTCACAAACCATGCATAAACGTCATTATCTCAAAACTACAAATTTTACATACATGCTGTTGACATATTATTGTAGCAGAGTTTGTGCTGAATACAGTGTAATCAGAATTAATCCATGAAAATGTCACAAGTAACAGAGATAAGCACAAATGTCAGAGCATGTCAGAACACCTCCAGGACCCAGAAAACACCTCAGACCCAAGTAAAAGTAATCAAATGTAAAAACACTGGATAGTCTTCACTGTTAATACATTAAACGAGAAAATCCTTACAATTAAAGTTAGATAAATGATTGAGTGACAGACAGCATGTATTAGGCTGCTGTCACAGATCTGATATATTCTACATGCGATGACACATACTACACCATTTACATTCACGTCAGACATAACCGACTGTGTTTATGTGAATACTCAACAGGACGGACATTTTGACATAATTGTGTGTATTTGATTGTTTGAGGAAAACATACTCAGCTTGGGATGCGCAAGCTTTTTACGGACGGCTTGTGTGTGTGTGTGTGTTGGTATGAGAGAAAACAAAAGCATCTCTAAAACATCTCCAAAGCTGTACTATTAAAAAATATTAAATCCCTTGGATGTTCAAATTGGCAAGGTTTAAAATGATGTGGGCAAGTGATATCGTCAGCTGTCCCGAAACGCAAGTGAAAGTGTTGTATCGCAGCGCAGCTCATTTATAGTGAAGGCACGATGTCCTTTTCATTTGCTCATTTTGAGAGATAGAGAGGAGAAATGCTGTAGGCTTTTACTGAAATTACTTAATTTGAAAGTTTTCAAATTACTGATTAACTGATTATTAAAAACCGTGATGTCATTGTCCAGCTCAGTTCAGTTCTCATATACAGTATATCTCAGGAGAAATTTGGTGCAGTAGATAGTTTAAAATGTCCATCAAGAAAATTAAACATCCATTATTTTACTATAGAACAAAAACAATAACAAACAATTGTCATTCAGACATTTCAGATTTAATTGATTTAATTAAATTGAAGAGTACCGGTTAACACTGAAAACTTCCTAAGTGCTTGGGCACAAAAAAGGAAACATAATATAGTAGCCATTTGTTTAAAACATGGTTTGCATACTAAGAAACCATATAAAACATAAATATGCTGTGTCTTAAAGGTGCCATGTGGAATGTCTGCCAAAAAATAAATTCATACTCCACATTCCATACCAGATGGGGGCAGTATACCTCCAGAAAGTGAGTTGGTCTACTCTAACGTAACAAATGAGAAACGGCATAGTCTCTATGCTCCGCCCTTACAGTCTATGGCTCCGCCCCTACCTTCACGCCGTAGCAGAAGCCGAGACAACTCCTATTAGAGGACGATTTGACTCCAGACTCCAGAGGAACGTTTTCTGATGTCAAGTGATTTTTAAATGACATCTTCAAGCTACTCCCCTTCACCTTTACCAGTGAATATGTTCATATTAGTTTTGTTTATATTACATATTTATTGTTAGTTTGAATTACATTTATTTGACAGACAGCATTCGCTGATTTAGACCAAGCTTGCGCCATTCAGAGCTACTAACTCGCAATTGACACTTTTCACACGCTCTCACGCCACACATACATTTTCTGAAAAATCGCAAAGCAAAGAGGACACGTAGACCGACAGATTAGACAGAGCAGGTTAGTTATGATATATAAAAAACTAAGCTCTCAGATTCTGTCAATTTTATTACGCAATTCAAACAATATGTTTTTTGCCGCTTGTAGAAGTTAAATGAGAGATCCCTAGCGCACGTGAACCGATCATCTCTACTAACGTTAGCTAATAGTAAAAAAACACGAAGACTTTTAAAAAATACAGTAGCCTATGCTACAACTTACCAAAATGTATTCCTCATACATAATATCTATCCAATCCTTTTTTTAATCAGTGTACAGAAGGCAACAACATAGCTGGAGAACAAATATGTCAGATTTACCTCAGGAAATACATTTAATAAAGAATAAATAATATAAGCCACGTAGTTAGCAAGAAAAAAAGAGTTATAGTGTATTTTGCTATATATGTGTAGGCCTACTACATATTTATTATAATTTTACTTATATCATTAAATAAAGTTGTTATAATAAAAAGAATGCATTAGATTTAATTTTAGCAGCTGATAGGGCTCTCTGTATGTTTACAGCATTAGGTCAGTTGTTTTTTTTTTTTGTTTTTTTAGAAAAAATAAGGCCTACCTCGATTACCAAATATTTATCCAAATGAGTCAATATTAAATAAAATCACAATAATTGAAATTATTTTAAATAATAAAAAATCATAGCTTACCAGAAATTGTACCATGTAAACATTGTAACATTGTCACTAAACCTAATAAAATTCAGTTTAGTTAATAAAATAACACTTTTACACAACAATCACAATTATTGTGATTACAATTTTTTTTAAATAGTTTTTGTCTGTTATGGCAGAGTGATGATGATGATTACACCCCAGTGTCCAGCCAGCCTAGTCAGAGCAGACTGACCAGAAAGAAAAGGGGAGATTCTGTACAAAGAGGCAGAGGTAGAGGCAGAGGCACACGAGCAAATAGGGCAGTAGAAGCCAGGGCTGAAGAGGACAGAAGAGTCGAGGAACGTCGCCGTGAGAGAATGTCCGCAACTCAGGTTAGGCTACTTGGACGTGGTGTCTCTGAAACTAAACTTTATTTATGTCCACCCAGTTTGTAGTATTTCAAGTGGATTTCACTGGCCACACATGACATCCTGGACAGTTAGCTTATTTGAGGAGATAACCATTGAATGTTATGAGTAGTAAATGTTCCACATTATGCGGTGATGATTTGCACATAATTAACCTACACCTTATGGCCTTGCAGAACCTCCTGCAAGATTTGAGCTTTGAGGATCTGAGGTCCTTCACAATTGATATTCTACAGTGGCAACCAGGCTTGGTGTTTGACGTCCTAGCATTACGGCAGAATAATGCCCCCCCTCCATCAGCTGGTTTACCAGGGGTGCCATGGTGCACCTGTCAGAACTGCAGGGACATGCCCACCGACAGGGAGAGAAAATGCTGCCGCCAGACACCAAACAACTGCATTAGCAACCTACCACTCTTTAGGGATTACTGCCTGGATGGAGGCTTCCTGCGTATTCACCGCCAGTATAGGGAAGACGTTACAGCGCTCGGCCGTGCCAGAGAACCAGGGTCAGAGAGCCGAGAGTTTCGTTATGCCGCCTATAGACATTACATTTACTGGCAGCATGGGTCCCTGGGAGCTGGGAAAAGACTGGTAATCCCGAGTTGTTGTGTCTGTAAAATCAGGGACACATTTCCAGATCCTCAGGGCCAATACACAGGTTTTATTCCTGGCTTTTAGTTTACCTTTTTGTTCATAACTTTTAGTTTACATAACTATTTAAATTTCACTTTCATAACTTTTAGTTTACATAACTATTTAAATTACACTTTCATAAGGTTTACTGTAAATTGTGTTGTTACATTACTTTCCTTTGAGTTAACCAATTTGTTCAAACTGGAAAAACTGACTAAATTCAGTGTGTAAAATGTTCTTTTTACCACATGTTAGTATAACCGTAACACGTACAACTGCAAAATTTGGTGACAGCATTTAATTTTTTTTGTGGAGTTTATAATGTATACGTAATAAACCTTTATGTCCGTTGTTGACAATCAAAGTGAGGCCACCTCTTACCATTTGTGTACAAGAAAGAAAGAAGTAGAATAATTGTTGCCAGTCTGGAACAAATTACTCTATAACGATCAGGACAAACAATATGTTGCAGGGTTTCAGTCTGTGTTATAGACTGAAACAACTGTGGTAAATCATGAAACGATAGTGATAATAGGTTGGTTCCGATGTTTTATTTACAAAACATGCAAATAATCACACATTTTTAGTTACCCTGTAAAAAACATTACAGGAATTCAAATTAAATCGTAGACAAAGTAATAAGGTGAACTACAAATTCAAATGTACTCATATTTGAATGGACAGTGTGAATGTTGGCAGGTGTGCCATTGGTCCCAATCCTTCTCTCTGCCGGAGGCTTGTCCTGCGAAATGAACAGTTGTAAGAAGTTGCAAAAGGCAATGACAATATGATTGAAATACATTTTACATGTCAGACAAAAAAGGAAGCAAACTGACAGAGTGCATTTCACTCACCTATGCGTACACTGGATGCTGCAATTCTGGCTTCACTGGGGAGAACTCGACTGCAAATCAGTTCCTAAAACATACAAAACATTTCCTTGAAATTATGCTTTATTGATTGGTCAAACAGGAAAACCTGACACTACTTATCTTCCTCAGACCAAAATCAGGTTATACTCAGTGTCAGGATCCACAAGATCCGACAATTTTGCATTCATTTACTACACATGTCATTGAGGTACATATGTTATGCCAGTTTTAACATTGCTATCTTAAAGAGAAGGACATTCATTCAACTACAGCCATTAACCAGTGGTATGTTTGCTTGTACACACCCAAACACTAAACAGGAGCTAATTTTTGCATACCTAGTCCTCTCCTGACTTGTCTTTGTACAAGCTCTGCCGTTGGTGGGGGTGGTACAGGTGGAAGTAAACCAAGCCTTCGTGGGTCATCTGGCCTTAAGGTTCTTGTCCTTGGGATTCCAGAGCCACTCTCCAGCCTACATTTCACCACCAGCGTCTGTAGTTCCCCAATGTAGCTGTAGCTTTTGGGAGTCTTGCGCGCATAGACACTGTACTGTTTGGCATTCTTCTTGTACACTCGTCTGTACCTGAAAATAGGGGGACAATATTGTTTATAAAGGAAAAAATGGAGACAAGTAAAAAGAAAGATTTCAGTAGTTCGCGTGATAATTACATCTCTGTACCATCTGCCGTCTTCTGAGTTGGTCGATCCAGATGGTAGTTGTAGTCCAGGGCTGCCAGGAGGACTCGGGCTTCGTACACCGGTGGACTGAAGGCAAAGCGCTTGCTGGCATACATTAATATATGGTTTTGAAAGGATTCGAGGTCTGCCGTTGATCTGCATTGAAATTAAAACATAACAAATTGTGACAGCTAAGCAGAACTGAGCAGTTGTAGGTAAAATGAACAGTTTCACCACAATTCCCACACATACCTAAAGCGCAGGTATTTGTGCACATCCTTCAACCATCGTTTCTTGAGGATTATCTCCACAAGAGCCTTGTGTGCTTTAGAGTCTCTTTGAATCCATTGTTTCTCCGAGTCTGCCAGCTGCCCATGTTTACAGCTGCCCATAGCCCACTGATGCTCATTGCAGACATGATGTAAAAGGCCGGCCCACAGTGTCTACAATTTTAATACACAACATAAAAAGAAACAATTACAGTGGGTACCACTTGGAATTGTCCGGTTTCACGCATGATTCTCACGGGACCTCACACGTCTTTTATTTAGCTTTCCCCAGTGAAGCTGCATTGACCCAAACAACCACAAATAATATGTTGTAAGTAGTATCTTATACGTTGTAATACGTTATTAGTTTTAATAAATTTGCCACACCTGCGTAAATCACGGAAAGCGTGAATGAAGTGGGCACTTCACAATGGAACCCACTGTATCAGTGGGCAGTTCACAAGTGCAATTGCTTATTTATAAGGTTAAATTACAATAAGATTTGGGAAATTAAAAGGGAGGAATCACAAAACTTACCAGGAACTCATCATAGGAGTCGGCTGTTTTGCAACACCACCAGAAGTGATTTACGATATCTTTCAGCCAAAGTAGTAAGACAGACAGTTCTTTTACCTGGGCTGCCTGGGTATAAGGATTTAAACCATTATTAATAGCATTGCACAACAATGACAACATTATAATGGACAGGAGTGCAATTAAACTACTACTATGGACACTCACAGCCGCAATCTTCTTTGCCAAATTCTTTGCACCATGCCACATATCTAAACTGTGATGAATCCTATGGTCCTTGTACCTCCCCTTTACAGGATCTACAAAACGTGTACATGCAGAGATGGAAATAAGTCAAATGTTGATTACATGTCAAGTAACAGCTAGGATGTGCGGATATGAACTCACCCATCAGGGCACCAATCTGTGAGTGGGCATCTGTGCAGATCTCGACAAGTTTAAGTTCAGTGACTAGTTGATCCATAGTCAAGATGAAGGCCTCCTTCTCCATCATTGCAGACCGTCTGTCAGTTTGTCTTTTGTCTACTGTGACTACACTGATGATCTCCAATGTGTCATTTTCCATTGTAGTGTAACTACAGTACTGCGCACAGTGACCCGGAGTATCGTTTCTGCCATCAGCTAGATGTGTAGGACAAGAGAGTTTGTGTTAGATAAAAATACTGCAACATAATTTTTTTTAAAAATAAACTGTATATGTATCACTAACCAAGGACAACAACATCTTTGTCCTGAAGTCTTGCAATCACATCTGCCCTTTTTTCCATCCAGTACTTTTTAATTGAGTCAACACAGTACGTGTCTTGGATGGAGAAAAAAGTGTTTGGGTCAACAATGCCCATGTTCATAAATCTAAATAGCAGTGCAATTTTAGCGTAGTTGTTTCCTGATAGCAAGATGTTGGTGCTCAGCATAAAGTCTCCAGACTGGAGTCCGTACTTCATCAAGGGCTGTGAAACCCATCGCCACACAATGTGTCCATCAGCACAGCTCTAATGATAAGAAAACATAGACTTATATAACAGCTCTAACGTTTTTTGTGCCAGTTAACTTTTTTTTCTCTCAAAAACATTTATAGGTAAGGGTACATGTTTGTGATCATTTGAAGTGTACATTCACATAGTTATTGTCATAACAAAAGTGTCACATACCCATTGTAACATGCTTGCAGTGCCTTTCCCTTTGATGTTCACCAGGAATGGTGGATGGCGTTGACATGTTGCACCGGTCACATTTTTTGCTGTGCAATGTTTCACCGGTGGTGTAACAAAGGCCGCAAGGTACTTCAAGCAATCATCATACACAATCGATGCCTTGCCACCAACAATGTCCTCTGCCTTCTGTACAGTTGGCATATTTGAATCAGCTGGTGAGGCAGTGGAGCTGTCAGGATCTGTAGAAGGTTCAGACTCAAAATCTTCAGTGAGGTCGTGTACAGTCTCTTCCAAACCAATGATAGGCAGCGCATCAAAATTTGGAACATTAGGTAAAGCTCCACCAAACCTGTTTCAGTCAAAAAGTACAAACATAGATATGAAACAAAAAACATGTGAACAAACATTTTCATTGCAAGGCAGTGTCTGAAGGAGCTACTCTGTCTAGCAAAGTTGTGCAGAGAAAAACTGGCATGTGAGTCCTTGTGTTAACAGCATAGCTAACGCATGAAAAATGTCACCAAATCACCTTATTCCACATGCAAACATGGGGGCTGACATGACACTTGTCTCGGAATATCAAATTGGGTAATGCACTGGAATGAATTAGTGATGGTAGTCGCTTCAACTGTCTAATTTAAATTGTCTTTTAATAAAGTTGTGCCTCCATTATCGAACAGGTTTGTAGAGTAGGTCGCCAGAACAACCATGCTGTTTTCAGCAGTAAAACCATTGTTTCAATGATTAGTGTGAAGAGTTTTGCCATCACATTTCATTAAAATAGAATGGATGTGTATGAGAGCAAATGTCAGAACGGAAGTTTATACACATTCACTGAAGGAAAAAAAAAAAAGAAATGCTTGTCAGAATACGGTGAACAGAATACCAGAGTGCAGCTGAGATGGAGAGCCAAGAATTGTGGAGTTATACATTTGTGACTTGATGGTAGTATTAAGTTGCAGTAAAAGAGACATTAGGAAACTTACCTAAGAGAAAGTGGAGGGATGTATTCTTCATCAGAGCTGTCCTGCTCCTCATCATCTCTATCTGATGCCTTTACTGGTGGAGGGTTAACTGCCCAGTCAATACTGATGAGACAAAACCGTCAATAACATAATATACACTGAGATAACATTCTTGAGTGATAACATCACCTCCGCTGATCAAAATACACACGTGCTATTCCTCAAGTCATTGATGGCTTGTTCATCCAGATGTTCCTCCTCACCAATGCTCATTTCACCAAGGCTTAGGAAAAGCATTAGATAAGATAGATTATTAAAATAACACAATTTCAGAAAGAAGTAACACTGAAAAACTCTTAGAAGAACCTGCAATCACAGTGCACATTATGACCTACCTGCACTCAAGCCTGGCCAATTCTTCCACACCTGCTGAGCCCTTGCTGGCTTTTTCTGAGGTATGCTTGTCTCTGTAACAGGTTGAACACAAAAAAACAATGAGTGGAACTAAGAATAAAAATGTAATGTGACATTACAGTCTGTGGCAGAAATGTGAATTTTACAATTAGTCATGATAATGACTTCTAGTTCACAGTAAAACATGCTTGTGAGGAAACATGAGCAAAGTAGGACCTGAAACAAGACAGGCACACTCACTTATCAGAGTCACTTGACCCGATGCTCGTTACAGTGAGATCTGTCAGTACTGGCCGTTTTTTCATGGGAGTGGATGACAGTGGTCCTTCATACCTAAAAAAAAAAGTACACAGTTCAACACAGCAGGTAAATGTTATGCCTCTCAGATCCCAAAATCAGTCAAATTATGAATTAATCTTAGCTGCACATATACAAGCGAAACTAGGGACAACATCTATTTAGAGTGTTACATATGCTGCCCGCGGTTGATGCTAATTTAGCAGCATATATCAAGTTTGATTTCATTATCAACACCTCTTCTTCTAGTGTTATTATTAGTCCCCAGAAAACATTTGGTCTCATTACGTTTCGTGCGTCCATTTGGGGTTCATTATCACCGAAGACATTTCAAGCTTCTTAGCTAATGTTACATTTTATCATCAGTTTGGTAGAGACGGCTGGTACATAACAGGTGAAAACCGGATCGGATCTGTGGATAACGTTAGAGCTAACTATCAAACGCTAATAGATAACAGTTAACGTTACGGTTAAGTTAGCCATCACATTAGCACTTTAATCAAACATCCTTCGATACATTTCTATAACTTCCCGAAAAAATTACACAAACATATAAAAAAAAACTTCTAGTGAAATACTAACAGCATCTTACTTACCGATCCAAAAGAAATGTTGCAAGTTCAGAGTCGAACTTCATTTCTTTCTTGTCCATTAAAAGTCTCCAGCGATGGAAAGCAGTGCCTATATTGACTCTGGTTCTGCTCCTTTATTTGTCCGATTTTTTTTGAGCATCTGTGCGAGGTTTTTTCCCTGCAGCGGGTGGTTGTGGTGTGGCTAAGGCTCTCTTGCCAAGGGCTTCAGCCATTTTTCCGCTCTCGTCTCTTCCCTGAACTGAAAGTAATGGGCGGTACTTTTCACATGATTGACATCAGGTTCAAGTACGCCCACATGCCGTGCGAGTTATTCGTGTATTACAGTTTGAATGGTGGTTATGTTCCCCGCATACCGCCTCCCATGGCCGAAACTGGTATTACGACACCAGTCGGGCCGGCGCTAGTAATTTAGCATGCTAATTTAGGTTTATATCTCGGCAGCACTATAACTTGTCAGTTTTTTAATGACATCATTGCACTTATTTCTTCTCATTCTTTTGATGCGTGTAGCTCATTTTTTGGATAATTTTACCTCAATTTTTACATAGGGCACCTTTAATGGAGATTTTACTCCTGCAGCTTTAAGAGGTTTTGCACCGTCCGCAACATCTGTCTGCTTTCTGTCCATGACGATTTTTTGAAAGGCCTCAAATGTATATTTAAGTACTTCAGGATATCTCAAGTTCAGTGCGTAAGTGATGCCAAACATCACGACACAAGCAGATGCAACAGGACAATTCATGTAAAACCTCAAACCATCAATGAAAATGCTGATGTGCAGAGGAGTGCTTACACCATCACTTTCACGGACACAGACATGGGCATGTGGCCTGTCCAAGTTCTCTCTGTGCTTCATCTTTCTGGACAATCTGAAAGACACACAAGCAGAGAAAGTGAGAGACTTCTCCGATGTCCACTTTGTAAAATACAATTATTTGATAAAACACTTGCATTAATCAGTTAACTGATCCTTACGTGTCGTGATTATAAAATGTACGGTAGTAACAAACTCAATATCATTAGTAAGATTACTGACCATATGTAATGTTGTGTCCACCACGAGATTATTCTGCAGGAAAAGACTATGGAGCCGATCAGAAACTTCACAATCCAAACCGATGTCGTCAGTGGTCACGCGGCTTAAACGCAACGCAAGCTTGTTATTTGACTTGAAGCATAATACCTTTAATTATAATACCTTTAATTTGTGACGTCCACGTCACTCCTCTCCTCATCTCTCTGCACTGCTACCATTCGCTGCTCGCATCAAGTTCAAGGCATGTACGCTTGCTTACAGATCGACCACAGACTCAGCTCTCTCCGACTTTCACTCACTCTTACAAGTCTACATCCCTACCAGAAGCCTACGATCGGTCAATGAGCGACGGCTCGTGGCACCATCTCAGAGAGGCACAAAATCACTCTCCAGAACACTCTCATTCACGGTTCCCTGCTGGAGGAATGATCTCCCCACCCTCGTCCCGAATGCAGAATCTCTGACAGCATTCAAAACACAACTGAAAACGCATCTCTTCCGTGAGCACTTAACATAAAAAAATAAAAAAAATCTTTCCTTTTCCTTTAAATCCTCCCTTGTCTGGCTGATGCTACTCTGAGCAATGCCTGTATTTTGAGCACTTCTTGCGTTGTTTTTGCCTCTTTACAATGACTTGACTTGTCTTTAGTCCTCACTTGTAAGTCGCTTTGGATAAAAGCGTCTGCTAAATGTAAATGTAAATGTAGTTACATCACACCAACTAAACTGTTACTTGGCTAATTTTAAAGTATAAATCACTCTTACTACTTTATTTTTCTCATTCGCCAATGTTTCTTCATCAATCAAATGTCAGAAATTATGCAATGAACGCAATGCAGATGTATTATACAATCTCTACTGATTGTAACAATTAAGGGTTTTTCCTGGCTCAAAACGAGGTGAAGGTGGTAAAATCCTGCTAGGAAAATGGGTATCTGATCTAGGGCTGTCACGATTATTAAATGTGGTAGACGAGGAGTTTTACTGTACTGACCCGGTACTGATGCGCTGTGTGAATGCTGAATGGAGAATGATTGACAGCTGAATGGAGAATGATTGACAGCTGAATGGAGAACAATTGACAGCTGAATAGAGAATGATTGACAGCTGAATAGAGAATGATTGACAGCTGAATGGGAATGATTGACAGCTGAATGGAGAATGATTGACAGCTGAATGGAGAATGATTGACAGCTGAATAGAGAATGATTGACAGCTGAATGGGAATGATTGACAGCTGCAGCGGAGGGAAGACGAGTTTGCGTGAACTTTAATTTAACAATGTAAAATTTCTTCTGTGCCTCACAACAAGCTATGAAATGGCTTTAGACCACTTGAGTCATTATATTAGAATTTCTGAAGGATTGTGTGACACAGATATAAATATATATATATATATATATATATATATATATATATTTCTGATTATTTAATTATCGCGACAGGCCTAATCTGAGCATGTGAGTCGTGACTGCCAGAGTTTTGTGGACAGCCGGATGAGACACGACATTTGACGGAGGCGGCCGCCTCGTAATACTCCATGCAGGAAAACCCCAAATAAATCATGTAATTAAAAGTCCACAAATGATCTATTAATAAAGTATTTATTAATGGCCATCCATCGTTTACTGAGGCCTATAGCTACCCTTGAAATATCCGATGACTCTGACCAGCCTTTAAAATTAAACAAATATTCAACAAAACGCATGCATTAATGCATTAAATTCTACTTAATTTAGTGTATATCAACGGCGATAAAACTTAATGAAAACTTATTTGTAGGATTGCTCACCGAAACTGTGGAAATTGCGTATCCTCAACGCGGTCTTCATACAGCAAAACAAGATGGCGGCCGAACTGAAGATTCTCGATCCAAACTCGATGATGTCAATAGTCACGTGGTTTGAACGTGGACGTAAAATTGTAATTTGATTTAAAGCAGTTAGTTTAAA
>JAVALU010002499.1:690000-717138 GCA_030770095.1 Gila robusta
AAAACAAACATGTAATAAACTGAATAAACTCATAGTGAGACACATTATGGAAATATGTTTAGAATTTTATGTTGTTGAAAGGAATAATGCTATTCTTATATTAATATCATTGTTTTAGATTAAATAGTTATACAAAAATATCAGTAACACTTTAATTAAAGCCTTTATACATATTGCATTATAAAAAGTTTTTTAACAATATATAATTATATATTGTTTTACACATTATAAAGCATGTATGATCTCATCAATAATTGTAACCAAGGTTTTAACACATTATAATATTATCTATTTATTGTTACACCTTAAGAAATTATAATACTTTAAAACTCGTGACAAACAACCAATTTCAGATGTAACAAGGAATTTGCAAATAGCATAATGCATTTTAACTTTAGCTACTATTAGTTTGGTTATTTACTTTAGTTATACTTTTTCAAAGATGTAAGGCATTATAATCTACATTATTGATACCTTTATAATGCATTACACATCATAAAGGCTTCAAGTAAAGTTTTACCACAATATCTAATAATCATTATTATTAATAAATGTTGTTCTTGTTTCAACTGTAAAACACTTTCTGAAATCTAAATTGTATTTTTTTATTAGGTGATTAAATAGACAGACTTACCGATCACCAGTTTAGTTCCTCCACCGAATGTCCTCCACAGTGATACAATCTAATGAAACGCTCGTACAAAAACCTCTATTCCACTCGAGTGAACACACACTCCAGCAGAGAGAGAGAAACAACACTTCAACACACTGATATTAGAAGATCCTCAGCTCTTCTCAACACTCACTCATTCAGATTTGACTAAATGCTTTCTGATATAACACTGTTTAAAGAAATATATGTGATGAGCTGTGACCTCTGAGGTGACCTTTGACCTCTTTGATCATGGATGATGTTGTGGAGTTTCTCATAATGATGCTTCTGTTCTTCATATGCAGATCAATCATCATGATTCACAGAAAAACCTGCAGCTTCAAATAAATGAATCAATAATTCTCAACATTTCAGATGCACATTGTTTAATATATAATGACCTGATTATGAGTCCTGATGAACTTCATGCGTGTGGAAAATGTGGGGAATAAATGGGGTGAGGTCTTATCTGAAGGATAGGAAGCAGGTGGTGGATATTGGAGGAACAATGTCTCAAACACAGTGTACAGAATGTGGGGTTCCTCAAGGGAGTGTTTTGGGCCCACTTTTTTTCCTTCTATATATTAATGACCTTAAGTCTTCATGTTCATGTGAACTTTTTTTATATGCAGATGATTCTGTGTTATTGTTTTCACATAAAGATAAGAACATAGTTGAAAGAACTCTAAGTGTGGAACTATCGAATGTCAGCAGGTGGATGTCAGATAATAAGCTGTCACTTCACTTAGGGAAAACAGAAGCCATACTGTTTGGTTCAAAAATAAAATTGAAAAGATCCCCTGGTTTTAAGGTTTTAGTTGGTGATAATGAGATTAATGTAAAGGACTCGGTTAGTTACTTTGGCTGTGTGCTGGACTGCCACTTGTCTGGAGTGGGCCAAGCACAAAAGGTACTTATGAAGGTGAATCAAAGAGTACGTTTTTTGTCCAGAATCTCAAAGTTTTTGGACAAAAAAGCTATGTTAATTCTGGCAAATGCTTTAATTCAGCCTTATTTTGATTACGCATGTTGCTCTTGGTACAATGGTGTCTTAAAGCACCTGAAACTCAGGCTTCAGACTGCTCAAAGTAGGGTTATAAGGCTTGTTTTGAACCTCCCCATGAGAACTCATCTTGATATTTCTCATTTTGAGACTATTGGGTGGTTAAAAGTAGAAGATCGAGTCTCTCAGATTCACCTGGGCATGGTACATAGAAGGTTGCCAGGAAATTTAAAGATGACCAGAAGTTTAGTAGGTTTTAAGCTGGCACTGAAAAAATGGCTCAGATGACAATTGTACACACTAAAAAATGATGGGTTATTTCATCAACCCAACCGCTGGGTTATGAAATGTTTTACCCATTATGGGTTATTTATATGGATTTTGACTCAACACATGAGTTGCACAAAATAACCCAAATTCCATCTACCCAACATACATCGGTTGACCCAGCACGTGGGTTGTTTGTGCTTCGAACGTCATCACATCGTCACCAGACTCAGAGTCCATCGAATTCGAATCCACACACCGAGCGCACGGACTGGACTGTTCATCCAGCGAGGCAAATAAATTAAGGTTTGTGTACATTCACTTCTAATTCACATTGTCTGTATTGCGTTACCTATTAAGGTAATATTTTTATATTGTCGAGGCTAGTTGGTTGGTTTGTCTAACAATGTAGCTAACGTTAGCCTTTAGCCGTTATCATGGAAGCACTGGCTATAAGTTAATTGAGCGCGCTCTTTTTTCCCCTGCGTTTAATGTGAAATGTGAAGGCATAACACTGTTCGACTGATTAAAGTATGTAAAAACAGTGAGATAGCCTGATATTTCTGACTAAATGCATTTATTTAAGAAAAGTAGTGACCCACAATAGATAAGAACAAATTTTTATATAAAATGGCGGCCTGGCAAACTATTTTATTTTAACTGGCTATAAATGAGTGCGCTCTTTTTCCCCCTGAAGCATTTAATGTGAAATGCGAAGGCATAACACAGTGTTAGACTGATTAAAGTATGTAAAAACAGTGAGATAACCTGATATGTCTGACTAAATGCATTTATGTGCATTTATTTAAGTAACTTAATGTGATGACCCACAATAGATAAGAACAAATGTTTATATAAAATGGCGGCCTGGCAAACGACAAGGGCCAGTTGAGAAATATGTAATACAAAGTTTGGGACTGCTGTAGGTGTACAGGTGTACCACTGCTGTAGACTGTTATACTGACAGTCGTGCCCTGAAGGTTATGCTGTGAGCAGCCACAAACATTATTGTGAAGCATAGACAATTTACATGTATGCAATTTGTCATATGAATTGTATAGGGAGAGAGGGAGGATTGTCTTCTCTATATTTTGTGATGCTAAATAAAATGGCTGTTTAAAATAAGCTCTTTTTATTTTTGTTTCAGATCAATTGACAGCTTTATCATTAACACTTTGACAGAGTGGCAGCTGACAGACCTTGTTGAAAGATTTAAAGGTAAGAAATATTTGTTTTCCCATCCACAGCATATCAAGTCTCCATTGCTACTCAAGCCCTTTTCAGACATTAATTCTTATGAAATATAATTTCCTATTTTTTTTTCACTAGCTTCCATGAAATGTGTCAAAGTGACTCAAATAGATGAATAGGGCACATGTCTTTTGTAGGCTTTCAGTGCTTCATTCTATTTTGTAATAACAAATGATGGAATATGCATGTTTATTACTATATCTTTTTAATTACCCATACATTTTTGTTTTGTACTCTGTTGTAAAAACAAAGATGTCTTTGTGTTTTCTATTTTTGTCTTTCAGAGGAGGGGATTGATGAGGAGAGTTTTATTATTTTAGATGATGCTACCATCAACCAGTTGATCCCAAGAGCTGGCCCTAGGCTGAAGTTCATCAAAACATTTAGAGGACTTGTAAGATCAATGTAGACATCAGAGGCTCAATTCTTCAGTTTTCCACACACTGTTATTATTTCTGAGTATTTAATAGTTTCATTGGGAAGATGGCTTATACTTGCTTTAAGTGTAAAAGGCAAATTTCAGGGGGTATCAAGAGTCTTTTTATGCATTTACGTGCAGTACACCATGTAAACTCAGCGTCAACACATTTCCAGTGTAGTGGAATCACAGGTATGCCATTCCACATCGTATTGACACCTATGTCTTCCTAGTACAGATGGGGTTGAGGAACTCGCCCTGAGGCAGCTGCCAGCCTTGCTTTCACCTACAACTTACAAAGTTGGCCGTGGTGCGAAAGTGGTTCGCCACACCATTCAGGAATGCAGCTTGGCCTTCATCGAACATAAGCCCGTAAGTCCTCAAGCACATCTAAATGGGAAACTATTCATTTTATCAACATATCTGAGCTCAAGAATGTGTGCACGCACACATGCATATCCAGGGTTGTTTTACTATACTATAGGCATCAAATATAGCCTGACAGTATTCGTAAAATAGCCGTTCTACAAGCTTACAACGCGTTGGTCACTATCAAAGCATCCTGGGCTTCTAGAACACCTCAGCAGTGCCACATGCTGATTACCTCTGTACCACACCGCACTGATGCAGTCATTTGTTCTAAAACAGGCACCAACAAAGTATTGAGTGCAGAAATTAACATATTTATCAGAAGGTTGACACTTTTGTATTTTAACCTATTTGGACCTGACTCTATGAGGTTGACTCTAAAGAAGTCTTCTAAATCTACAAAGCATTTGCGGGCCATCTATCTGACCAACTAACCCGGCTGCCTATCGGCCAGATAGGATAGTCAGATAGGTGGGCCGCACGCATTTTCTTAGCATGTTTATTGTAATGATAGATCCATCAATCGATTTATGCCTTTTTAGGTCAGTTGAGGTCTGAATCCTTTTTTAAATTGTTTTCTGTAATGTGAACTATATGCCATAACTAGACTTTATCATAAAACAATAATTTCTCTAGTGAGGACCAGGAAAATGGTCCTCACAATGTCTATATTTTAATTCTACTATAGTAGTCGGTAGACATTTGGTCCTCACTCGCACTCTCTCACTTGCTCTCTTGTATTGTTTCTTTTTTAGCCTGGAATAAACATGGTGGAGTACCTCCATGAGGCCAAGGCATGCAAACCATACCCCCACAAATGCCAGGAGGAGAGTCTAAAATGGTAACGTTTATTCAAAGTAGAATACTTGCTTAGAGCTAATGGCTCTTAACAGCAGACTGTTGGCCTGTTGAATGTTCAGCCATTTAATTCGGAATTGTTTTGCTCTGAATGTTTTCCTACCTGAGTGATATGAACTGCACCAGTTCTGCTATATTGTTGATATGAATTAATGTAATAAAATAAACAATTTCAAAGATTCCATTGTTGTTTTGTTTTTGTATTGTTTAAGTGTTTATTGCATAATATATGCATAAATCTAGCATGTATTCTGTTATAGGTTTGTAGTTTAACAGTTTTATAGCTATGGGTAGTCTATTGCAATTTATTTTCTTAAATTGTACTGTAATGTGTTAGAATTAATCTGTCATATGGGTTAATTTCACCCAGCATTTGGGTACACTATATAACAAATATGTAGTTGAATCAACCCAGAATTGTAATTAATTTGACCCAGCATTTGGGTACACTATATAACAAATATGTAGTTAAATCAACCCAGAATTGTAATTAATTTGACCCAGCATTTGGGTACACTATATAACTAATATGTAGTTGAATCAACCCAGAATGGTAATTAATTTGACCCAGCATTTGGATACACTATATAACTAATATGTAGTTCAATCAACCCAGAATTGTATTTAATTTGACCCAGCATTTGGGTAGAATATTTAACTCATCTGTTGGGTTAAAAATAACCAACCCATCTTGCTGGGTCAAATTAACTACTGTTGGACTGGTGCAATAGTGATCCAGCGGTTGGGTTATAAAACAACCCAATTTGGGTTATTTTTAACCCATCATTTTTTAGTGTGTAGTATGACATTATTTTACAGTTTTGTCTTGACGGTTTTATTTGATGTTTATATGGATGTGATGATTGATGCTTGATTTATTGCCACTTGCTCTGTCCCCCCTTCCTCAGGACCTCAATGGAAATAAGCCCTAGGGCTTTATTGTGTTATCCTGACTTTGTTTTGTTTCTTTTACTGTATGATGCAAAGATGTATCATATTTTAAACAAAATGGTCAAATAAATCAATACAATACAAAATAGACATCATGATAATATTTCCCAGAGAGCAACATGTCAACATTGATTCCAAAGACCGTAATGGACTTTTTTTATTATGACTCTAAATATAGTAAAATTGATTTATTTAGTTCTTGATTTCTCATTGTTAACATGCTTTTAAAGGTGTAGCACGTAACTGTACTCAGAGAAACTGCTGCGTATGACATATGTTTATAATGATCTACATTCATGATTCTCCAGACAAAACCTAGTGTCTTATCAGCCTGACAAACATAAGCAATAATATTTCACAAATAATCAATATGTACAATTAATCACTAATGGTTCAATAACATTATTCTGAAAGTAAAATCTTCTATATAGTGTATATGAGTTTGTTCTCAGCACAAGCTGTTGTAAATCCTGCCCACTTCTTTGCATTGTCAGCACATGCTTCAGTGCTCTGAGAGTGTTTATAGTGCTGTGAGTTTAACACTTCATGACTGAGAGCAGAACACACACACTCTTCATCATCACACACGACTAAACTACAACTATGAACAACATCAACATCTTCATCTGGTCCATTGCACTGTTTATTCAAGGTTTGTGTAATACCGTTTTTATAATGAATATTAATTATCTTAATATGTGAAATATATTTATCATATACTGTATATCATCATATATATCATTATCATTTTTGTTCGTGTTTTCTTTCAGAGTGTAGAGGACAGATCACTGTAACTCAGAGTCCATCAATATCAGCAGTTCAACCAGGAGAAGAAGTCAGAATAAACTGTAAAACCAGCAGTGATGTGTATAGTACCCGTAGGGGTGTGTATGATCGTTTAGCCTGGTACTCACAGAAACCTGGAGAAGCTCCTAAACTCCTCATATATCTCACATCAACCCGTAATACTGGAACTCCATCTAGATTCAGTGGCAGTGGATCTGGCAGTGATTTTACTCTGACCATCAGTGGAGTCCAGACTGAAGATACAGGAGATTATTACTGTCAGAGTTATCACAGCAGTGGTGATGTGTTCACACAGTGATAAAGAGTCGTACAAAAACCTCTGTCAGTCAGACGTCACAGTGACTGCACTGATACAGCTGAGAGAAACTGCAGCTGCTGATGGAGGATCACAAACTACACAATATCAATGTTTAGTTCAAAGTTTCTAAAGACTTTAAAAATATACATTTATCAGTAGTAATATATTTGATATGAAATAAGAGTTAGTGCTGATATTGATTATGGCACTGGGATGTTTCATTGTTAGTGTTTCAGATCACAGTATGAGAGCGATGCGGAGTGAAGCAGAAACACCAGTTGTTTTTAATGTGTTTTAAACCATCATTCTTTATCATTTACCAGTCAAATTTGTAACTGAGACAAGATGATTTCCCTTAATGACAAAAAAGCAGGATTAGAATATATTCATCCCAGAATACATTTTTAATGACCTTAAGTTATTTATTTTCTACATTAGCCCATCATGTATCTAACCATCATTACGATTGATGAATCTGAATGTAGTTTTTACATGAACGCTAAACGAGTGATCGGGTTAATGTGTGCGTTTATATGTCACAAGCTTCAAATCAGAATATATTTCTTGACATGCGCACACGAATATACAGAGTTTCACGATGTTTGTGCATGATAACATTCTCCTACATTGGTTCTTTATTTGTTTTAAACAGCAGACTTAATATTTATCCTGGTCATAATTTGGAGACAATGAGCATATGAACCGTTGTTCTGTGCTCTTATATTTATCACACAGTTAAAATACCCAAAACCAGTCGTGTGTGGATGAGAGTCTGAAACGAGGACTGGTGGGACGCTGTCCAGGGGAAAAACATGTAGTATTAAATGTATTAAAAATATACTTGAAATTCAAATAGTATGTTTATAATACATTTGTATTCCCAACATGTTTATTTGAAGTCCATTAAAATATATTGAATTGAATGTTAATATATTTCTAAAAAGTATACTACAAGTACATTGGTAATAAATATGCTTAGTTACACTTTTAAGAAATATGCTAAACACAAACATACTTTTAGTAAAGTTTTAGATATTTATGTATTTATCATTTTAATATTTTGAAAACACGTTTTACATTTACAGTGTACCAACTTACAATATATTATAGATAATTGTCAACTATTATTCAGCATTGCAATAAGCATACTTAATATTAATATGGTTCACTTTTACTTGTTTGTACTTGTGAAAGGCTATCTAAAAGGCTGTTGTCCACTATACGTTTGTACTACTGAAATTCCCACAAGGATTTCAACATCATATTATTTGAAATGCATCATAAATACATTTTCTACAGATGTTTAAAAAAGTTTTTACTTGTTTAAATTCAAACAACACGTGTAAAACACGGCTAGAGCTGATTGCTAAAGCTATCTGGATGCTGCCATGCTAATGCCTTGTTTTCCTTTCCGTGATTATTTTTTAAAACAACAGGGACAGATCCAGCATGGACAATTACCGGAGTGAGGGAAGCAGCAACTGTCTGAGAAAGAAACTAAACAAGTTCAATTTCAAATGCAAATGGAAAGTTTGTGCAATTTGTTTGTTGTTGTGTAAGAATTCCTCAGCCTTGTAATATGGCATTAAATAATTACTGAAAAAGTCAGTAATTATTTAATGCCATATTACAAGGCTGAATAATTGCATATTACAATTATTATTATTATGTTAATAATAATAATAATTATTATTATTATATTTATTATTATTATATTTATTGATATAGCGCCTTTCCAACACCCAAGGTCGCTTTACAAAGATATGTAAAGGCAGTGGTTCTCAAACTGGGGTACGTGAGGCGACAGATGGGGGTACGGGAACAACATGCTGAAGTTTGCCGTTCATTTAATTCTACCTCACCTTAAAATAAGATTTAAACTGAGCATACATTTATTTTATTTTTTATTTTTATTTTTTTATTTACTTTTTCTACTATAAACATTACACTTCAATCAGATGTACCTCATCAGATACTATAGCAAGTATCCTCATATCAAAAACATACAAACACAAAATACAAATATATACCCATACACACACCATACAGTCATGTAGAGACTCCAAGACCTGAAATGTTTGTCAGATTAGAGAGACATTGTTGGGGAACCACTGATCTACAGTTTTATGACTGAACTTGATATTTATAGAAAGTTTTACATTTTTACACAAATACTGTGACAACGGCTGATTCTTGAGATCTGATCATGGTCTCTTAATGATTTTTATTATATTTTATATTTTAGACATCACCACCTAAGTGAAACCACCGCCTCCGTCTGAATCCCAATCAAATAGAGGCTATCTTTACTAATAAACCACCGATTTGAGCTTTAAACAACCACATTCTCACCTGAAAAAATCTTAAACTACAGTTCGTGACACAATAACTGCAGTATTTTTAAATTACGCAGGTTTTCTCCTCTGCTATTGACGCTCGCTGGTCGATGCGAGATGCATTCTGGGATACCTGGCTAGGGATGGGAATTGATACGATTTTATCAATATCAATGCCACTGACGATTCTGCTTATCGATCCGATTCTTTAACGATTCTCTTATCGATTCCTGATAGCACTGTGTGGAAAATAGTCATGCTTTTTCAGCAAAAAAAAAAAAAGTGTTTTTATTTGTTTTAAAGCTTACCCTTGAGTAAGCAAACTGTACTTTTTATGTAATAAATGGAACCTTATTGTAAGTGTTACTGATGAGTTTTACACCGATTCAGATGTCTGGTGAGTTCAGTGTTGGAAAGATCAGTCGTTTTAACCATTCATTAAATTAATCGGTTCAAATGAGTCATTAGCTTGCGAATTGGACGTGTCATGCGCGTTGTGTGATTATCCCAGCAGTTAGGACATGGATATCCCACAAGATTTGTGTCAACAAAGAAAACATTTCATCACTGGATCGTTTTTTTTTTTTTTTCGTTTATTTAAAGGGTTGTTTTATGTCAGCTGAATGTGCGGAACGCTTTTCAGAGAAGATAACGTTAAGGTAACTTATTTTAGCACAATTCACACCCAGCGGTAATTCAGGAAAACAAAATCTCCGAATGCTCCACATGAAACTTTGGTCTTCCGACCTTTTAACATCGTGCCGATTTATTTTGGTTAATATGTGTGAGGGACAGTGTTGCCAGATGTACGATAATTATCGTATTTGTACGATAATTTCAGAGTTTTCAGTTGTTCGTCCAAACACACATCCTACCGCTACTCTCCCTGGCTCCGAAGTGAGAGAGTGCGCGCGCGCGACCGGGTCTCTCTCTCTCTCTGCTCGTTCTTTCAGTTAAACGTGCCCTGTCACAAGCGCAGCAGTTCATCTACATTACTCACCGATCAAATAAGACTTTGGCGGGACAAAGATTAGCTTTGGCGGGCGCAAAAAAAAAATCAATGCAGTTAAAACCCTGTTATTGCAAACAGGAAACAGCATAATTTGTCTCGTTGCCAAGTTTTAGATGGTCTTTTCCTCTCCATGATTACCTTCTCTGCTCAAATCGCTTGGACGTTGCACTATGGTGCCCGATAAAGGACAAATGGGAAAGTTGTGAGTTCGCGGTCTGTATATTATGGCTGGGACTCGGAGCAGGAGCATCGATAAGAGGAATCGTTAACGTCGAGGGCATACAATATCGATGGTTCGTAAAACTTAGAACCGGTTCTCGATTCCCATCACTATACCTGGCTGTCTCAAGTCCGCACAACTCTGCACATATTATATGTCTCCCTAATCAAACACACATGATTCAACTCATCAGCTCATCAGTAGAGACTCCAAGACCTGAAATGTTTGTCAGATTAGAGAGACATTGTTGGGGAAACACTGATCTAGAGTTTCATGACTGAACTCCATATATATATTTTTACCTTTGTGTATTTGTGTGTAAATGTGTATGTCAGTATATTTAATGTGACTGTGCTTCGGCCTTGTAAAGCCGTTCTTTAACCCTGTCAGTAAAGCTCTTTGACTCTGATGAGTCTGAGGTGAGTCTGTATCTCGTCCTGATCTCTCTTCGGTCTCGTCGTGAGCTCACAGTCTACAGCAGCTTTTGCATTCAGAGGCTGTTTTATATGATCAGCACATGCTTCACTCTGCATGTGTTTATAGCTCTATGAACTGAACATGACATGATCAAGAGCTCTTCTTCATCAACCAACAAACATGACTTTCAGCATCATCTTCCTCTTGACTCTGCCAGTGTTTAGTCCAGGTTTGAAGTATGATTTATGATTGTATTTTCAAACACTAATAACACTATATCATTACAATCAACATCAATCTTGTGTTTATGAAGAGAATGAGTCAGTGTTTTAATATGATCATCATGTTTTAGGTGTAATATATGATCCCTGTCAATCAAACTGAACAGACTGCATTCAGTCACTTAAATTATTTTTATTATTTTTTTATTTTTTAAATACCATCACCTTCTTTTGCAGAAGTGAAACTGTTGTGTTCCAGTCCAGATCATGTGACCAATCAGAGAGTGAGACTGAAAAGCCCATTTGCATTGTCAGGGTGGAGTGATTGTGATCTCTCAGAATAGAGCAGCTCTGTCTCCAGAGACCATGTTCAAACCCCAAGAGCTTTATTTGACATTTACTGCTACATCAACCTTCTGAAAAGCTCCTGCATCTTCATCTGTTAGTTCAATGATGTTGTCAGACACAAAGTGAACTTGTTGAGAAGCTTTATTGAATGTTGCAGCAAACACAGCAGATTGAAAGATCACACACACCACACACACACACACACACACACACTCACACTCTTTCAGTATTGAGTTGTAAATCACTACAGCTGCAGCACTAGACTCATGTGAATCCTGCCTGACACAGGACACTCAGATACGGCTCATCTTCAGGAGAGAAACATCAGCACTCAGAGCTCTTGTGGAACGAGACCTCATGAGGAGCTCCATCATGTGTTACTCTGCAGACGTACAGCTCTCCCTCTTCCCAGCGTGCTTTGCTGAGGGTCAGGACGCTACTGCGGCTGTAGCGGCCGTCCTGCTGGCTCTCTGCGCTGGTCAGAACCCCCTCGGTGACCTCTGACCCGTCCAGTGTCCAGCTCACCAGCGCCCCCTGTGGAGAGTAAGAGCTGAGCAGGCAGAGCAGTGCGGCTGATTCTCCAGAGATCTGCAGAGAAGAGGGCGGCAGCAGAGACACTGAGGGCTTCACTGTGGGACCAGCTGCAGGAGACAAACACAACACATTCACAAACACACACACAACACACTGCACTGCACATTCACAGCATTTCAACAGGACTGAAGCAGCAGACATGAGGAATGCAGGAAAAATCACCAGCATCTGATCCTTCATGTCCTTCAGCTTCACTACACCTCATATATATATATATATATACAGGTCCTTCTCAAAAAATTAGCATATTGTGATAAAGTTAATTATTTTCCATAATGTAATGATAAAAATTCAACTTTCATATATTTTAGATTCATTGCACACCAACTGAAATATTTCAGCCCTTACAGAAAAAACACATGAATTTCACGTTATCACATGTTTTCCACATGTGCCACATGTGACCACATATGAACAACATGTCATCACATGTGAACAATGTTTCACCACATGTGAACAACATGTCACCACATGTGAGTAATGTTCGACCACATGTGAACAACATGTCACCACATGTGAACTTAATGGAACACGTGGCACATGTGGAAAACATGTTATAGGTAATAATGTGGAGCTCATGTGAAATATATTTGCACGTTGTAATAGGTTTTAACATGTGAATTATGTTACCACGTCACAAATACTGTACATTTTTAGCTTCAATAGCCTTATTCACACAAAATGCATAGAACATAAAGCTTATAATGCATGAGTAGGCCTAGGCCCACATTTGCCTACTAATGTGAAAATATATTCATGAAAATATTTTAATGATAATGTAGCGTATAGTTTTTAATCAAGTGAGTTTTTGCAATACTTTTATTTCAACACTGTTTACCATTTCTAAAGCTATATTATAAATATATTTTACATAATCAACAGTATAATATTTGATATAATCAATAGGCTACTGCTTTCATATTCTATTTACAAAGCACTTTCAGGACATCTTATATATATATATATATATATATATATATATATATATATATATATATATATATGTGTGTGTGTGTGTGTGTGTACCATGCATTGAAAGATAATCTGAAAGCACTATAAAGACTGGCTTTATATATAGGCTATTTATATTAAAAATAAAATCAAAAGCAAAGTGATGGTATACAAAATATTGCAAGCACGTTTTCAAATAAAATAAAGTGGATATATTAAACTTTTCATTTTAAGTGCTGCATGATTTTGACGTGGTTTAATCAATGCCGTGCGTAAGCAACAAAACTCTCTCGCTGTTGTTTCAACTTTTCACGGCTTTTTTCAGGTGAGATTAGTCTCTAAAATCACACGAATAATACTCACAACTGTTTTTGACATTTCTCTTACTTGTAATTTACACGATTCTGTTAAAAATTTAATTTATAGACATGGTGTAGTGTCTTCGGAAAAAGTCCGTTAGGATCTCAACCGTTTTCAGAAGAGGTACGTTACTTAACTTAGCAGCTAACGTTAGGCTAACGTAACGTTAACTCGGTTGAACTTTTATTTATTAAAGTTTGGGCTTTTAATCACCTCTTATGTGTAGATGAGAGGTTTTGTAAAGGTTTTACTTGGAAGTGAGCTAATTTATTTAACACAAACGTAAACAAAACATATCGGTGATGTTACTTTCAGGAGCAAGAAAATTGGCTGAAACTATTAACGTTAGCTCAATGGTAACGTTAAACACATTTTGATTAAAAAATGTTCTGTGATTTCAGTAGTAACAAAATAACCCAGAACAGAGAGAAAGCTCCACGACTTCAACATTTCTGAAGAAAGCTGCTGCCGTAGAAGTAACGTTAGGACACAGGTGAGCCGAGGAAGCTCATTAAATAACCTAATTTTATTTCTCAAGTATTTTTTTTTAAATTGTTTATTTTAAGAAGGTTTTGACATCCAAACGAAGTTACACCGTATGAGCAAAATTAAACGAACAGGTAAACCCAAAAACAAATTCTGTCTTTTATTGTTTTAATACTGATGATTTTGGCATACAGCTCATGAAAACCCAAAATTCCTATCTCAAAAAATTAGCATATTTCATCCAACCAATAAAATAAGTGTTTTTAATACAAAAAAAAGTCAACCTTCAAATAATTATGTTCAGTTATGCACTCAATACTTGGTCGGGAATCCTTTTGCAGAAATGACTGCTTCAATGCGGCGTGGCATGGAGGCAATCAGCCTGTGGCACTGCTGAGGTGTTATGGAGGCCCAGGATGCTTCGATAGCGGCCTTAAGCTCATCCAGAGTGTTGGGTCTTGCGTCTCTCAACTTTCTCTTCACAATATCCCACAGATTCTCTATGGGGTTTAGGTCAGGAGAGTTGGCAGGCCAATAGAGCACAGTAATACCATGGTCAGTAAACCATTTACCAGTGGTTTTGGCACTGTGAGCAGGTGCCAGGTCGTGCTGAAAAATGAAAACAGATGGAAGCATGAAGTGCTCCAAAATCTCCTGATAGCTAGCTGCATTGACCCTGCCCTTGATAAAACACAGTGGACCAACACCAGCAGCTGACATGGCACCCCAGACCATCACTGACTGTGGGTACTTGACACTGGACTTCAGGCATTTTGGCATTTCCTTCTCCCCAGTCTTCCTCCAGACTCTGGCACCTTGATTTCCAAATGACATGCAAAATTTGCTTTCATCCGAAAAAAGTACTTTGGACCACTGAGCAACAGTCCAGTGCTGCTTCTCTGTAGCCCAGGTCAGGCGCTTCTGCCGCTGTTTCTGGTTCAAAAGTGGCTTGACCTGGGGAATGCGGCACCTGTAGCCCATTTCCTGCACACGCCTGTGCACGGTGGCTCTGGATGTTTCTACTCCAGACTCAGTCCACTGCTTCCGCAGGTCCCCCAAGGTCTGGAATCGGTCCTTCTCCACAATCTTCCTCAGGGTCCGGTCACCTCTTCTCGTTGTGCAGCGTTTTTTGCCACACTTTTTCCTTCCCACAGACTTCCCACTGAGGTGCCTTGATACAGCACTCTGGGAACAGCCTATTTGTTCAGAAATTTCTTTCTGTGTCTTACCCTCTTGCTTGAGGGTGTCAATGATGGCCTTCTGGACAGCAGTCAGGTCGGCAGTCTTACCCATGATTGCGGTTTTGAGTAATGAAACAGGCTGGGAGTTTTTAAAAGCCTCAGGAATCTTTTGCAGGTGTTTAGAGTTAATTAGTTGATTCAGATGGTTAGGTTAATAGCTCGTTTAGAGACCCTTTTCATGATATGCTAATTTTTTGAGATAGGAATTTTGGGTTTTCATGAGCTGTATGCCAAAATCATCAGTATTAAAACAATAAAAGACCTGAAATATTTCAGTTGGTGTGCAATGAATCTAAAATATATGAAAGTTTAATTTTTATCATTACATTATGGAAAATAATGAACTTTATCACAATATGCTAATTTTTTGAGAAGGACCTGTATATATGGAGTTCAGTCATGAAACTCTAGATCAGTGGTTCTCCAACATTGTCTCTCTAATCTGACAAACATTTCAGGTCTTGGAGTCTCTACTGATGAGCTGATGAGTTGAATCATGTGTGTTTGATTAGGGACTCATATAATACGTGCAGAGTTGTGCGGACTTGAGACAGCCAGGGATCCCAGAATGCATCTCGCACCAACCAGCAAGCGTCAATAGCAGAGGAGAAAACCCCGTAATTTAAAAATACTGCTGTTATTGTGTCACAAACTGTAGTTTTAAAGGGGTCATGACATGTTTTTTTTTATTTTTTTATTATGATGTTCCCTTAGGTGCAATTATAGTATAACTATAGTTTTTGGACAATTTTTGTTTTTAAATGTAGTGATTTATGACCTTTTCCCACCCTGTTTCTCATCCTCTGATTCAAACAGTCTGTTTGGGGGGTGTTTCCCCTTTAAGAGTTCAGTGTTAACGCCCTCTGTTATGATTGGCTAACGTCAGTGCTTATGCATAAATTATTAACGCGCCATAGTCAGACCATGTGCGGATTCTGCGGAACGGTTTACAATAGTAGCGGTGCTGCCGATTGCTGTGTGCGAGGCGAGGGTGTACCACGGACATAATGCACAGGCCATATGTGACCCGTCACAGAAACCAGGGACACAAGTCGGCAGCACAACTTTCGAGCAAAATGAGAAAGAAGAGTTTTTTTTTTCAAAATTGGTGAATTTCAATTTTTTGCAGAATCTGTTAGTTGAAATCACGAAGAAGCCTCTCCATGTTTGAGATAGGAGTATTGGTATATTTTAAAGCTTACATTTTGAGGTTGAAATCGGCTTGTTTTCGGAGATTCTAGCACGCAGTAGGGGCGTGGCGTGTTATTGTCTGTGTGTATTTCCATACTGAATAACCCGGCGCTTTTGTCCCCGCCCTTCAAGTGAACCGCATGGCTACTTATTATGCTGTGCTCTGGTCGGCTCTATCTGATATCAAAAATCAATGAAGATGGACGCCGCAAAGATTGTCGCAGACGAGCTGAACCGTGGCAGTTACACCGAAAATGTTTTCGCCGCACTTTGTGGGCTCGGGAAGCTGAACCGGAGGTATCGGGCGCGGCGCGCGGGCCCTCGGTGCTTGAATACGGCGGCTCGATCGGCTCGCTACAGCGGTGGCTGGCTGTTTCATATGTGACGTCCCGATTGCTTTGAATGGGGAAAGTTTTGTGAACTGAACAGACTTAATGGACTGGCAACAATCTCCATAGAACATGAACTGGCACAGGGAATCGAAATAGAGGATGGAGTTAAGACCTTTGCTGCGATGAAGGCCTGCCGTGCGCGTTTCTGAAACGTAAGTTAAGCTTCATTTGCTCTTTAGTCGTTATTTAAGATGCTGAACCTGCTGATGATATAATGTGCTTGCAGACATTTCATTTGTGTGTGTATATGCACATAAGAAAGTGGTGTAAAGAGATTTGCAACAGTAATTTGAGGAGGTGAAATGTGATTATTTGGAAAATTCCTGTCATGACTGCTTAAAGAAAAATGCCAGCAGGCATTAGCCTCCTGCATAAACTTTAATATTGTTGACATCTTGGGCACACGCGCGTTGCGCACTATTTGCGTTATATGTAGGCCTATGGCTTATTGGTCTTTGTGTGTTGTTGCTGGTTTTTGCGTTATATGTATATGGCATATTGGTCTTTGTGTGTTGTTGCTGGTTTTGCGTTATATGTATATGGCATATTAGTCTTTGTGTGTTGTTGCTGGTTTTGCGTTATATGTAGGCTATATGGCATATTGGTCTTTGTGTGTTGTTGCTGGTACGTTGCAAATAGATGGGCATCACAATTGTTTTTCGCCTAGAGCTGCAGAAGTGCACTCATTCGAAGTGCAAAAAAAAGCTGTAAAGCACAAGGGGGAGCTTTACAGGGGGTATGGCTTATCTAAATGAGATGTAAATGAGCCCTATTGTCTCTCCTAGCAGCAGAGAGAGGTGAGAACTGCACAATCTTTAGAGCGCGTTTTCTCATCTTTGAGCTTTTTTAAGTGCCTACCTTCAAATGGCCACAACTTCTCCAAATATTATCAGATTTCCACATGTTACACATCGTTGGAAAGCATGGAGACTACACTTTCAGAATCTATGAATAACTGAAAATGCCCCAGAACCGACTTGTGTCCCTAGTTTCCGTGACCGGTCACATATTTGAAGATGCATCTTTTACAGGAGTTGAAGTAAAAGGCCGTGAAGTAGTCCAGGGTATGGCGACCTCAACACTTGAACGATTTGATGACTGCTCTGTTTATGTTTCTATAAAGTTCGAAAATTAATAAAGTTAGTAAAGTTTTATTCTATCAATTGTAATTGCAGTACTACAAAAATATGGACTATAAATACTTCATTTTTTAGGCAATATAGCTTTTAAGATTCTTATGAATAGAATTATGATGACACAAGTTATGATTATATAAATAATACCGTTGCTACGGTACTTAGGTCTCATGGTTTGAAACGACAGCTGTGTGCCCACAGATGTCTGAGTGGGTCGGTCAGTTTGACAGCCTACATCTTTTAATACAGGGCCTTAACACGACAGACAATATGCAAGTAAACTAAGTAAAAACACTGTGATTATTCACAATGAATGAAACTGCAATTAACGTTTTAAAAAGTAGTTTTAAGATTCTACATTACTTACAGTCGTTGTTGGACCCAGAATAGTCAGCACGGCCTGATCTTTAAGCAAAAGTTTTCTGGCAAAGCCAGCATCATACTGTGATTTGTTCTCAAAACAGTCATCCTTGAAATGCAGAGAACACACGCTTAAATTAACACTGCCATGACTGGGACGTCCGCAAATAATAAAATACATACATTTTTCCCTGACGTCAGGATCTTCCGGCAGTGTATTCAAACATGTTGTTTGTCCACAGCCAGGAACAGCACATCGTCGACTGAACTCCTGTGTGCGTGACAACGCTGCGATGATGCGAAATGAGGCGTAGTTGTCTTGCGCTGGAGGCGGTCATATGCAAACGACTGGTACGTCACTTCGTACCGTGACGTCACTTCATACCATGGATGAACAACGAGCTGTATTTAGAGCTTGATTAAATAAATTGTTCGTTTATAATGGGGAGGACGTCTTAAGCTATGACACTTGCAGGAAGTTTTAATGGTACAAAGACCTCTTATATACCAAAAGATCAAGGCAAATTTGATTTCTCATGTCATGACCCCTTTAATAAATGTTGATATATGTAGTCTTATTGTCAGGTGTGGGGTTGAGGAGATGAAGCAAGGACTCAATTGCAGGAAAAATGGGTTTTTATTAACTATTAAAAATAAAAACAAATGCAAACAAAACTACCCCGTAGGGGAAAACAAATGACTTGACTGACTTGACTTGGCTGACTTGACTGACTTGACTGACTTGACACAAGGGGTAACACACCAGGTACATACGACAACGAAACAGCACAGGACTGCAAACACAGGGAGAATAAATAGGGAGACCAAACAAAGGAGTAATGAGGGAGGACAGGTGGGGCAAATGAATCAATCAGGTAACGAGGGAGGACAGGTGGGGCAAACAAATCAATGATCAGGTAACAAGATGGGAGGGGCTAGACAATCAACAGGAGAGCACATGGCACAAGGAAACATGACAAGCCATGTGCTCACACCAAACATGACTTGAACACAAGCACATGGCAAGTAAAACAAATCACCAGCCATGTGCTCACACAAAACAAGACAACATGAAAGCACACAGCTAGTGTAAACAAGCTGCGTGCTACACAGCACAAGACAAAACATGAGTGTCAGGGCTCTGTCACAAAACCAAGAAATAGACAAGACAGAAGTGACAGAACCCTGACACTACCCCTCCTCTAAAGGGACGCCACCTGGCGTCCCTTACAAGGAACACCACAAAACAAGACAGGAACAAGACATAAAAACTCACCAACAGACAACACAAGACGGGTAGATCAAAACACAGAGACAAAGTGGGGAGGGAGGGAGGGAGCCAAGACAGAGCCAGCATGACAGTCCAGGAAGTCTCTATAAGGGACCAGGGAGGGACAGGAGGGTTGAGCCAGGGAGGCTCAGGCGGGTCTGAAGTCCCAGCAGAGGGCCATGGCGGGACAGACCAGGCAGGCTCCAGCAGATCAGGAGTCCCAGCAGAGGGCCATGGGGGGACAGACCAGGCAGGCTCTAGCGGATCAGGAGTCCCATCAGAGGGCCATGGCGGGATAGACCAGGCAGGCTCCAGCGGATCAGGAGTCCCAGCAGAGGGCCATGGCGGGACAGACCAGGCAGGCTCCGGCGGTTCAGGATTCCAGGCTGAGGGCCAAGGTGGACCAGGCGGATCTGAATACTTGGCAGAAGGCCAGGGTGGGTCAGGTAGCAAAGACTGGGTTGGCAGGACAAGACATTTGGGTGACTCTGGGACGGCCTCCGGGCTGGCAACGGGCTCTGGGACAGCCTCCTGGAGCTTGGGCGGAACCAGCATGACTGGCAGCATGGACGGAGCCGGCAAGGCAAGGCGCTTGGGTGGCGGCGACAGGGCAAGGCGCTGGGGCGGCGGCGGCAGGGCAAGGCGCTGGGGCGGCGGCGGCAGGGCAAGGCGCTGGGGCGGCGCCGGAAGGGCAAGGCGCTGGGGCGGCGCCGGAAGGGCAAGGCGCTGGGGCGGCGCCGGAAGGGCAAGGCGCTGGGGCGGCGCCGGCAGGGCAAGGCGCTGGAGTGGCGCCGGCAGGTCAATGAGCCTGGGGACGGCCTCTGGGCTGACAGCGGGCTTTGGAACGACCTCCGGGCCCTGTGGTAAGCAGGAAGACTTCATCCTTCTCTGTTTCCTTGAGCGAGGCGGCGATGCAGCCTCTTCGGCCAACACTGGGTGTGCTGCAGCCTCTTCGGCCAACACTGGGTGCGCTGCAGCCTCTTCGGCCAACACTGGGGGCGCTGCAGCCTCTTCGGCCAACACTGGGGGCGCTGCAGCCTCTTCGGCCAACACTGGGGGCGCTGCAGCCTCTTCGGCCAACACTGGGGGCGCTGCAGCCTCTTCGGCCAACACTGGGGGCGCTGCAGCCTCTTCGGCCAACACTGGGGGCGCTGCAGCCTCTTCGGCCAACACTGGGGGCGCTGCAGTGAAAGTGGATGGCTCTGGGAGCACCAGACTTCTTAAGACGGAGGAAGCCTTCCTTCTCTTCCTCCGCTTACGTCTGCAAGGCGATGGTGTGGAGATTGCTGCCTCTGGGGGAAATGCAGCATTCACGGCCACCTCTGGGGGAAATGCAGCATTCGCATGCGCCTCAGGATAGGTGGCAGATGAGGTGGACCCGTTCTTCCTCCTCCCTCTCCCCGAAGGAGTCATCGGAGGACTGGGGACCTGCCAGCTTGTGAGGTGAATGGGAGGTGGGCCAAGAGGCGGGAGACCACCCTCCTCCCCACGGTGGTATACAAACCCCACAAACTGCCAGAAAGACAATATCCCCAGCATTTCCATCTCCCAGGCGCTGACCGGCTCATTCAGACCACTGTTAAAAATGTCCTTAAGCGCAGTGTTGTTAATGTCGAGCCCCTCCGCAGTGAAGACAAACTGGTGGGCAAACTCCTTTACTGTAGACCTCCCTTGACGAAGAGAAAAGAGCTTGCCATAGCGTTCCATCGTCTGACGAGCGGAGGGGCAAGGGCTGGGAGATGGGAACAGGAATATGCCCATTCTCTGCTGAGTCCTCTAGTGGCTGTTTCGTTCTGTCAGGTGTGGGGTTGAGGAGATGAAGCAAGGACTCAATTGCAGGAAAAATGGGTTTTTATTCACTATTAAAAATAAAAACAAATGCAAACAAAACTACCCCGTAGGGGAAAACAAATGACTTGACTGACTTGACTTGGCTGACTTGACTGACTTGACTGACACAAGGGGTAACACACCAGGTACATACGACAACGAAACAGCACAGGACTGCAAACACAGGGAGAATAAATAGGGAGACCAAACAAAGGAGTAATGAGGGAGGACAGGTGGGGCAAATGAATCAATCAGGTAACGAGGGAGGACAGGTGGGGCAAACAAATCAATGATCAGGTAACAAGATGGGAGGGGCTAGACAATCAACAGGAGAGCACATGGCACAAGGAAACATGACAAGCCATGTGCTCACACCAAACATGACTTGAACACAAGCACATGGCAAGTAAAACAAATCACCAGCCATGTGCTCACACAAAACAAGACAACATGAAAGCACACAGCTAGTGTAAACAAGCTGCGTGCTACACAGCACAAGACAAAACATGAGTGTCAGGGCTCTGTCACAAAACCAAGAAATAGACAAGACAGAAGTGACAGAACCCTGACACTTATAGTTTAAAAAAAATATCAATAAACAGCAAAGCAATCTAGCTTCCCTGGCAATAAGACCGAAATAATAACATTAAAAGAAATACATAGCCTATATAAACCATGATAGATCTTATCACGGTTTATATAGGCTATGTAAGTTATTTCTTTTAATGTTATTATCGTGAATAAATGTTGATTAAACAGCTTCTCTGCTGCAGCCCGACTGGCAGAAAGAGTCGTGGTGTGATCACGAAAGATGCTTCCCATTGAAATACACTAGTTTAAAAAACGTGCTGATATCACGAAAATAACGAAATAAACGTGCTCGTGTTACGAATCAATAGATTCAATTACGTGACCATATTATGAACTGCCGAGAGACTGGGTTGGTTGAGGTTGCAGTTGGACCATAAGAGAATGAAACATGAACTGGACGTTAAAAAGCAGCTGGAAGTGGAGAGAATTCGCCAGAGCATCGAGAAGGCAAAAATAGCTTTAGAGCAGGGGTCTCAAACTCAAATTTGCTTGGGGCCACTGCTGTGAACGAAAGCTCATAAGTGGGCCATCTTAACATTCAAGCACAACAAGAAAGCACAATATTTTAATGGAAATTTACTTCACTTGCTGAAAAGTTAGCTCTCATTTGCTTCAGATTATGTAACAAACACATTTCTGTCATACTTAACAAAAAATGTAAACATCAGTATATAAAACAGATATATTTAACAATATATTTAATATAATTTTAACAGTTAGTGCAACTCTTTTCACCTTACTTTATTTTAACTTAAATAAATGGTCAAACCTTCGCACTGAACTAACAACCTTGCAGTAAACACATGCAATCCCTGAATACATTTGCACACTATTCTATTTCTTGCCAGACACCTGGCAGCGCTTCTGCTCACACAACTGAGCCACGTTTGCCCTGATGGAGGTCACAGTTGAAACCCTGAGCACAGCTTCAAGATGGGCATCACTAAGCCTGGACCTGTACTTGCATTTATTGAAGTTCATAGTTGAGAAAAGTTTCTCACACATATATGTGCTTCCAAAAAGGCACATTACCCGACTGAACACTTTGGACAGCTCTGGGAAGCATGGAGGTAACTCTCTCAAAAACTGTCCAATCTTGTCTGCTTTTCCCTGTGCCTCTCTGAATTTAGTTTTTAGCTCACTGTTGCACTGCAATTCAATAAGTTCCATTTGCAACACACTTGGGACACTCTCCACGTCAGCTGAGAAGGGATCTGCGAACAGCTGGAAAGTGTCACGGTGAGACTTGAAGTCAGCAAACCGCTGATCAAATTCCTCCAGTAGGTTGTCAATAGCAGAGGCATATTCATCACCACTGAATGCTGTGCCCTCCGCCACAAGAGATCTGCATGTAGTGAAATGACTGAGGTTTTTTGCAGAAAGCTGAGTTTTCCACAATCTCAGCTTTGTGGAGAAAGCTTTCACACTTTCATATGCTGCTGTGATGAGCTGGCCAGGACCCTGGAGCTTCAAGTTAAGGATGTTCAGCTCCTGTGTTATGTCCACTAAGAATGCAAGGTCCATGACCCATTTAGGATCATCAAATTCAGGAACATCCATTCTGCCATCTTCAATGAATCTCTTCACCTCTGCTCTTAACTCAAAAAATCTCTTCAGGACATTCCCCCTGCTGAGCCAGCGCACCTCAGTAAAGTAAAGTACATCGCCATATGTTGACTCAATTTCTTCTAAAAAGGCCTGAAACTGGCGGTGCTGTAAACTTCTCGACCTGATGAAATTGATACATTTCAGGACAACAGACATGACATGTTCATATTTCAAGCATTTGCTGCACAGGGCCTGTTGATGTATAATGCAGTGCAGAACAACTGCTGGATCTGCATTTTCCTCTTCTAACTTTCTTTGTACCAGCGCTACCAATCCGTTTTTTTTTGCCTGTCATAGATGGGGCGCCATCAGTGGTAATGCCCACCAGTCTGTTCCACGGCAAACCAGCGCGCTCAATCGCGTCGCACAGCTGCTGAAATATATCGTTGGCTGTGGTACGGCCGTGCATTGGACACAAACTCAACAACTCCTCCGTCACTTCAAATTGTTCATTAATGCCCCTGATGAAAACGGCTAGCTGCGCAATGTCTGTTTTGTCTGTGCTTTCGTCAAGCGCCACAGAGTAAGCAGTGAAAACTCTAGCTTTGGCGCGCAACTGATCATAAATGTCACTCGACAACTCGCTAATCCGTTCTGCCACTGTTTTTGCCGATAGATAGAGATGGTTGAACAAGCCCTTCTTTTCTGGACATAGAATATACAATCCTTCATAAACTGCCCTTCAGTGAACGGCTTTCCTGCTTTAGCGATCAACTCACTCACCACATAACTTGCTTCAACTGCAGCATCAGCATCCTTTTTGGCTTTGTGGAAAAGGCTTTGCTGGGATGTTAGCTCTCTCTTCAACTTCATGGCTGTTTTTTCTCTCTCGTCTGCCTGGTACTTCTCATACAGTTCTCCATGTTTAGTTGAGTAATGACGCTTGAGATTATACTCCTTTAGGACTGCGACTTTTTCTTTGCATATCAGACAGGTAGCATTTCCATTAAACTCCACAAAAAAATACTGCAATGTCCATCTTTCTTGAAACTGTCTGTGTTCATCATCCACTTTTCTTTTCGTTTTGGAAAGAGACATATTTTCGTTTCCGTTAGCAACCAAACAAATAAACTCCTGTGACCAAAATCAGCTCTCTTATCAAATATGCCAGAATGCGTGTTTTTTTTTTTTTTTTACGCATTCACGTTTTTTATTTATTTTTTATTTTATTGAATCGTGTTCTTGTTTCTAATATTCATGTTCTAATATGAAGGGGTATTTTAAATTGGCATGAGGCCAATTTATAAAAAAAATTAAATAGTTTTGCGGGCCGGATTATGTTATATTTTTTACATCAGTTGTGGGCCGGAGGGAGGGGGGGCCGTAAATGGCCCGCGGGCCGGCAGTTTGAGACCCCTGCTTTAGAGGGAGATCGGTTGTCAATGATCAGAGATGGCTTATTGTCAAGTGATGCTCATGGCAGGCAGCAGTCCAGATCATCTGACCGTTTTGATGCAAGTAACTTGCGCTTGTTGCCACAATTCAATGAAAAAGAGCCAGACACACTTTTTCTGTTGTTTGACCGTGTGGCTAAGGCCTGAAGATGATTGTGCTCTGATGCTTCAGTGTGTGCTTTCTGGGAAAGAACAAGAGGCGTATGCGTCTTTAAGTCCTGAAGATTGCTCTAGCTATGATCAAATAAAATCAGCTGTTCTTAGAGCTTATGAGCTTGTACCAGAAGCATATCGCCAGCGTTTCGGGTCTTGGGAAGAAGAGAATGGCCAGACATATGCCGAGTTTGCCAGAGATCTTTCACCTCACTTTAGGCGGTGGTTAACTGCACTTGAAGTCACCACCTTTGAGGATCTGTGCAACTTGGTAATATTGGGGCAGTTTAAGAATAATCTGCCAGAACGTGTTTCCACATACATCTCGGGAGACGCTGGTATCGCAGCTGATGAGTATATCTTACTTCATAAGAGCAGTTTCAGGGAGTGTCATGTAGCTTCTGATTTTAGTGGTTTTGATGCGCCGTCTGATATGTTGCGTTCAAGGAAAATCTGTCATATGAAAGCTAACGGTAAAACAAGTCGTACATTTGATAATAATGATGTCTGTAACTATTGGCATGAAAAGGGTCATTGGAAGGTGGATTGTCCTGTATTAAAGACTAAGACAAAAGGAAAACAGTAAACTGCCCAACACCACACAGTTAAACACTCAACTATGCATGGCCGTGACACACACACACAGCATATCTGATAAACGGAAGCTCTGAGGTGCGAGGCGAGCTCATTATCATAACAACCAATCAGAGCCGTTCAACGTAAATGCTTAATAATAGCTGGCAAATGTTTATAATACATTGTAAGTTGGTACATTGTAAATGTTAAACATGTTTTTTTCAAAATATTAAAACGATAAATACATAAATATCTAATACTTTACTAAAAGTATGTTTGTGTTTAGCATATTTTTTAAAAGTGTAACTAAGAATAGCCTATATTTATTATCTAAGTACATATATTTTTAAACTACTATATATAATGTTGAATGTAATGTATAATAATGCAAAGGTGGAATATGGGTGGGCCCTGATAATAATCACATAATAATATTATTTTAATAATAATAAAAATAAAAACATATTTATTTGTCTTAAAATATTGCAATAGTATCGTATTGTGAGTTCAATATTGCGATTTGTATCGAATCGTGACATGAGTGTATCGTTACACCTCTATATGAACAGTGTATACAACCATGATAGATTTCATGTAAACATGACAGAATGTTGTTTAAGTTTCTTACCAGACTTCTCTCCATCCAAAACCTTGAAAGAAACCTTCGATGAGCTCACCAACTCGTCAAAAATATCTGCATCCACATCAACTCCGGCAGAGTCTTTCAGGATAACCTTAGTTCCCTTTGGCAGGTTGAACTTGGGCGAAGCTAAAGGAAGAAACAAATACATTTAAATATCAAGTTCAAAAGCATTACAGTGAATAAAACTATACATTTTTTATGTTAATTGTTGCCTAATATTACAGTACAGTAATATTACAGTACAAAATGACTGAAAAGACAGTTTAACTTTTGAAGATTAAAATAAATACATAAAGATTTAAATGTGAAATTATCCAAAAAGAGTTTAACTTACCTTCACAAATAAATTGGTGGTAATCAAAGCTGTCATCTTTCTCTGACCCATTTCAGACTCCCCTCAAACTCCACCTGAACCAGCGTTTCTTAGGAATGAAGCACACCTCTCTGTGTTAGCCTAAGAAAGCCACGTGTATCTAGTTAGTTCATTTGGTGTTTCACCCAGCTTGCATAGGCCTAGAGAAAATGGCGCATCTGTTAAACGCAGATAACCGCCTGCAATACATGGAGGCGTGGCTTAGATTTACATCAGTTTGAGTTCATTTGAAAGGACACTCAAATTAAACACTGTCACAATGTTACAGAGAACACTGGCAGTGCTGTTTCATTAACATATAGTGTTAAAATAACACCAACACTCTGTATTTTACACCGTCCCTGGAAATTTAACACTAATGATCTTGGGTCATAATGTGTAGACACATTATGGAAATATGTTTAGAATTTAATTTAATTTTTTAATTTTTGTTGAAAGGAATAATGCTATTATTATTATAATATCATTGTTTTAGATGAAATAATTATACAAAAATACCAGTAACACTTTAATTAAAGCCTTTATACATACTGCATTATTTTTAATGCATTAATTATATAA
>JAVALU010002500.1:0-118166 GCA_030770095.1 Gila robusta
ATATATAGATATACAATATACAAACTACACAATCACTATATGCATTTAAATCAATCCTCATTATAATATATAGCATTGTAATACACTGAATACTTTAATTTGAACAGTTTTTATATCCCAAAATAAAGTGATTTTTTACTTAAGTGAGATATTCAAGTCAAAATATAAGTCAGTTTCAAAACAGAATTAAAACACAATTGAATCACACATATATTGTGTTTGTATTATAAAGCACTGAATTATAAGCACAACATGAGCAAAAGAGATTCAGTATCATTGACTGAACTACAGAAAGTAGCAACATTTACATTCTGATGTCAAATCTCTTTTTTACATGTATGATTTCTACAATAAAAGATTAACTAAATATGAACTCAGTGTAGAAATAAATGTAATTATAAATATCATTTTATTATTTTATTATATTTATATTTTATTATTATTCACAATATTAGTAAAACTTTACTTAAAGCCTTTATATATTTCCATTCTAAAAGTATTTTTAATGCATTAAGTACATTACACATACACATTATAAAGCATGTATGATCACATCAATAATTATAACTGCACTTATAACACATTATAATATTATCTATTCACTGTTACACCTTCCAAAAATTATAATACACTAAAACATGATAAACAACCACTTAAGATGTAACAAGGAATTTGCAAATATTTTAATGCATTTTAACTTTGGTTAGAATTATTTATGAAAAGATATAAGGCATTATAATCTACATTATTGAAACCTTTATAATGCATTACACATAAAGGCTTTAAGTAAAGTGTTGCCACAATATCTAATAATCATTATTATTAATAAATGTTGTTCTTGTTTCAATTTTAAAACACTTTCTGAAATCAAAATTTTATTTTTTTTAAATAGGTAATTAAAAAGACTTACATTTGATCACCAGTTTAGTTCCTCCACCGAATGTCCACCACAGTGATACAATCTAATGAAACGCTCGTACAAAAACCTCTATTCCACTCGAGTGAACACACACTCCAGCAGAGAGAGAGAAACAACACTTCAACACACTGATATTAGAAGATCCTCAGCTCTTCTCAACACTCACTCATTCAGATTTGACTAAATGCTTTCTGATATAACACTGTTTAAAGAAATATATGTGATGAGCTGTGACCTCTGAGGTGACCTTTGACCTCTTTGATCATGGATGATGTTGTGGAGTTTCTCATAATGATGCTTCTGTTCTTCATATGCAGATCAATCATCATGATTGACAGAAAAACCTGCAGCTTCACACTTCAATCTTCAGTGAGAATCTGTTCAAATAATGAGTTTATTGAATATTAGAGCCAAAGTCAATAGAAAGTGTGACAATGAAGATATAAAAGGTGTTTTGCATGTTCTACACAGTCAAGCATGTTTTCATATTCAAGGTGTGTTATAAAAGTATCTGGACTGGTTATGAATCTCCACACAAGATCATGAAACGTGAACAAGCTCTAATATGTGTCCATCTTTAACGCCTGTTTCTTCTCCATCTGATGATTTCAGACACACATAAGGCTTCATGATAGATGGAGTGACACCATGAACTCTGATTAGAGATTCACAATCAGTCCTGATACTTTCTGAACAGACTCATGATTCATGATCTTACTTTAGTGATGGCGCTTCATCTAGTGGAAGTGTAGCAGTGATGATGGTCACATGACTGAATATGGACACAGAGATGGACGTTCATCTGCACATCCTCAGTGTCTCAGGAGTCACAATAAACATACTAAATAAAGTCATGATTGTGTAACTCTAGTGTATATGAGTGTGTTCTCAGCACAAGCTGTTGTAAATCCTGCCCACTTCTTTGCATTGTCAGCACATGCTTCAGTGCTCTGAGAGTGTTTATAGTGCTGTGAGTTTAACACTTCATGACTGAGAGCAGAACACACACACTCTTCATCATCACACACGACTAAACTACAACTATGAACACAATCAACATCTTCATCTGGACCATTGCACTGTTTATTCAAGGTTTGTGTAATATCGTTTTTATAATGATTATTAATTATCCTAAAATGTGAAATATGTATATGTTTATCATTTACTGTATATCATCATATATCATTTTCATTTTAGTTGTGTTTTCTTTCAGAGTGTAGAGGACAGATCACTGTAACTCAGAGTCCATCAATATCAGCAGTTCAACCAGGAGAAGAAGTCAGAATAAACTGTAAAACCAGCAGTAGTATGAATGTCTGCTGTTGTGGAGGAACTGGATGTCTTAGCTGGTATCTACAAAAACCTGGAGAAGCTCCTAAACTCCTTATTTATGGAGCGAATCAACTCCAGTCAGGAACTCCATCTAGATTCAGTGGCAGTGGATCTGGCAGTGATTTTACTCTGAGCATCAGTGGAGTCCAGACTGAAGATACAGGAGATTATTACTGTCAGAGTTTACACAGCAGTGGTGGTGTGTTCACACAGTGATAAAGAGTCGTACAAAAACCTCTGTCAGTCAGACGTCACAGTGACTGCACTGATACAGCTGAGAGAAACTGCAGCTGCTGATGGAGGATCACAAACTACACAATATCAAACCTTTCACACACTTTATTCATTTATTTATATTATGATTTAAGTAAACATGTAACATGTAACATATAATCTAATATCCCTAACTAAACTGGACTAAAATGTGGTGAAAATGTGAGTGGAGCTTGTTCCTGTAAAACTTTCCACTATATTATATTATATTATATTATATTATATTATATTACTATATTATATTATTTACTGTAGGAAAGTCAATCTCTTTAACTGCACTTCCACACTTCTCCACTAGAGCGTCACATGTCTTTCACAAAACTGAGTTCTGTTCACTTTCCTTTAAGACCGCGGCTGCATCTGACATCACACACTTCACTGCTATATATGAGGTGAAATACAGTGTGTGACTAAAGAAGTGTGTCTGAATTCACTCATAAAAGAACAGGTAAAAAGTCCCCGGATGATCGACTACTTCCAGTGAGATTCTGAAGTGTGTTTATGATGGACACTTTACTATCCCATGAGGCCACGGGAGAGGATTTATGAATGACAGTGAAGCGACGCAACTGACACTCGTAGATCACATGATGATGACATCATGGCTAATGTAGTACGTCCAGATTACATTCATAACTACGACACGATTACATGTACTTTCCTATAAACAGTGGAAACAACTTAAAATACTCCATCATTTCTGGACATACATAAAAGATTAATGCATCAGTCGCAACTACGTTTATTTGAGTAAACTCACAATAATAGGAAAACATTGTGCTTTTGTAAAATAAAATAAAATAATCAAGGCACACTTTCATGGCCTCAAAAATAAACAGAAACACAGTATATACTAGCCTCCCATACATGAGAAATATATCTAGGCTATATAAAGCTTGAAATGCCCACTTTTAAACGAAAAAATTCGAATCGAAAGCAAATATCATCTGATTATGTAATCCGTATGAAAGATGCAATTCTTTCTGAAGCCGACACTAATTTAGAAAACACTAGTTTATTAATAAACAATTAAAATGCCTCGTTATTTTTGAAGACATATTTATTATCATTAGCCTGCTTTTGCGGCAAGATTTATGCGTGTGCTTGAGTGCGGGATACGCTATATTCCTCATGCACACTGTATTTATGCAGAAATTAATATAAACCTGCGATTAGTGTTTACTAATTATTTATGATTACTAGTCGACTAGAAAAATCGGTAACACTTTAGAATACTGTATCTTACTTAATGCATAATTAATAAGGAATTATTGCAGAACTAATAGGTAATTATTTATGAACACTTCAGTCACTACTATTAACTACTAAGGAAGATGTGTTAACTAATCGGTATTTAATTCCATTTTTTTTATTGTGTTAAGTAACAATTAACTAATCAATAACTACTTAATTCAGTCATGCCTCCTGAAGAACTACTATTAAATATGTACTAATTAAGGTTCAAGAAAAATAACTATGAAGTAACTACTAATGAACAGTCACACAATTAGCCATTACAATAATCAGGTTGGTCTTTTTCTTTACTTCCAATACTATTATTATTAGTATTACTACTATAGAAATGCAATATGGATTTAGTGGAATTTCTGCACTCCCAAAAAGAGTCATTACAGCAACATTTATTTCCCTGTATGGTCAATTGCTTTGTGAGTGAGGTCTTCAAGAAGAAATAAACTTCGGAGTGGAAACCCATCCCAACTCTAAGTGCCTTGCCATAACTAGCCAACTTACCTCAAGTTTATGAATTTATATACAATACAGTATGTGTGTCTGTATTGGGAAAATTATTTCAAATTAGCCAATGACTGAGGGGAAGTGAAAATACAGGAAACCCATGAATATTTAAAAAATAATTACTACATAATTCTGAAGGAATTACTTAGAAATTATTGAGGGAAAGTGAAAATATAGGGAACCCATTAGTAATTAATAAATAATTTCTACATAACTCTGAGGGAATTTCTTAGAAAGTGGAACAGTATTCTAAAGTTAAAAGGGAACCCATGCATTTGTAACGAGTGATTGTTTTAGTATTTCAATAAAGTTATGACTCAAGTGTCTGTTTAATTTTTTTTATCATCTTCATATACTCAAACAACTTTACTGAACAATGTTTTGAACAATGTCTGAATTACAGTATCTGTTGTAATGTCTTAAATGCAGTAATATCTTCTAATATCCTTCATCAAACGCCCCAGAGGACCATATCTGTGCTCCATCCCCATCCAATAAGTCCATTCAATACAAGCCAGGTGTTCCTTCAAGAGCTTCTCGGTCTTGTTGCCTCTCAATCTCCAGATCTGACTTTTGTATGTAGACCATGCCCTTTCAGTATGTTGTGTGTGTCCTCCATGATTTGGGTTCACAAAGAACCTGCTGTGATTCACAGAGTAGTGAGAGTAGCCCAGCCTGTCAAAGCCCTGTAGGGTCTCCACTCCTCACTTAAAACTGTGGATCCTGGGTGAACATGTCTTCTGATAATGGGAATAAGATGATTTCTTGAACGGCATTCTACAAGTCGCAAAATCGTCGTCGTCTTTGAGCTTTAATGGCCAGCATGCCAAACACCCACTTTTTCCTTTTCCATGTACCACCTACTCTCACACGTCCATACTAGAAATACAAAAATACTGTTAATAACTGCTTTTTTCTGATTGGCTGCATAAGCATTGTCCTTTAAAATAATAATACAATAATAATAAAAAAGATTCAACAGAACTTTCATCCAAACCACAGTAAAATAATAACATTTTATGTTTTACAAAGAAACATGTAAAATGCATAGTAGTAACAAGAATATACATTTTTTTTAATTTTTAAATATTGAAATAAAAATACTGTAAGTAAAAAAAAAGAACAAACTGGAGGGGGGGGGGGGGGATTGGAATCCACTGCTGCTTCAATGTATATGTAATGATTGATTATAATTAAGGTATTAATCAATATTTTTCCTTCTAAATATCAAATGCGTTTAAAGACTTCTCTGGAGATTTTACTTTGTTATAAAGTTACCAGTGTGTTTACTGAAATGTTCTTTTCATGTATTCTTTAATGTCTTTAATGATTTGCTATCTGAATGCAGTAACAGTGCTTGCTTATTCAGCCCGGATTCCAGAAATAAAATAGGGACTTGTTTTGTGTTTGAGAAAGGTCTTCAACGTGTTAAAACATAGGATCTATAGTTTAAGAGATCATTTCTCAGTTAAAGCCTATATTTTCCATTTAGACTAAAGTATAGCTCTCCTTGAGAGAAAGAACGCACTATCTTGATGTTTTGAGAAAACTCTCCTGTTTATAGTTAGAGCCTGGCCAAATCCAACGTTGGAAAAGGTGTGTGTGTGTGTGTGTGTGTGTGTGTGTGTGTGTGTGTGTGTGTGTGTGTGTGTGTGTGTGTGTGTGTGTGTGTGTGTGTGTGTGTGTGTGTGTGTGTGTGTGTGTGTGTGTGTGTGTGTGTGTGTTAGTCTTCTTGGTTACAGGATAAGGAACCACTGGCATTATTGGAGATTGACTGAGTTGTTGTTCGGGACAGTCTGGTGCCCAGAAACCGAAATCTGTGACCTGGAAGGTTACGACGAGCCAAACTTCAGGGTCCGAGTGTCAGCTGTATAATCCATGGAGATATGCTTCAGTCTATCTGTATATGTGTGGAAAATTACTGTGTTTATCTATTTCTTAGCCAATGAGAATCATTCATCCTGTAAGCAATGACGTAGCTTAGACCTTGGAAATGGTAAAACTACTGTGATCTTTGCAGAGCTGGTCCGAGCCTTTTGGGGGCAATTTGAATTTGATTTTTTCGAACTCGTTCATCAAAATGAACTAATCTTTTTTCGAGTCATTTCGTTCATTCAACGAACGAAATGACTCGAAAAAAGATTTGTTAATTTTGAACGAGTCTTTTTTTGAGTCATTTCGTTCGTTGAACGAGTTCGAACAGGAGAGTCACGAACGTGCATCACAGAACAGAGCAAGGCGAGCATTTGTGCTCATAAAACTTAAACTTTTTTATTTATTTTTGAAATGACCGATCGTTTCGCAAGATAAGACCCTTATGCATCGTCTGGTGTCGTTTAAAGCCATTTGAAGCTGCACTGAAACTGTCATTTGGACCTTGGACCGTTTGGTTCCCATGAAGTCCATTATATGGAGAAAAATCCTAGAATGTTTTCATCAAAAACCTTAATTTCTTTTCGACTGAAGAAAGAAAGACATGGACATCTTGGATGACATGGGGGTGAGTAAATTATCAGCAAAAGTTTTTTAAAAAGTGAACTAATCCTTTAATGTTCCTCTTTCATATGGAGAGTGTCGGATAGCCAGCCTGATGAGCAGGCAAAGGCAAAATTATTTTAAGGATAAATCTCTCGATGTGTCCCCATATTTTATTAAATTATAAATATTGTAGTTTATTTATTGTAGCCTATTTAAAGTTTTTTCACACACAAATTTAAATTGAAGTGTTCAATCCAGTTGTTTCAACTGGTTTTGTAGAGTTTAAGAATGTTTGAGCAAGGGGGACTAAATAAACTTGCTGAGATCCAGCGCGAGAGAGGCAAAACTCATGTTTTTAATTTATGTTGCTTTGGACTATTTTCGATTTGTAGCCTACCGTTTCGTTTAATTTAGCTGCAATTTCTTTGGCAAAACAAATTTAAAATGTCGCAAGAATAAGATTCTGTGTTTCTTTTTTGCATGGAAATAGTCTAAATGCAACCCTGTTTTAAATTTAAAAAAAAAATCTGTCCCGCCACTTTATTTAAACCTTGAATTGTTCGATGGGGTTCCAAATTTAAGTATTTTAGTGTTTTTTACATTACACAATAATTTAGCTGACTAAAGACGAGCTTCTTCATTTTCATTTTCTGACGCAATCGGCTAACAGTTTTGTCGTCAGTTCAGCGGCTCTACAGGAATGTAGCAATGTTGTAATGTGCCATTGATAATTAAACAAAACGCTTGACTTTAAATAAATAAACAGTTAATAAACTCGCAAATAAACAGTTACCCATTTAAGCATCAAGAACGATTAAAGATTAATGCTGTCGGCCAACATCATGTTACAATGAGAGTAGATCTCGGGTCTGCTGAAGCTCTACGAGCCTCATGTCGATGCGTTAACCACAGAGCTACCGCCTGAACGCGGTTACATCAACGTCTTATGCTCTTGCAAAGCCTCATTGATGTTTCTATTTCAATGTTTTATATGGAAATGTTTTGATTATTTATTCAATTTAATTTCAGTATTGTGATGAATTATTTTAACTAGTACATTTCACTTGAATTCATCTGCTACCAGCTTTCAATCGCTCTGAATGAGCCACGGCGCAGCGGCAGATTACGCAATAGAGAGAATAAACGGACACTTTTCAAAGTCTGTGATTGTAGCGCCTCTTAGCGGTTAAAGGCAGCAAATACACCCCGAATTTTACCACCGCGGTAGAGCGGCGGCAGTAAAAGTATTATTCTGGTTGGTAACCTATACTGTACACAGCTTGAGCAAGACAGAATAAAAAATAAAAACGTTATTAAAATGTTGGAAGATGTTAAAATAACTGGGATAAAGCCAGCCATTAATATCATTACACTTTGGAGTAATGAACTCGATGAGGAGTCACACCAAATGATTGAGTTCATTAGCCGAGATGGGCGTTACACAAATAGGATTGGAGAACCGTATGACATACAGTTCCAGCTCGGAAGAAAGCATGTCGATGAAGAAAAATCCACGGAAAAGGGCACAACCTCAATGTCTGATCGACGAGAATAATGAAGAAGCCGGTGTCTGTATATTTCATTATATGTTTTCTTAAAGTTGTACAGTATTAGCATGTAACGTTACGTCTTAATCAGACATATGCCGGTGTTGTGCTGAATTCTGTGGCCCACCAAAGTGACCGCAGTAGGCACTGTATTGAGCTAATGCTAATCCTAATCCTAAACCTACCATCACTACAATCCTAATCCATAAACCTACCATCACTACAATCCTAATCCTAATCCTACCATCACTACAATCCTAATCCTAATCCTACCATCACTACAATCCTAATCCTACCATCACTACAATCCTAATCCTAATCCTACCATCACTACAATCCTAATCCTAATCCTAATCCTAAACCTACCATCACTACAATCCTAATCCTAATCCTACCATCACTACAATCCTAATCCTACCATCACTACAATCCTAATCCTACCATCACTACAATCCTAATCCTACCATCACTACAATCCTAATCCTAATCCTACCATCACTACATTATGTGCATTATATACGGTCACAGAATTCGGCATAACACCGGTATTCGGTAATACGATATCGCTGTAATGAACAAATGGTTTTGTTAACGTGATTTGTGGCTACTTCAAAATACCGCTAGTAAGTATAGTACATCATTATCAGAATTGTTTAGTGTTTTAGAACGCACTTAACTTATTTTACATGCAGGGCCGTCCATAAGGGGGGATAAAGGGGAACGTTTTCTAGGGCCCAGCCGCTAGGGGGGGCCCATGCAGTCCAGCAATAATTATGTTCATTCTAAATATAAACAATATTTTATTTTGAACCAAAAAAGCACCATTCGTTTTTGAAAAAGTGAGAAAAAAATGCATTTTATTTAATGCTGCTTGAGTAAAATGTAGCCTGTGTCATAATGAAACACCCCTCTCCTGAAAATGGTCTGAGCAGGCTATTTTTTTTTTTTTACGTAACGTAACGTCAAAAACGCCAGTGCTTCGCGCCAGTTTGCGGTCAGCAGCAAAGTGACATGAACAAAATAATTATTAGCTATTGTAGTAGCCTACATTTAGTTGGTATGCCAGGTATGTAGTACTCGAGTACATTTCTAATAAAAAAAAACTTTTACTTTGATACGTTGGGCGACATTCCTCTCGTTACTTTATTTTAATGCAATACGTGTTAAATGCGTAGTTTATTCCAAGCGCGCTGTATCTTTTTTTCTGGGCATGAGCGATGCTAAATTCTCAAATGAATCTCTCTCCTGAGTTGATTCTGTTCAAAGACTTCATCAAACAAGTTGGCAGATCCGTCTAAATCGGTTCGCGAATCAGTTTGAATGATCTGTTCAGTTCCTCACGCACTGAATCGTCTGAAGCGCTTTCAATTCACACTTGACTCGAAGTTGTCTAACAGGAAGATTTAAGAACATCACAAGCGTTGGATGAATCGGGCATGGACTACAGTACAGTCAAGTGAGAGCAAATCTTCAAATGCATCGTATTGTTTGCCAGCGTCAGCGATGAATATCTTTATTAGTTGAACATCTTCTTATGCTGTCTGTGAATTAATGATTCCACAGGACGATACAATCGATTTCATTTCATTCAGGTAATACATTTTACAACCAAACGGATTATTACGCCACGATAGCACTACTACAAAGCAGTGGCGGAGCCAGGGGGTGGCCAGGGGTCGCCATGGCCATGGCATGGACACTTCTGTCAGATGTGGAGAAAAGCGCGTGTCCTGAATCAGTAACGTTAGGCTATCTGCGGTAAGATGAGATGTTGTAAGGTCAACAAATGTCAGTAAAACTAACTTTCCTGTCCTGACAGCCGTTGTACTGTAGCCTACTTGCACATCACGCGCAATGTGGCGTGCTGTAGCAGTAGCCTAATTCTGTCGTCAATTAGCTAACTCATGAAATAATCAAAAAGGCGATAAAATATGTGTCAAAACTGCATGCATGCATGTATTTGTTATATATGCGTCACATATGTTTAGACTAAAATATTCTGCCATGTGAAATCACAATTTAAGGCACAAACTAGGCTATGATTTTTTTTAATGTTCAAATAAATGTGAGCACTGTGCATTTGTAGGCTACTAGAAGATAGGCGGTAATTTTGCGTTAATTTGTAAAGGAAAAACAAAAAATTATCATTTTTAAATCCATAAAATAACTAATTTTACATTCTGGTATTTATGTGCTGTTTACTTCCGCCTTGTTCACATTCTTGCACATAGGGATTCAAAAGAGATGTTTTCCCCCCTTTTTAATTTAGGTATGATAGAACGGTTTAGATTCTTTATTTTGACAGCTAATATAGAAAGTTGAGTTAATTGATTATATAAAATTCATTGAAGGTTAAATAATCTTCGAACTACAGTAGTTATCTGCATGTCTCATCCATGAAGGTGCAACAATGTTGGGGGTTTTGAGAACCAGAACCAAGCTAACTGAGCAAGTTGAACTTTAGCTAGTGTGTGTACTCTTTATTAATATGCCTGGAGGTAGTAAGTAGCTAATAATAATAAAAAAGATCAAATTCACTCAGTATTCCATGATTCCTTACTATCTCAATTACAATTAAGTACAAATGAACTGTATTCAGTTGTGTAGGAAGGCACTAAAACAGTCCAATACATAATTTAAACTAATTTTTATGTTAAAATAATTAAGATTTATTTGCCACCCCAGACTGTTTGCTGGCCCTTGCCTGGCCACCCCTATGAAAAAATCCTGGCTCCGCCACTGCTACAAAGTATGACATCACCTGTTTTTTGGACATATTAAATGTATGAATTAGTGTACTCATAAATCTTAATTGTTCTTACCTTGAAATGTTTAAGTACAAAATACAATTTGCCAGTTCTGCTTACTTAAACTTTGAATTTCATAACTTGAGGCAATCGATTGGTAAAACACCTTTTTTCGAAGGCTTGATTGTGTTTGTGGGGTGCACTGTAACGTGTTCATGCTTCATTATTATCTTTACAGATGTTGTTTATGCTCAAACAGCAACATTACACACTAACTAAAGTTAGAAAAGTGAAATCATATTCAACCATCCCTTTAAATGTTTTGAGTTTTGCCAACTTATTCGGGTTTACAGTGCAGATCGTTTGTTAACCTTGGTGTGTGTGTGTGTGTGTACCAATGTAGCCCCCATCACTGAGTAAGTCTCTCTCAGTTAAATGTATGTTAATGAGAGAGAGAGAGAGAGAGAGAGAGAGAGAGAGAGAGAGAGAGAGAGAGAGAGAGAGAGAGAGAGAGAGAGAGCACACACGCATGATATGAGTAGCCTAGCAGATTTGGGGAGGGCCCATTCACTGGACCTTTTCAGGGGCCCAGTGATTTCTGTGGGCGGGCCTGTTTACATGTATGCGATTTGGTGCATGTATGTTGCCCATGGGCCAAATTAAATTCTGATTTACTCCCTGACAGCAGATTGTGCTATAGACCGGTTACCCTGGTAACCACTGCAGCGCTGGGCAATTTTCTGTTTGATTACCAGTTTAATGAATACAATGAAAACTGTGGGAACCATTACTTAGATTACATGTATTCGATTATCAGTTTCTACAGCAGTCTGACAAATGGTAAAATGCTCTCTGTCTAATAAAAAGCAAATACTGTACAGTTTTTAATATGCACTCATTTAAACATACGTAAATCTTTATAACTGTTGCGGCAAATCGCCCGTCACCCCGCATTCCCTCATTAGTACCAGGTGAAGCTAATCCGCAATCAGTTGTGCGTGCCCAGGCCGGATAAGGCAACGCACCGTTGCTCTTGTGTGTGTGCACCGGGAACTGACGCTACGGCAGACAGCAGCGCTGGCTCGAGTATTAGAGCTTGATGTCTGTATTGAACACTGTGCGGGATCGGGTAACGTTATTCACCAAAGAACTCTGAAGTGACAGCCGGTAAACTTCAAGCTCTGCTGGTGAAGAAACGCTGAACTTTGTTATGCTTGCTAGTTGCTGTATATTTGAGATGTTTAACAGCTGTCCAAATCATATGAAATACTGCTTAAAACCCATTTGATATAGAAATATTTTTTTTTTTTTAAATTGACTATATAATTGCATATAGATTGGTTAATTATTAAAATAGCAATTAATTTATAAATATGGGTAAAAGCATTGGACTTTAACCACAAAGGCCATAAAATTACCTGTCAATTTAAACCATGCAAATGTGTAAAAGCTATTAAAATGCATTTATTTTGTACTTAAAAATGTAGAATAAATTACGGATGTAATTTATTGTTATTGAGCTGTATAATACTTACCACCTTTAACTGAATGTTTAATATTTACCAACTCAGCCCTATGTGCAATATATTTTAGGTTTGGTGAAATGTTCATGTTTAAAATGGTTCATTAACTTAAGGTACTGATGTGTTTGTAGTGCTATATATATATATATATATATACACACTACACAATCACTATATGCATTTAAATCAAATGAAACTAAAGATACTTAATTCTAGCAGTTTTTAACTCTGAACGTAAAGGACTTAAATTGTATATACAAGAGATATTAAACTCAAAATGTAACTAATTTTTAAAACAGAATTGAAAAACAATTGAATCATAAATAAATAGTGTTTGTATTATAAAGCACTGAATTATAAGCACAACATGAGCAAAAGAGATTCAGTATCATTGACTTAACTACAGAAAGTAGCAACATTTACATTCTGATGTCAAATCTCTTTTTACATGTATGATTTCTTCAATAAAAGATGAACTAAATATGAACTCAGTGTAGAAATAAATGAAGGAAAAACAAACCTGTAATAAACTGAATAAACTCATAGTGAGACACATTATGGAAATATGTTTAGAATTTTTTTGTTGAAAGAAATAATGCCGTTCTTCTGAATGTATAAACATGAAAATATCATTGTTTTAGATAATAAATATTAATAGTTAATAATTAATAATGAATAATAATTAAGATTTTAAATAATAATACAATAATATTAGTAAAACCTTTCTTAAAGGCCTTATATATATTGCATTATAAAAGTATTTAAAATATTTTATATATATTATAAATGCATTAATTAAGCCTTGTTATATACATTATAATCCATGTATGATCTCATCAATAATTGTAACAGCAGTTATAAAACATAATATTATTATATTATTATTATAATTGTTATGATGCAGCAAGGATGAAGCAGAGAGTGAATCCAATCGCAAGCACTTTAATAGTCTGACAGACAGTAATCCAGGGAAAACTCAGAATAAGGCACACAGGACACGGAACAAGGAACTGGGAACAACTCACATCAAACAACGACCGAAGCACAGAGGTTTAAATACACAGACAAACAAGCTAAACAAGATAACAAGGGGGCGTGGCTAATCAGAAACACATGGGAACAATGATCAGACAATTAACAAGACACATAGCAAACAGGGAATCACATGACAGACAACAACAAGGAACAAAACACAAAACCCACACCGTGACATAGCGAGACAATTAACAAGACACATGGCAAACAGGGAATCACATGACAGACAACAACAAGGAACAAAACACAAAACCCACACCGTGACATAGCGAGACAATTAACAAGACACATGGCAAACAGGGAATCACATGACAGACAACAACAAGGAACAAAACACAAAACCCACACCGTGACATAGCGCCCCGCTGTGCGCCACACACACTGGCTCGGGCTCGGGAATAGACAACACACACACTGGCTCGGGAACAGACAACACACACACTGGCTCGGGAACAGACAACACACTCACTGGCTCGGGAACAGACAACACACTCACTGGCTCGGGAACAGACAACACACTCACTGGCTCGGGAACAGACAACACACTCACTGGCTCGGGAACAGACAACACACTCACTGGCTCGGGAACAGACAACACACTCACTGGCTCGGGCTCGGGAATAGACAACACACACACTGGCTCGGGAACAGACGGAACAGACTCCGGCTCGGGAACAGACGGAACAGACTCCGGCTCGGGAACAGACGGAACAGACTCCGGCTCGGGAACAGACGGAACAGACTCCGGCTCGGGAACAGACGGAACAGACTCCGGCTCGGGAACAGACGGAACAGACTCCGGCTCGGGAACAGACGGAACAGACTCCGGCTCGGGAACAGACGGAACAGACTCCGGCTCGGGAACAGACGGAACAGACTCCGGCTCGGGAACAGACGGAACAGACTCCGGCTCGGGAACAGACGGAACAGACTCCGGCTCGGGAACAGACGGAACAGACTCCGGCTCGGGAACAGACGGAACAGACTCCGGCTCGGGAACAGACGGAACAGACTCCGGCTCGGGAACAGACGGAACAGACTCCGGCTCGGGAACAGACGGAACAGACTCCGGCTCGGGAACAGACGGAACAGACTCCGGCTCGGGAACAGACGGAACAGACTCCGGCTCGGGAACAGACGGAACAGACTCCGGCTCGGGAACAGACGGAACAGACTCCGGCTCGGGAACAGACGGAACAGACTCCGGCTCGGGAACAGACGGAACAGACTCCGGCTCGGGAACAGACGGAACAGACTCCGGCTCGGGAACAGACGGAACAGACTCCGGCTCGGGAACAGACGGAACAGACTCCGGCTCGGGAACAGACGGAACAGACTCCGGCTCGGGAACAGACGGAACAGACTCCGGCTCGGGAACAGACGGAACAGACTCCGGCTCGGGAACAGACGGAACAGACTCCGGCTCGGGAACAGACGGAACAGACTCCGGCTCGGGAACAGACGGAACAGACTCCGGCTCGGGAACAGACGGAACAGACTCCGGCTCGGGAACAGACGGAACAGACTCCGGCTCGGGAACAGACGGAACAGACTCCGGCTCGGGAACAGACGGAACAGACTCCGGCTCGGGAACAGACGGAACAGACTCCGGATCGGGAACAGACGGAACAGACTCCGGATCGGGAACAGACGGAACAGACTCCGGCTCGGGAACCGGAACAGACTCCGGCTCGGGAACCGGAACAGACTCCGGCTCGGGAACAGGAACAGACTCTGGCTCGGGAACAGGAACAGACTCTGGCTCGGGAACAGGAACAGACCCTGGGCCGGTCATCTTGTCCGTAGACACTGGCTCGTAGGCGGCCATCTTGTCCGTAGACACTGGCTCGGAGGCGGCCATCTTGTCCGTAGACACTGGCTCGGAGGAAGTGACGTGAACAGTCTCTGGATCAGCAGAAGTGACGTGAACAGTCTCTGGTTCGGCCATCTTGTCCGTAGACACTGGCTCGGAGGAAGTGACAAGAACAGTCTCTGGATCAGCAGAAGTGACGTGAACAGTCTCTGGTTCGGCCATCTTGTCCGTAGACACGGGCTCGGAGGAAGTGACGTGAACAGTCTCTGGATCGGCCATCTTGTCCGTAGACACTGACTCTGTAGAAGTGATGTGAAGCGTCTCTGGCTTGGCAGAAGTGACGTGAACAGTCTCTGACTCGGCCATCTTGTCCGTAGACACTGGCTCGGAGGAAGTGACGTGAACAGGCTCTGACTGGGCAGACGTGACGTGAACAGTCTCTCGCTGGGCAGACTTGACGTGAACAGTCTCTTGCTGGGCAGACGTGACGTGAACAGTCTCTGGACCGGACGTGACCAGCGGCGAGGGCTCTGGGCTGACAGGAAGTACAGGAAGGACTTCCAGGCATTGCGGGACGCGGGAAGTCCTCTTCCTCCGTCTCCGAGAGCGAGAGGGTGCTGGGCTGGACGGGACCAGCGGTGAGGGCGCTGGAGTGGACGGGACCAGCGGTGAGGGCGCTGGACTGGACGGGACCAGCGGTGAGGGCGCTGGACTGGACGGGACCAGCGGTGAGGGCGCTGGGCTGGACGGGACCAGCGGTGAGGGCGCTGGGCTGGACGGGACCAGCGGTGAGGGCGCTGGGCTGGACGGGACCAGCGGTGAGGGCGCTGGGCTGGACGGGACCAGCGGTGAGGGCGCTGGGCTGGACGGGACCAGCGGTGAAGGCTCTGGGCTGGACGGGACCAGCGGTGAAGGCTCTGGGCTGGACGGGACCAACGGTGAGGGCTCTGTGCTGGACGGGACCAGCGGTGAAGGCTCTGTGCTGGACGGGACCAGCGGTGAAGGCTCTGTGCTGGACGGGACCAGCGGTGAAGGGTCTGGCTGGACGTGGCTGACGTGAAGCTCTGGCTGGACGTGGCTGACGTGAAGCTCTGGCTGGACGTGGCTGACGTGAAGCTCTGGCTGGACGTGGCTGACGTGAAGCTCTGGCTGGACGTGGCTGACGTGAAGCTCTGGCTGGACGTGGCTGACGTGAAGCTCTGGCTGGACGTGGCTGACGTGAAGCTCTGGCTGGACGTGGCTGACGTGAAGCTCTGGCTGGACGTGGCTGACGTGAAGCTCTGGCTGGACGTGGCTGACGTGAAGCTCTGGCTGGACGTGGCTGACGTGAAGCTCTGGCTGGACGTGGCTGACGTGAAGCTCTGGCTGGACGTGGCTGACGTGAAGCTCTGGCTGGACGTGGCTGACGTGAAGCTCTGGCTGGACGTGGCTGAAGTGAAGCTCTGGCTGGACGCAGAGATCAGGTGATGACTTGGCGTACCGCGGAAGGAAGCTCTCCAGACATCGGCCGAGTGCCTCTCTCCAGTTCAGACCCGAGAGATCGGGGAGCTCCCTCGGATCGACCTCCTTAGCCCCTAACCGGTAACACAGCTTAATCGCCTCGTCACCGAGAGATCAGGAGGCAGCGAGAGGGGCAAACCCCCAGGTATACTGGAACAGATCGGAGCTATCCAGGGCCAAGGCCGCGATCTGACCGGCGAACTCCCGGCTCATGCTGGGAAGATCAGGTGAGATCTGTGCTGCTGGATTCATTTGTTGGGTCGGTCGTTCTGTTATGATGCAGCAAGGATGAAGCAGAGAGTGAATCCAATCGCAAGCACTATAATAGTCTGACAGACAGTAATCCAGGGAAAACTCAGAATAAGGCACACAGGACACGGAACAAGGAACTGGGAACAACTCACATCAAACAACAACCAACAAACAGCAACTGAAGCACAGAGGTTTAAATACACAGACAAACAAGCTAAACAAGATAACAAGGGGGCGTGGCTAATCAGAAACGCATGGGAACAATGATCAGACAATTAACAAGACACATGGCAAACAGGGAATCACATGACAGACAACAACAAGGAACAAAACACAAAACCCACACCGTGACAATAATATTATCTATTCATTATTACACCTTCAAAAAAAATGTATAATACACTAAAACACACGATAAACAACTAATTTCGGACGAAACAAGGAGTTTGCAAATATTATAATGCATTTGTAACTTTGGTTACAGTTATTTATTAAAATATATAAGGCATTAAAATCTACATTATTGATACCTTTATAATGCATTATACATAAAGGCTTCAAGTAAAGTTTTACCACAATATCTAATAATCATTATTATTAATAAATGTTGTTCTTGTTTCAACTGTAAAACAAGAACAAAAATCTGAAATCTAAGTTGTATTTTTTATTAGATGATTAAATCGACAGACTTACCGATCACCAGTTTAGTTCCTCCACCGAATGTGTACCACAGTGATACAATCTAATGAAACGCTCGTACAAAAACCTCTATTCCACTCGATGCTTTCTGATATAACACTGTTTAAAGAAATATATGTGATGAGCTGTGACCTCTGGGGTGACCTTTGACCTCTTTGATCATGGATGATGTTGACATTAATCAATAATTATGAACATTTCAGATGCTTGTTGATTAATCTAGTCTCATATATGACCCGATTATAAGAACTGATGAACTTCATGCATGTGGAAAAAGTGGGAAAAATAGAAAAATATTTCCCAGATAGCAACATGTCAACATTGATTCCAAAGACCATAATGGAATTTTTTTCTGGTTTACTCTAAATATAGTCAAATTGATTTATTTAGTTCTTGATTTCTCATTGTTAACATGCTTTTAAAGGTGTAGCACAGAGTACACATAAAGAAATAATTATTGAGTTTGACAAATAAGTTTAAAATGATTCTCCAGTCATTTCAGTGGCCTAGAAACATCTTCTTTGATGAAACATCATCATGTTGAGATCACATGACCAGCTGAATTCTGCTCGCTTTATCTTGGTTGCATATTATCAGAAATATTCACTTGATATAAATGAAACTGCATGACAGTGAATAGATTATTTCTACAGCGGCTCTGAAAATGGAAAAATGCTTCATCCACACTGAGATGTCAATATAAAGTCAAACCCTAGTGTCTTATCAGCCAAACATCAAATATTTCACAATTAATCAATATGTACAATTAATGACTAAATGGAAGAAAGTAAAAACTTCTATGTAGAGAGTAAATGAGTTTGTTCTCAGCACAAGCTGTTGTAAATCCTGCCCACTTCTTTGCATTGTCAGCACATGCTTCAGTGCTCTGAGAGTGTTTATAGTGCTGTGAGTTTAACACTTCATGACTGAGAGCAGAACACAACACACTCTTCATCATCACACAAGACTAAACTACAACAATGAACACAATCAACATCTTCATCTGGACCATTGCACTGTTTATTCAAGGTTTGTGTAATACCGTTTTTACAATAAATATGAATTCTCTTAAAATGTAATATATATGTATGTATGTATGTATTTATTTATTTATTTATTTATCATATACTGTATATCATCATATATATAATTTTTGTTTGTGTTTTCTTTCAGAGTGTAGAGGACAGATCACTGTAACTCAGAGTCCATCAATACCAGCAGTTCAACCAGGAGAAGAAGTCAGAATAAACTGTAAAACCAGCAGTAATGTGTATAGTAATAATTACTTAGCCTGGTACTCACAGAAACCTGGAGAAGCTCCTAAACTCCTCATATATTATGCAACAACCCGTAATACTGGAACTCCATCTAGATTCAGTGGCAGTGGATCTGGCAGTGATTTTACTCTGACCATCAGTGGAGTCCAGACTGAAGATACAGGAGATTATTACTGTCAGAGTTTTCACTGTATTAGTGGCTGTGTGTCAGTCAGTCAGTATGTGTTCACACAGTGATAAAGAGTCGTACAAAAACCTCTGTCAGTCAGACGTCACAGTGACTGCACTGATACAGCTGAGAGAAACTGCAGCTGCTGATGGAGGATCACAAACTACACAATATCAAACCTTTCACACACTTTATTCATTTATTATGATGTACTAGAAATGTGTATAAAATGTGAGTGGTGCTTGTTCCTGTAAAACTTCTTGTTCTTGTAAAGCCACTACAATGTAATAATTGCACTTCCATGCTTCACCACTAGAGGACACATCTTTATATCACTGAGTTCCCTTTCGAAAGCTACAATCGATGCTGCGCTGCTCAGCGCATTGGGAACGTCTTTAATCGTGACCAGCTGTGAATATTGTGTGTAACACGTCGATAGAATTGACCCGGAGGTAATATAGCCTTGGTCGATGACGTCATCGGCGCGCACCCGCAACACGAGGCTATAAATAGATGAGCCGCAGGTGCATCGTCAGGTCTTTTGTCTTCAGACCATTCTGTGCATGTGTAAACGCAAACATCTCTCATCTGTTCTCAGATCTTTGTTAGGAGTTAGTTTTGTCAGGCAGTGTGCAGAAAATTTCTCATTTCTCAAAATCTTTTTCTCTCAAGTTACATCAAAGAGTTTTTGAAAGTAAAAAAAGTGGAGAAATGAGCCAACAAAGCAGTAAGCGTTGTGTTCCTCCATGCTCCCGTCCCATGTCTGAGATGGATACACACGATTACTGTTTTGTCTGTTTGGGGGAAGAGCACGCGGTTCTGGCTATAGAGGAAGGCGGGTGCGAGCATTGTGACCAGCTCACAGTAAAGATGCTTCGCTCCCGTCTGAACTATTTCCAGTCCGCACCCGCATTACCATCGTGGGGCTCTCGTATGGATCTGCATGATGAGCAAGAGACGGGTCCGTCCCTTTCGCTTGCTGCGTCACCAGATCCACGCATCCCTTCTCCTGATCTCAAAGCGCGCTCCGGTGCTTCTTCGACTCACGAGGGGGATGATGTATCTCTTGGGTCTTCGGACCGCGAGCAATCAGCCTCTGAGCATTCCTCTCGTGAAAAAAGATCTGTCGAGGAATTGCTCGAGGTGGTTACTCGCGCGGTGGCCAGGTTACAGCTTGACTGGCCACGCGAACAAGAGACCCCCAAACAGTATAAGCTAGGGGATAGGTTTCTGTCCGGTGGCAGGGACCAAAACATCAGTCTCTCCCCATTTCTGAGGACCTCCATGATGAGTTGTCGAAATCATGGAGTAAACCTTATACTTCTCGCGTGTTTGTGACCTCGACGTCAACTTTTTCGACTATCGTGGGTGCGAAGACGCGGGGGTATACGGAGATGCCTCGGGTTGAAGAGACGCTCGCGGGCTATCTCTCTCCCGAATCGGCATCTTCAATAAAGAAACCTACTCTCCCCACTAAACCCTGTCGTATTACATCATCTTTAGTGGGAAAAGCTTATCAAGCTGCAGGTCAGGCTGGTGCTGCGCTACACACTATGGCAGTGTTACAGGCGTACCAGGCTGACCTGCTGAAGGATTTGAGTGCGGGCAGTACGATCGACGAAGAATCTTTTTCTGAGCTTTGTCGTGCAACAGATCTGTCTCTCCGTGCGACCAAGCAGACGGCCCGTGCCATCGGCCATTCAATGTCTGCTTTCAAGATCTTTTCGCCCCTTCCCGTTACCCTCACAAAACCTCTCCATCCCCGCCACCTCTCATGCTTCGGGGGGCAGCGGTTTCCAGCGAAATGTTGGATGTTCCGTTGTTTCCTGCCGTCATTCAGGACACGGAACATCCAACATCCCCTCAAAAGGAAGTATTAAAATTGACACCACTCTCAGAAACTCTGGCAACCTGGAAACTTCTGCCAGGCATTTCTGTGTGGGTATTAAGCACAGTACAGATAGAATACAGAATCCAATTTAATCGTCGTCCTCCACGTTTCAACGGCGTGGTTTTCACTTCCGTGAAACCGGAGCTGATGCATGTACTGTCACAAGAGCTGCAAACTCTTCTGAGCAAAGAGGCCATAGAACATGTTCCTCTTCCAGAGAGAGAGTCAGGCTATTACAGCAGATACTTCCTGGTTCCCAAAAACGATGGGGGGGTGCGTCCAATCTTAGATCTTCGAGGCTTAAACCGTACAGTCAAAGCGCTCAAGTTCAAGATGTTAACCGTCAAGACGGTCGTGAAATTCAACATTCAACATCACGATTGGTTCGTCACGATCGATCTTAAGGACGCTTATTTTCACATAGAAATATTGCCACAACACAGGAAATTCCTGAGGTTCGCTTTCGGGGGCGAAGCGTACCAATTTCGGGTTCTTCCATTCGGCCTAGCCTTGTCACCCCGCATGTACACAAAATGCATGGATGCAGCACTGGCTCCATTACGACTCCAGGGCATTCGCATTTTGAATTACATCGACGATTGGTTGATACTGGCACAATCGCAAGAGATGGTGCTTCAACACAGAGACATTGTGTTGGCTCATCTAGTTTCTCTAGGGTTGAGACTCAACACCAAGAAAAGTGTTCTTTCTCCTGCCCTGAGAACGACTTATCTCGGGATCGTTTGGGATTCGATCACGATGCGGGCACAAATGTCTCCCGCTCGAATCGAGACCATTCGGCAGACCATGGGCAAAGTTAGGCTAGGCCAAGAACTCACTGTTCGTCAGTACCAAAAAATCTTAGGTTTCATGGCGTCAGCATCCACGGTGATTCCTCTGGGACTGTTGCACATGAGACCATTTCAGTTGTGGCTAAAAGCCATAGGATTTCATCCAAGAGCCAATCCTCAAAGGCGCATAAAAGTGATGCGCCGCGGGCTTCGTACACTATCTCTGTGGCTCAGACCCCGGTTCCTCGCCTTGGGTCCCACTCTAGGGGCGCCGTGTCGTCGCAGACTGCTAACGACGGACGCCTCCCTGATGGGCTGGGGAGCGGTCTTAGATGGCCGTCCAGCTTAAGGGAATGGGAGGGGCATCAGCTCGATTGGCACATCAATTGCCTCGAGCTTATGGCCGTATTTCTGGCTCTGAAATATTTTCTCCATCAACTGAGGGGCTGTCATGTCCTAGTGCGGGTGGACAACACAGCAGCAGTCTCTTATATAAATCACCAGGGGGGTCTGCGCTCACGCAATCTGAACAGAATAGCGAGGCAGATTTTTCTCTGGGCCCAGGACAAGTTCCTGTCACTCAGGGCAGTATACATTCCAGGGCATTTGAATGTGGGAGCAGATTTACTGTCCAGACAGACACTACCGACAGGGGAATGAAAACTCCACCCGGAAGTAGTGAAACAGATTTGGACCAAATTTTACAAAGCGGAGGTGGACCCCCAGCAGACAGCGCAATGTCCCCTCTACATCTCTCTGAGTCACCCAGCTCCGTTGGGTCTGGATGCGATGGCGCACTCATGGCCCAAGATGCGCCTGTATCCGTTTCCTCCAGTTTCTCTGCTCAAGAGGTCTTGCCTCTTGTTGATAGCGCCACGTTGGCCGAACAGAGTGTGGTTCTCGGAGATAATATCTCTCCTCGACGGCTCGCCTTGGGCGATTCCGGAGAGGAGGGACCTTCTGTCTCAGGCGGAGGGCACGATATTCCATCCCAGGCCCGACCTGTGGAATCTTCATGTTTGGCCCCTGATGGGAACCAACTGAGGGACACTGGGTTTTCGCCTGCTGTTATTGAGACCATTCTGAGTGCTAGGGCTTCCTCCACTAGACAAAGTTATGCCAATAAATGGGGTGTTTTTGAAAGATGGTGTGTTGTACTCAATGTAGATCCAGTCAACTGCCAGGTTGCTTCAGTTCTGGACTTCATGCAAGACAAATTATCAACAGGCACATGCCCTGCTACTCTTAAGGTTTATGTGGCCGCTCGTTCGGCATGCCACGCCTTAGTTGACGGGGCGCCGCTCGGGAGACACCCTCTGCTCTCTCACTTCCTTCGTGGGGCCAGGCGACTGAGGCCTCCAGTAAAAACCAAGATCCCTTCGTGGGATTTAGCTATAGTCCACGAGGGTCTGGTTGAAACCCCCTTTGAACCTATAGAAATCAGCATCTGATAAACTGCAGACTCTAAAAATGTTTTTTCTAATGGCATTAACTTCCTTGAAGAGAATTGGGGATATGCAGGCTCTGTCTATCTCTCCATCCTGCTTAGACTTTGCCCCAGGAATGGTGAAAGTGATTTTGCATCCTCATCCTGATTACCTGCCTAAGGTTCCATTTTTGGCTGTACATCCGGTCATTCTAGAAGCCTTCTGTCCTCCACCGTTTACAACGCCGGAGCAGGAGAAATCTCATAGACTGTGTCCAGTCCGTGCTCTTCAGGCTTACATCCACCGCACTAGCCAGTGGCGTAAATCGGAGCAACTATTTGTTTGTTATGGTGGTAGTAACAGAGGAGGAGCTGCCACCAAGCAGACCATGTCTCATTGGGTCAGGGATGCTCTTGCTCTTGCTTATGAGGCGCGCGGTCAAGCTTCGCCTTAGGGTCTCAGAGCTCACTCTACCAGGGGGGTCGCCACTTCTAGTGCTTTGGCGAGGGGTGCCCCCTTCCAACAGGTTTGTAATGCGGCAGGTTGGTCCTCTCCGCACACATTCATAAGGTTTTATAGTTTGGATGTTAATGCCACTCCGGGCTCTCATGTCCTTGAGTCAACATCACAGGTTAGTGTCTGAGGCCTTCTTGCGTTCTTGTGAGCATATGCACAACCGTGGGGGTCCAGACATGTTCAAGCACGGCGGCGTGGGTATTCTCGTTCCCAATGCGCTGAGCAGCGCAGCATCGATTGTAGCTTTCGAAAGGGAACGATCTCGGTTACTTCACTGTAACCTTGTTCCCTGAGAAAGCGGAACGAGATGCTGCGCTACTTTGCCGTGCTGAAGATGTCCCAGGACTGCTCTTCAGACAAAATATTCTGACGATGCACCTGTGGCTCATCTATTTATAGCCTCGTGTTGCGGGTGCGCGCCGATGACGTCATCGACCGAGGCTATATTACCTCCGGGTCAATTCTATCGACGTGTTACACACAATATTCACAGCTGGTCACGATTAAAGACGTTCCCAATGTGCTGAGCAGCGCAGCATCTCGTTCCGCTTTCTCAGGGAACAAGGTTACAGTGAAGTAACCGAAATCGTTCCTCTCTGTCAGCGAGAGAGTTTCTCTGGACACTTCAACGAGCATCTAGAAAGAGAAATCTCACACTTCACATCAGAAGGCCTACTCTCTCATCCCTGCATAGAAAGACATGAATGAGACGCTAAAGTTAAAAAGGTTAAAAGCAAAAAAAATTAGGACAATTCACTAATCACACTGATGCACATTATGACAGAAACTCTTAACAATGTTCTAAAACCATAAATGCAGTGATTATGATACAAATTGAGGGGAAAAAAAACGACCTTTGCAATGTATATTCCTTTGGTGTCCCTATAATTAAAGTCCCATCACAACAATTCAAATCAGAATAACTACAGCAACATGAGCTGACATGAATGTCAGACGTCCACTTTGGCTCAGCGTAAGGAGCTATCTGAGTAACAGAGAGCAAAAGGTGAAGTGGGGCTCCTGTGTGTCTAACTCCTACCCAATTTCAGCTGGTGTTCCCCAGGGGGGACTTCTATCCCCTCTGCTTTTTGTAATCAGCTTGGATTCCCGCCTGCCTCCTTCAGTAATTCCGGTGAAATATGCCGATGATTTAACAATCACTGAACTTTTAATGGGATCCTTACCAGGGTTAACACAGAAGGCCTTGGATTCAGTGGCGGAAAGGGGACATGAATTTTCATTGGCAATGAATGGAGGTAAGACAGTGGACATGGTCATTAGTGCCAGGAAAGACAAAAACATTCCCTGCCCTCCCTCTCCTGTAATATCAGGACATCTAATTAGCAGAGTTTCCACCTTTAAACTACTTGGAGTTCAAATTTCTTCTGATCTGTCGTGGGGCGCACACATTAAGTACATGATTTCGAAGGTGCGTCCTAGAATCCACTATCTCTGTGTTGCTAAAAACGCGGGTCTCCCATGTGATGTTTTAATGAAAATATATTTTACATTTATAAGGCCAGTTCTTGAGTACGCTAGTCCAGTATAGGGTGAACTACCAAAAGGTCTCTCTGATGAGTTAGAAAAGGTCCAAAAACGTTGCTGTCGGATAATAGGTGTTCCAACTTCTTCTCTCCCATCACTGAGTGAGAGGCGCGACGAGGCCACTATACGTACTTTTACAAAACTACTCAAGGACAGTTCATCACCACTGCATTGTTTCCTGTCTGTGGCTCCAACACCTACTTACCTACTATGGCAGCGTAGAGAACTTATTGTGCCCAGGAGTAAATCAAAAAGACATGAACTTTCTTTTATTCCACGTGCTCTTAAACTGTTTTATAAATAACTTGCAGGTTCTGCTTGTATGAAGCCTGATGTATTTCAGGTTTTTGTATGCATCTGTTTTACTCCTCCTGTTTGTTTCTTCTATTTTTATTTTTATTTTTAACTTTTTAATTAGGTATATACGGTTGTCTTGAGTATGTGTTCTGTTTGATACATTTCAGGGTTTTGTCCTTCAATATCCTGCCTTGTCAAACTCTTAAATAAACTAAACTAAACTAAACATGAGTTTGGTTCATTTTAAAACTGATTACAGCAGATTATCTGTTAGGTCTCGATGTGATGCTTTCCATTTGAGTCACAGAAACTTTAACATTCTTACACAAATACTGTCAGAATGATGGGTTCTTGATTGGTGACCATGTTTTCGCGCAGCTCATCGAAGAGCCCTGGGTTTGTCCTACCCTCGTGCATGTCTCTGAGCATCTGGGCCTGGTAGACCTGCAGAGTGGCCATAGCATGCAGTGAAGCAGCTGCCTGTCCCGCCGCTCTGTAAGACTTCGCCACAAGGGTCGACGAAAATCTACAGGCTTTGGATGGGTGCTTAGGCTCGCCCCGAGAAGAAGCACTCTGAGGACATAGTTGCATGGTGAAGGAATACAACTTTGTGAAATGTTTAATTTAGTTTCATATATAAACTGAGAAAGTTCTGTAAATTGAATTTAGCATTCAGCTGTGGAGCACAAAACTCCTGTCTTATTCTGTGTCTCTATATACAGCTGTCAGACGGGTTTTCTTTCTATTGTAAGTTACATGAAACATGTTAATGAAACTCTTGGAGACTCTCGCGAGCTTTTGTCTTAGCAAGAGAGAGTCCTGTCACTCCTGTTCTCGAGTCTCAGGGTTTGAATAAGTTTTTCCCTCTCTCTTTTAATACAAGTTTCTAAACCTGTATACGAGTTTCCACCATCACAATGTAATCCCTCCCTCTTATAATGTATATATATTACAATGTTTGACTCAAGAAGTCAGACGATGTTGGAATGACTGCAGCAACGACAAGCAATAAAGAACTTCTGCTTGGAAAACTTCCACCGTCTCCTGGTCTGAGCTTCTAACTTTTCTACAAAGAAAAAGTTCACAACAGATGGTGCCGTGACCCGGATAGAATTAACTTCACCTGAATCCAGAACTTCAAGCCACAAAGATCTCAACAAAGACTGAGTTCCAGAACTTCAAGCCAAGATCTCAACTGAATCCAGAACTGAATCTTGAAACTTCAAGCTCAACAAAGAATCTCAACAAAGAATGAACTTCTGACTGAATTCCAGACTGAATCTTGAAACTTCAAGCAACAAAGATCTCAAGAAAGCGAACTGAGTTCCAGAACTGAACCTCAACAAGAATTCACCTTTCTGACTGAAGTTCCAGACAGATTTTTTTTTTCAATACAAACAACGATTCGGTGAGTTTCACTCTATTCAAAGAACCGCTGAATGACCAGTATAAATCTCTGTGCCGCCAGAGAGAAAAGTTAACAGACTGCTGTAGAGTTTGTTTAACTTATTTATCCTTATTTAAGTTTTTCTGTTAGAGATGAAATTTTATCCTCTGTTTCAGGCAGGGAAGATTAGCCTTACGTGTTAATATTTGAAAGATATCCTCTGTTTCAGGCAGACAGGAAAGAAAGAATACCCTCTGTTTCAGGCAGGGAAGATTTAGCATCTTATGCTACTGATTTAAATAACCTCTGTGCAAACAGGGAAGACTTAGCCGAAGTTAAGTGTGAAATGTTGGTTTATTTGGAAGGTTAACAAGATTTGATCTGTGTTAACAAGTATACCCTCTGTTGATCAGAGAAGTTTATTTTTTGATTGTGTGGTAACAAAAGAAATCCACAAAATGGTTAGAAGAAATGCTAGGCTAGTTCCATCAACTGAGAAAAATGGACTAGCTAGCCCTTTATGGACAGACAGTGAGTTCAAGTCATTGTTAGGAGAGAAAATTGATTCCATAGTGACTGAGTCAGTTAGATTGGATTTGACAAAGAAATTTGGTATTGATCCAGACAAAGTTTGGTCTATTGAAGAATGCAAGAAGGTGTTAGGTGCATGTATCATGGTGATGGTGGTGGTGATGGCGCAGTGGATAAGACACATGCCTTTGGTGTGAGAGACCTGGGTTCGAATCCACTGTGAGGCACCAATGTGTCCCTGAGCAAGACACTTAACCCCTAATTGCTCCAGAGGTGTGCGACCTCTGAAATATAGCAATTGTAAGTCGCTTTGGATAAAAGCGTCAGCTAAATGAATAAATGTAAATGTAAATGTATCAGAAAGAAAAACATGAAAGGCATAATCTGTTGCCATAGAGAATATAGCTTATCCATTGCACAAGAACAAACTAGGTGTATTGATAAGTTAAATGAACAAAACAAACAATTGCAGACTCAAGTGTCCTGTTTCAGGACAAAGGTGAGCCATAATCAGGCCTCAACCAAATGTGACTCTGAAGACCAACAGTCAGATGAAAGCTATCCTGATTTACAGTCTTTCTGTAGACTAGAAAACACTAGAAATTCTGGTTTGATAGATAAAGATGTAAATGCATTTGAAGTGTGTGGAGCAAGACAAAAGGCTCAGACTAGGGCAAAAGGGATTGACTCTGTTCAATCTGTAACCTCCATACTGCAGCTACAAGCAGTCAAATTATCTTTAGGTCCTAAAGAAATCGAGAGAATCGCTGGAAATTTGCCATCAGTGCAAAGCAATTTTTCTGAGTTTAGGAGAGAATTGTCCAGAAAGATGCGGCTCTACGATATGTCTCTAGCTGAAGTCACCCAGCTAATATCACAGATCTTGACTGAGTCAGAATTCAATGATTTTGAAAATGCTGTAAACATTTCTGAGTTTCAAAATGCCAGAAAAGATGACTTGAGAGAGGGAGTTCTGAGAGTGTTAAAAAGCATTGTTGGACCAAAAGTGGACTGGTCAAAGATCACTAGTTGTGTACAGAAGAATGATGAAACTGTTAGTGAATTCACAGAAAGATTTTGTCAGTCAGCTGCAGCTTACAGTGGAATATCAGACACATCAGAGAAGGTGTTAAATGATAATGGCCCTTTAGCTCGTACATGGTTTCATGGTCTTTTGTCAGAGCATAAAAATGCATTGCCTTTCTTAGACTTCACATGGTCCACTAGAACCCTGCAAAGTAACCTAGACAGGTTAGATATTTGGGAAAGAGATTCTGATGTCAGATCAAGAGTAAAAATTACAGCAGCATCCTTTAAGGTCAACCCAGAGAAGCAACAAAAACGCAAATGTCCTAAGAGAGAGGGCAGCAGTTGTTATTATTGTGGTAAACATGGACATTGGGGAAAAGAATGTAGAAAAAACAAAAAGAATGTTAGAGAAACTAACAATGTAACTCAGCTTCTGCTCAGCCTGCTGGCTGCTCTGAAGCAGCCCCTCCCCTCGTCATTAAGCTCGTTGGGCAGCTGTTTTAGTTGTTAACCATTTGGGCTGTGAGTGCTTAATTTCCCCACTAACTTACAACAGAGATAAAAGACTTCTGTTTTTGTTTAATAGAACAAAAGGAAAGTGACTATCTCAGTTTTTCCTTTGGGGGACACTGGTTAAAGTAGACTCACAGCCTTAAATGTTATTTTACAGCACAGGCCTTTCATCATTAATAGTGTTAGGTCAGACTGTAAACGTAAAATGCCCTCATGCAGTGTCCACAATAATGCCGAACATTGTTTCATCCTCATGTATGATGTCTACTATGACTGAAGTTGTTAGAGGATGAAGGAGAAATAACTCAGATGAAGATTACACACGTCACAGGACAGGTAGTCAAAGAAATCTCTAGAATGTTGCAAGCCATTAGAGCCTAAGTGGTACATCAAGTGATGTTAATTAAAGTAGTTGCAGTATTGTGTCAGGATAAAACCTGGACTCATTGTGTCACACTGTAAAAGTTGCTCCCCCTACCACAGGGAAATAACAGGACACAGAACAGTGAGGAGCCCAGGGAAGAACCGATTGCAACAGGCAATCGGGGGCCAACCCTGCGGTGAAGACTCCCTCATAGGCCTCCCCATCCATTAGTCCATTCCTCACCTCACTGGTTCTATTTAGGTGTCAAAATAATTAAGAGAATAGGGAAAGAAGGAACAAAAATAGCAGACGCGAAAAAAAGTTTAAAACCCTAGTGTTTGAACAAATACTGCTCCTGTCTTTTGTTTTTCTCTCTTCCTCTGTGCAGGTACAACTTGATGGCCCGAGACCCATATGCACCGACCTCCTCGCCTATGAAGACACAACCTCAAGAAACAACTAGACCCACTTCCGAGCCAACTATCACCAAAGAAAAAAAATACACAACGCAGAGACGACGAAACCTTCAGTCATCCATCGACATGATCAAGATTGTCATACTACTACACATCATGAAGATCGCACAAAGTCCGGACTCCAGAAACAACATATTCTTAGAGCTGATGAATATGTCAAAAACGCCTTGTTTGCTGGAAAGAACGTTTGCAGGTCACATCCGAAGATGGTTGCATTCCAGGACTCACTTGTGCACAAACATGGTGGTACAACAAGACATTCTTGATCTTTCAGCAAAATTACACCAAGATGACTGAAGATAATTCTTCATGGTTCAGAAACTTGATTGGTAAACCCTGGCTGTGGATAAAGGAAATAGCAATTATGTTGTTGTTTGTTCTACTGGCGTACTATCTATGCGTCCACAGTATCAAGTATTTCATTCAACAAATGAATCACGCCACTCACGAGAAAATAACAGTTCCTACCAGAAAAGACTATTACCCGTAAGAACGTCCAGGACCCTAAAATTGCATGTTTGTTTCTGTGTCAGCATGCAATTGCAGAAACAGCAGCACAGAAGCATGTGCCTGTAACGATCACAAGTTACAAGAATTAATTTTTAGTTGTTTAAATTTGTATATAGTGTGGGAGTTATTTAGAACTCCCAAAGGGGGAATTGAAGGAATACAACTTTGTGAAATGTTTAATTTAGTTTCATATATAAACTGAGAAAGTTCTGTAAATTGAATTTAGCATTCAGCTGTGGAGCACAAAACTCCTGTCTTATTCTGTGTCTCTATATACAGCTGTCAGACGGGTTTTCTTTCTATTGTAAGTTAAATGAAACATGTTAATGAAACTCTTGGAGACTCTCGCGAGCTTTTGTCTTAGCAAGAGAGAGTCCTGTCACTCCTGTTCTCGAGTCTCAGGGTTTGAATAAGTTTTTCCCTCTCTCTTTTAATACAAGTTTCTAAACCTGTATACGAGTTTCCACCATCACAATGTAATCCCTACCTCTTATAATGTATATATATTACAATGTTTGACTCAAGAAGTCAGACGATGTTGGAATGACTGCAGCAACGACAAGCAATAAAGAACTTCTGCTTGGAAAACGTCCACCGTCTCCTGGTCTGAGCTTCTAACTTTTCTACAAAGAAAAAGTTCACAACAATGGAAACAGAGCGTTCAACCAGGGGAAGCCCAGTGTACCCACGGGCAGCTGCCTCATCGAGGGGAGGAAAGGCGGATGAGACCAGTGAGCGGTCCCGAGAAGATAAGGGGGTCTTCCAGGACTTCGAGATCTCATCATGCACATCCGGGAAGAAAGGTATTGGGGTTTGCCGAGGACGAGGGTCGGCGGCCTTACCCAAAAACCAATCATCCAGCCGCGAGCGCTCAGGACAAGGTGGAGGCCTCCACTCGAGTCCGATCCTCGTGGCTGCCCGGGAAAGCATGGACTTCATCTCCGGATCAGACTAGAGCACAGCCGTATGCACACCGGAAGGTGGCAGCTGTGAGGAGCCCTCACTTCCAGAAGACTCAAACCCACCTAGTGATGCTGCAACAGACATGGCATCGTCCTCTGTAGCTTCAACTGAAACACGCGGGCCACCAGAGGGTAGACTCGCGGGGGATCAGCTGTTCACTAGCGGGCACCGTCATTGAAGAGGGGGGCTGGGGTCGCGGACACATAGTCGGCGCCTTGTTCCAGACCGTAACCCTCAGGTCACCCTGGCCACCAGCCGCAGGAGGGGGGTGGATGAGGGGACTCTCACTCTTGCGAGTTCACCGAGTCTCGACCGCAATGACGCGATGGTCATGTTCCGACAGAGAGAACATGAGTCATCCACGAGCGCTGCTCTAGCATGATCAATGCCCAAACATACTATGCAACGCTCGTGCACATCAGAGTCCGATACCAATCTGCCGCAACCAGAAGTACACGGGTGAGGCATCTTTAAAAAGACGTGCCGCGTGTAAGCTCTTTTAGTGAGAGAAAACTCAAGTGTTGAAGCACCCGGGGAGAAACGCACCGACTGGCAGACCACTGCAACAGATCAGCAGGAAGCACGCTCTCGCCGTAGATCGCCGTCACACCAACACTCGAGGTACTCGTTTGTGAAGCTGACAATTCAGAGATGGCTTGTGGAGAGAAGAATAAACTTGGCTCCGAAGCGAAAACATATCTGCATGTTGCCGGACTTCCTCCTTTTATACCCACGAGGTGGGGCGGAGTTACGCCATGCAAATTCCGCAGACCCATGGCATTTCTTTGCCATTGGCTCGTTTTGTAATACTCGAAGTTGATAGGCTTTCTAAGCGAAACCCCATTCGTCGTCATCCGACGTAACTCGGAGTGACAACGAAAGGGAACGCTATACACAGGCCTATACGCAGTGCATGAAACTACCTTGAACATTTCAACCATGAAAAGACTGGAAAGCACAAAAATGAACATTAGAAAATGAAACATGAATCTCCAAGAATAGTTTCTTACAGTACACATAGACTTCAACTGCTGTTTAAAAAAAAAAACTCTGTAAGATACTGCTGTACTCTTCAAATTCTGAGACATGTTGTAGAAATTTTCATAGATAAGATTATGTTACTAGCCATAAAACTCTGATTTTATATTTCTATCTTATGGTAAACTTTTATCATACTTTCTATGTTCATGTCTGAGTGACTAACTTTCCATTCTAGATCTAACAATAGAACAAAATAAATCATACTTCCTTTTATTTAGGATGTAGCCATCAGACAAACTTTCGATATGATCTAACCATCTAACAAACTTTTGACTCAATGTAACCTTGGTCAATGGAACTTCGAAAATGGACTAAGCGTTCTGTTCTTTGACTGTATTGAGAAATGATTGACTGAAATATTAACCCCTTACAATGTTATTTGAGGATAAAAGATATTTTTTGCTGATGTCACTAACAAAGGTTAATGAAGGGTGGGGGCTTGCTTTAAACAATGTAACCAATCATATTGATAGAGCTTGACATGTTAATCATGATGATTCTATTGATGTGTCTGGCTTTATTCTATAAAGCTTGTTGTATTCTTCTTTTGGGTTGGGATTCTCAATGGAAATTGTCTGAGATCCTCCGGCCTTGCTTCTTCTTAGGAGATTCTCTGAGAAATGCTCGAGAACTCCCTGCCGTAATAAAGAGCATTAGAGGACAATTAATGAAGTCTGTCTGTCATTTAAGCTGCGCATCAAAACAAGTAAGCTAGAATTATTAGACTCAGCTGTAGTCGACAGAAGAAGACTCGCTGGAGTATAGAGAGAGAACTGATACTGAAGTCGACTGTAGACTCGTTGAGGTGTAAACTTAGCTAACGTCAATATAATGGACGCGCTAGAGTATTATTGGTAGAGTAGTTAGGTTTAGGGAAAAATCTACAACAGGCACATACCTGTCTCAATGAACTGCTTTAAATACCCTGTGATCCGTTCCTTGGTATCAACTGAGTATTCGTCGTCATCTTCGTCATCACTCTCTTTAGGCCAGGAGATATGGGAAAGCAGCATCTAAACAAGTAACATAATAATATGTTTCCCAAGACATTGTTTAAGTGAAAAGTCCATTTGTAGTCCTCTTAACAAGAAGGAAGCCCTACCTCAGGAGTGCATAAGTCCTCTGATTCTTTGGGGAAAAATACCACATCCTTCCTCAGTTAGAAGAGGCCAAACAAAAGTATCTTTCAGTCCTCGCCTGATTTGTTTGACTTGGCGTGTTCTTCTCCCAAGAACCTACAAAGAAATGGAAAAAAATAATTATATCCAAATTTCAAAGTATAATATCAGCATGCAGACAGACCAAGTGCCTAAAGGTCTTTCATTTAAAAAAATGAAAATAAAAAATCCACACCAGAGCATGTTCTTTCTGTCCTGCTGTTATTCTTATAATAAATTCTTAAAATTTTACATCCTTTATACAAAGAACATAAAATAACAACTGGCGACTGAAAATTCATACAATGTAAGAAAAATCTAATAAAATCACAGAAGGGCAAAGTTATGATCTACTGCCCCAAAGAAGTTTACAGTAAAATTAAACAATCATAAATTAAAAAGAATCAGGATATCACATAACATGCATCATATAGCTCTGTGTGAAAGATCATGAATGCAATCTAAACAGTAAATGAGTAAAAAACTATTCTTATACTTGTGTAACAATGCCATTAGAACACACGATTAAAAAAATGCATTAATAAGTATTCAAGAAAAATTTGTTTCAAAATATAATTGAAATGTGTAGAAATAAGGGCACTTTCCATTCTCACAAACAATAACTACATATTGTAATTACCGCATGTGACAGCAGACGTTCATAAAGTTCACATGTGTTTATGGGTGTTTGTGTGTGTGTGTGTGTGTGTGTGTGTGTGTGTATATATATATACACACACACTTACCAAGTTGATGGTCTCTCGTATGTCAACATCTGGGCAGTCCTCCGATTGCAAAGTGGTTGTATCTTGAGAAGCTTGCAGCAGAACATGAACAAAAGCTCTGCTGAGCCCTGCAAGACACGGGCCACCGTGCAGAAAGGAATGGCCTAGCATTCTCCCTGCTACTAGGAAGAGATCGCTTTCAATAAGGAATTGTGATGATGAGGGAACCAAGCGGTCTGGCTCTCCCTCAAAGAGGCAAGTAACTCCTGTGTTTCCTGTTGATTTAATTACATATCAGCATTAGGTAAATCCCATCAAAACAATTATTAAAAATGTACATTTTGCAGTGCAACTAATAAACTGCATACCCAAGTTCAAACTGAAAGTTTGAATTTCTTCAGTTTTTCATGAACTGTTGAAAAAAAGTGCCTGGTGACTCCATCGCCAACTGCAGCATCTGCTAAAAAAATGAACATACAGTAATTAAAGCTGCCAACATGAATACACTATATGAGCTGCATAATTTATTGCATAAATAGTTTCATCTTCTACAGCTTTACCTTGAAGTTGACATTTTACAGGACATGCCCACTCTACATTTCTTTGCTTGTAGAAGTTGATCAGTTGCCTCTCCTGTTCTTCAGTACATGATCTCAAGTCCATACACATAAAAAGAGGTTTCCCTGTCTCGTGCAGTTGGAGAATTTCCTTTTTGTACAAGGTTGCAGCCATTTTTGGATCCGGATGGGTCTTCCAATCTGGTAAAAAAATAAATAATAATAATATTTTATATATATATATATTATTATTATTACACCACCATCCAATGTAAGGTTTGTGCCACGGCTGCCCTAAACTAACAGTACTGGTGATTACCAAAATCATTTTTTATGTTTCTCTAATGGTTATGTAACGAAGAGGCTGAGGCGGTCGGATCCATCTGCAGTATTTTATTGATACAGGTAAGCCAACAAAGGAAAGCAGTCATAAAACTCAAAAGCCCGTGGCAAGGGCGGCAGCAAACTCAAACACAGCACACTGGTAATTGCAATCCAAGAATCGTACATCAAGCAGGCAAAGGTCAGGGGCTGGCAGCGTAGGTTCAAAACGAGTTTAGAGTCCAAGTCAAAATATCAGAGCAGTACGAGAGAAACGAGCTAGAGAAACGAGTAGGTAAAACAAGACTTCACAAATGAACAATCAACAGAGCAGTCCAGATAAAGGGGAGCTAAGGGTACACAGGTGATACTGATGCAGTGAAGGGGTGATTAATCAGGAGATAATGAGCAGGGAAGGATAGTGGGAACTGAAGTCCTAATACACAGGAGAGAGGGATCTGGTGAAAACAGGAGGAGGCGTCGTCGAGCGTTCTGTGACAGAGCCCCCCCCCCCTGCGAGCGGCTCCGGAAGCGAGGACCTGGTCGACGGCGGGGTCTACCACGGGGTCTTGGAGCAGGGCGATCTGGATGGTCCCGGTGAAAAGCAGCAGTTAATGTGGGGTCCAGGATATCCTGAGACCTGACCCAGGAGCGCTCCTCGGGACCGTACCCCTCCCAGTCGATAAGGTATTGTAGTACCCCGCCATGACATCTGGAGTTCAGGACCTCTCGCACCCGGAAAGCCTCCGCACCGTCCACCTCAATGGGGGGAGTCTGCACAGGAGCGGCCTCCTCCCGGCTCCTCTCTCTCCTGGGGGCGACAGCGGGTCTGAAAAGGGACACATGAAATGTAGGTGAGATCTTGTAATGAGCAGGGAGAGCCAAACGAAAAGAAACTGGTGTAATCTGACGAAGAATTTTAAATGGTCCGACGAAACGAGGAGACAGTTTCCTGCTCGGGAGCTCGAGACGGAGATCTCGCGCAGAAAGCCAAACCCACTGGCCGGGTCGATACCTGGGACCCCCACGCCTCCTCTGATCTGCCTGATGCTGATAACGGCGGACGGCACGCTGCAGGTGAACGTGAGCAGCATCCCAGGTGGCCTCGCTGCGCCGGAGCCATGCATCTACTGCTGGGAGGTCGGACGGCTCCCCGGCCCACGGGAAGAGGGGAGGCTGGAAACCTAAAACACATTTAAAAGGAGTTAGACCAGTGGCAGGCTTTAACAGAGAATTCTGGGCATATTCCGCCCAGGCCAGAAAGCGACTCCAGTCCTGCTGATTCTGGTGGCAGTACGTTCTCAGAAAACGAATCAGATCTTGGTTCAGATGTTCAACCTGCCCATTGGCCTGAGGATGGTACCCAGACGTTAGACTGACATTGATATTGAGCTTGGCACACAACTCTCGCCAGACACGGGAGGTAAACTGGGGACCGCGGTCAGTGACAATGTCCTCGGGCAAACCAAAGAGACGAAACACCTGGTTGAAGAGAGCATCAGCAGTTTGTAAGGCCGTGGGCAGGCCGGTCAGGGGTATGAAACGGCAGGACTTAGAGAAACGGTCTACCACGGAGAGAATAGTAGTAAATCCCTGTGAGGGAGGTAGATCCGTAACGAAATCCACAGCGATGTGCGACCAGGGTCGCTGTGGTACTGGCAGAGGTTGTAACAGTCCAGCGGGTTTGAGATGGGAGGATTTAACAGTGTTACAAACAGAGCATTGATGGATAAATTTTATGACATCAGACTGGAGTGACACCCACCAAAAGCGATTGGTGACTAGCTGTATAGTAGCTGCGATACCTGGATGACCCGCGCTGGGGGTGCAGTGAACCCACTGAAGCACACGGTGGCGGAGCCCTGGAGGAACGAAGAGACGGCCAGGGGGACATTCAGGTGGAGCGGGATGACTACTTAGAGACGCAGTGATTTCAGAGATGATGTCCCATTGGACCGGAGCCACGATTAGAGTAGTGGGAACAATGGGTTCAGGTTTAGATTTCTCACAAGGACCGTCAAACTGGCGGGACAGGGCGTCAGCTTTGCCATTCTGGGAGCCCGGCCTGTAGGTGATTTTAAAATCGAATCTTGAAAAGAACAGGGACCAGCGAGCCTGGCGAGCATTCAGACGCTTAGCTGACCTGATGTACTCAAGATTCCGGTGATCAGTGAGCACTGTGAAAGGCTGACGAGCTCCCTCCAGCCAGTGCCTCCACTCCTCGAAGACGGACTTCATGGCCAAAAGTTTGCGATCTCCCACGTCGTAGTTGCGCTCAGCAGAGTTAAGCTTACGAGAGTAGAAAGCACATGGGAACATTTTCGCCGGATCCCCATACCGCTGAGACAGAATAGCCCCCACTCCTGTGTTCGATGCATCCACTTCAATGATGAATTCCCTCTTAGGATCCGGGTGACGGAGAATAGGAGCGGAAGTGAATCTCTCCTTGAGCTGAGCAAAGGCCGCAGTACAATCCGCTGTCCACTTAAAATATTTACCCCCCCCCCCTCGAAGCAGAGATGTGAGAGGGGCTGCAATTACACTGAAATTGCGGATGAATCTGCGGTAAAAATTAGCAAAGCCCAAAAAGCGCTGCAGCTCCTTAACTGAAGAAGGTTGGGGCCAATTCACCACGGCACTGACCTTGCTGTCATCCATTAGGACTCCGTCTGCGTTGATGATATAGCCCAGAAAGGAAATACGTGTCTGGTGGAACTCGCACTTGGAGAGCTTGGCATAGAGCTGGTTATCGATCAGGCGCTTGAGGACCGCGCGGACATCCTGGACATGCTCTTCAAGGGAATCAGAATAAATCAAAATATCATCTATGTAGACGATAACTCTCTGATGTAACATATCCCGGAAAATGTCATTTACAAAAGCTTGAAAAACGGAGGGACTGTTAGAAAGGCCGAACGGCATTACCCGATATTCGTAGTGCCCTGATGTAGTAGAAAACGCTGTTTTCCACTCGTCACCACTCCGTATGCGAATCAAGTTATAAGCGTTCCTTAAGTCCAGCTTGGTGAAGTAGCGGGCAGTACGGAGCATCTCCAGGGCTGCTGGGACCAGCGGGAGGGGATAGCGGTATTTGACCGTCACTTCATTAAGACCACGATAGTCAATGCACGGCCGAAGACCCCCATCCTTCTTCTTAACGAAAAAGAATCCGGCGGAGACCGGAGATGTAGAGGTAGTGATAAAACCTTTAGCCAGCTGTTCGTCAATGTACGCCCTCATGGCATCTGTTTCAGGTTGTGACAGCGGGTAAACTCTTCCGCTTGGAGGTACGGCCCCAGGCAAAAGTTCTATAGCACAGTCGCCAGCACGGTGAGAGGGAAGGTAAGCTTCAGTTTCGCTGAAGGCCAGGGCTAGATCGTGGTATTCGGAGGGAATTTCCAGAAAATCCACTCCCTTGAGTGCAGCGCTGTGGATCTCAGTACCTTGGACAGCAGTCGTGCAGTTGATCTGACAAAATTCGGACCACCTGGATATTCTCCCGTCAGACCAGGAAATTTGGGGGTTATGTCTCACTAGCCAAGGAAGCCCCAGGATTACAGGATGCATAGGTGAGTGAATCGTGAAGAATTGGATAGTTTCTGAATGCTGTGTCCCGAAGCTGAGCGTGAGGGGTTGCGTGGTGTATTGCACCTCTCCAGACCCCAGGGGGCGACCATCCAGCGCTTCCACGGTTACACCAGACTCACATGCGAGGAGAGAAACACGATGAGTTTTGGCAAATGCAAGGTTGATAAAATTTCCAGCAGCTCCAGAATCGATCAAGGCTCTGATATTTAAAGTTTGTCCGTTACATTTCAAAGAACTGTTCACAGAGAATAATTTAGAAGAGTGATTAAAACTCACCGCAGCAGAATTCTTGAGCGCTGGATTAACCGGACAGGTGGCCCTCAGATGACCCGCCTCTCCGCAATACATGCAGAGATGATTACGGCGTCTCCTCTCCCGTTCCGCTGTAGAGAGGCGTGTGTAACCAATCTGCATGGGTTCCGACTCCGCGTTGGGGAAGGCACACTCGAAGAGACTGGATCTGATGGGTGTGCGTCGGGCGCGAATCAGGTTGTCCAGGCGGATGGCGAGCTCCATAATTTGGTTCAAAGATTTAGCGTCGTCGCGGCACGCCAGCTCTCCCTGGAGATCCGGGTTAAGTCCCTTGCGATACAGGAGCTTTAAAGGGTCCTCCTTCCATCCCGTTTGGGCAGCAAGAGTCCGAAACGAGAGTGTGTAGTCCGCTGCGGTAGAATTCCCCTGGCGTAACGTGAGCAGTAATTCTCCCGGATCCTTTCCTCCCGCAGAATGTTCAAACACCTCTCTAAATAGGGTTAGAAACTCATCATAAGAGGGGAAAGAGAGCTGACCTCCATACCAGAGTGCAGTAGCCCACTCCAAAGCCCGGCCGGTGAGTAGAGAACACATGAAGGAAACGCGGCTTTCGTCAGTGGAGAAGGACTGTGTCTGCTGGTCAAAATACAAGCTGCACTGCAGCAAGAATCCCTTACAGGTAGAGGGTGAGCCATCAAATTTCTCAGCAAGGGATAATTTAGGGTGGTTTGAATTATTACTCACGGCAGGAGGAACGGGAGCAGGTGCAGCTGGACTCGGAGCTTGATTATCAGCCGCGCTCGGCGGGGATAGCGCTCGGACGGATCTCACGAGCTCCTCGGTGAGATTTGTCAATTTTACCAACTGTTGCTGATGGGCGGCCAGCACATTAGCTTGAGAGGATACCTCGGAGGCCAATCGTTGGAAATCTGCTGGATCCTGTTGTGGTGAAGTCTTCTGTAACGAAGAGGCTGAGGCGGTCGGATCCATCTGCAGTATTTTATTGATACAGGTAAGCCAACAAAGGAAAGCAGTCATAAAACTCAAAAGCCCGTGGCAAGGGCGGCAGCAAACTCAAACACAGCACACTGGTAAGGGCAATCCAAGAATCGTACATCAAGCAGGCAAAGGTCAGGGGCTGGCAGCGTAGGTTCAAAACGAGTTTAGAGTCCAAGTCAAAATATCAGAGCAGTACGAGAGAAACGAGCTAGAGAAAGCATGTAGGTAAAACAAGACTTCACAAATGAACAATCAACAGAGCAGTCCAGATAAAGGGGAGCTAAGGGTACACAGGTGATACTGATGCAGTGAAGGGGTGATTAATCAGGAGATAATGAGCAGGGAAGGATAGTGGGAACTGAAGTCCTAATACACAGGAGAGAGGGATCTGGTGAAACCAGGAGGAGGCGTCGTCGAGCGTTCTGTGACAGGTTAATTCACCAGTATGTGTAAGCTCTTTAGTCACAGTTGGCAAAGTCAAAGTCTAGACTTGAATCCTATTTAACAAATTTGGGATTTAGAAGATTCAAAGATAGATCACACACAAGTTTCAACAAAGGCAAGGCTTTGGGAACAACCAAAAAGTATTTTTTGTTATTATGCATGTGAATAAAGACTATTTAGTTGTTTTAGTTTGTTGCCTATTATTCTAAAAATGACAATAATTTTTTGATAGACTCCTTAAATCTGTCACACTATAATCCACACTACAATCCAGAAGGGGTGCGTGGTAATGCAACACATTGTTTACTAACTAGAATTAGAACAGACGATCTATGCATATAATAAATATGTTTACTTTGTAACCTCTCAATCAGTGTTTTAAATGCAGAAAGGCATCATTACAGCTTGAGAGAAAAAAAATCTCACGAATCATTACGTTTACCTCAGGCAAGTACTTGAGTGACTTGTCATAGACATAAACAGAGAGAAGTAGCAATGTTCTTCTGCAAGACGCATGTTGTTTTGTTTATTCACTGCTAGAGCACCAAAAGTTACAGACTGCAGCTTAAAAAAGTTCATTTTATTTAAAGAGACACAATTTGTTCATTAAAAACACTGTTTAATAAAAAATAAGAAAAAATTAAGTAAATTACATTTTGTGTTTTACTCCCCCCTGCTGAACCAAACCCGTACCAAACTGTGTATATATATATATATATATATATATATATATATATATATATATATATATATATATATATATATACTAAATATATAATTATATATATATATATATATATATATATATATATATATATATATGTACAGTATATATATATAAATATATAATTTTATATATATATATATATAAAAATATAAATTAAAGCAGATTTGTGGGTGTCATTAATAACAATATATTTAATACTTAAACAACTAGTTAGACAACTACGCAGTAAATTTTACCTGATGCTTTATAGAGGAGCCAACCACCACTTACCCCACCAAGGTTGGGATATAATTCGGTGAGTTTATCGCATAACTGTTTAAGAAAACAGGATTAGTTAATCTAGCTGCTATCACTGCTCTTTATGACCATTCACAAAGATAATAATATGAACAGGTTCTTTTTGACATTAAGTGTAATGGCACATTACGTGAAGTGCTTTACCTCCTGATGAGTCATGTTTTCATCAAGAATGGCAGTTCTGCGTCCTAGTCCTGCCTGAGTATGGAGCAGTTGATCTGGGCCACTAGGGGTCCGCTCACATTGAGCCGGCAGTAGGTGGAACATGACCTGAAATGGTTTTGGTTTAATGGGCACAGGATATGTTCCAGTGAAGCGTCGTTTTCCTCTGCGATTTGAGAATAATCCAGGAAAGGACCTGTTGTAAATATTGTAAAATGTAGGTCAGAACATTGTAGATGAACAGACCTACATTTCATGACCAGGAATGCAATTTTTGTTTCTACTGACCTGGTCATTTCTGTTTGAACAGAAGATGATGGCTCCTGAGGTTAGACTCTAACATGGGTTGATCTGACAAACCAAAAAAATGGTTTAATAAAGTTGTGTTGACAATGACATTCAGTTGAAATTCTTGAAAAAAAGTATTGCTATACCTTTTTATACCCTGACTCATAGAAGGTCCATCAGCTCTTTCTTGAGTCAAAAGTGACAAAAGGTGCCTTGCTGATCTCAGCACTTCATTGTCTCCCTTGTGAAACAAACACGGCATGGATTGAAGATAGAGAGTTCCTTAGCAATATATCACGTCATCACAGATGTCAAATTATTAATGCAGATACAGAGCTGCGTATCTCAAAAGCATTGTAGAGCTAAGTTGATCGTAAAGATTAAAAATAAGTCTCATAAGACACTTGAGTAAACGCTCGTGTGTTTTGTGTCTTAATCAGCCTTTTCCACACACACACACACATACAGTAGGTTACCAACCAGAATAATACTTTTACCGCCGCCGCTCTACCGCGGTGGTAAAATTCGGGGTGTATTTGCTGCCTTTAACCGCTAAGAGGCGCTACAATCACAGACTTTGAAAAGTGTCCGTTTATTCTCTCTATTGCGTAATCTGCCGCTGCGCCGCGGCTCATTCAGAGCGATTGAAAGCTGGTAGCAGATGAATTCAAGTGAAATGTAGTTAAAATAATTCATCGCAATACTGAAATTAAATTGAATAAATAATGAAAACATTTCCATATAAAACATTGCAATAGAAACATATTAGGCTACATCAATGAGGCTTTGCAAGAGCATAAGACGTTAATGAAACAGCGTTCAGGCGGAAGCTCTGTGGTTAACGCATCGACATGAGGTCCGTAGAGCTTCAGCAGACCCGAGATCTACTCTCATTGTAACATGATGTTGGCCAACAGCATTAATCTTTAACCGTTCTTGATGCTTAAATGGGTAACTGTTTATTTGCGAGTTTATTAACTGTTTATTTATTTAAAGTCAAGCGTTTTGTTTAATTATCAATGGCACATTACAACATTGCTACATTCCTGTAGAGCCGCTGAACTGACGACAAAACTGTTGAAGGAAGATTGACAGCCGATTTCTGAAGAAAATGAAAATGAAGAAGCTCGTCTTTAGTCTGCTAAATTATTGTGTAATGTAAAACACACAAAAAATACTTAAATTTGGAACCCCATCGAACAATTCAAGTTTTAAATTAAGTGGCGGGACAGTTTTTTTTTTAAATTTAAAACAGGGTTGCAATTAGACTATTTCCATGCAAAAAAGAAACACAGAATCTTATTCTTGCGACATTTTAAATTTGTTTTGCCAAAGAAATTGCAGCTAAATTAAACGAAACAGTAGGCTACAAATCGAAAATAGTCCAAAGCAACATAAATTAAAAACATGAGTTTTGCCTCTCTCGCGCTGGATCTCAGCAAGTTTATTTAGTCCCCCTTGCTCAAACATTCTTAAACTCTACAAAACCAGTTGAAACAACTGGATTGAACACTTCAATTTAAATTTGTGTGTGAAAAAACTTTAAATAGGCTACAATAAATAAACTACAATATTTATAATTTAATAAAATATGGGGACACATCGAGAGATTTATCCTTAAAATAATTTTGCCTTTGCCTGCTCATCAGGCTGGCTATCCGACACTCTCCATATGAAAGAGGAACATTAAAGGATTAGTTCACTTTTTAAAAAACTTTTGCTGATAATTTACTCACCCCCATGTCATCCAAGATGTCCATGTCTTTCTTTCTTCAGTCGAAAAGAAATTAAGGTTTTTGATGAAAACATTCTAGGATTTTTCTCCATATAATGGACTTCATGGGAACCAAACGGTCCAAGGTCCAAATGACAGTTTCAGTGCAGCTTCAAATGGCTTTAAACGACACCAGACGATGCATAAGGGTCTTATCTTGCGAAACGATCGGTCATTTCAAAAATAAATAAAAAAGTTTAAGTTTTATGAGCACAAATGCTCGCCTTGCTCTGTTCTGTGATGCACGTTCGTGACTCTCCTGTTCGAACTCGTTCAACGAACGAAATGACTCGAAAAAAGACTCGTTCAAAATTAACAAATCTTTATCGAAAATCCAAATCGAAAAAGATTCGTTCATTTTGATGAACGAGTTCGAACAGGAGAGTCACGAACGTGCATCACAGAACAGAGCAAGGCGAGCATTTGTGCTTATAAAACTTAAACTTTTTTATTTATTTTTGAAATGACCGATCGTTTCGCAAGATAAGACCCTTATGCATCGTCTGGTGTCGTTTAAAGCCATTTGAAGCTGCACTGAAACTGTCATTTGGACCTTGGACCGTTTGGTTCCCATGAAGTCCATTATATGGAGAAAAATCCTAGAATGTTTTCATCAAAAACCTTAATTTCTTTTCGACTGAAGAAAGAAAGACATGGACATCTTGGATGACATGGGGGTGAGTAAATTATCAGCAAAAGTTTTTTAAAAAGTGAACTAATCCTTTAACACCTATTGTCCTGCATCACGCTGAACTGTCCCTCCAAACCCCCCACAGGCTCACACACACACACACACACACACACACACACACACACACACACACACACACACACACACACACACACACACACACACACACACACACACACACACACACACACACACACACACACACACACACAAACACACACACACACCCCACAGGCTCTCTGAGTCTGAGACTGACTTAAAATAAAGAGAAGTCGCAATTCACACTTAAATCGCTCTTCTATACATTAGCATTAGGCTATTAAAGTGTTGATAATGAAGGAATTAAATGATTTAAACTACATGTAGTGATATTTCTGTCATAAAAGTTTATTACTAAGTATTTCATTATTTAAATAATTTAAGAAATAAAACTGGTTTGGGCCAGCTTTTTCCAAGCAAAACTAAATATAATCTTCAAACGCATGTTCATTTTGTTGTCATGAACAAAATGCTCAACTCAATATTAAATTCTACAGGGATCTTTGGATCCAACCAGGCATGCAAATTGTGAATTAGTTCTTTTTTAAATTATTATTATTCAAATAAATCTCGGTGCTTCGTGGTACTGCTGATAAACCAAATAACATTTAGATAATAATTATGAACTTTAAATGAAACAATATAGCAACATTTCGACAAATAAATGATTTGATCTGTTTTTACATTTTAATTCAGGGCGATTTATTCTCTACATTTAATTAGAGCGAGATTTTCACCTTGTCATTTTCTCATTGGGAGGCGCTCACATCATAAACATATTTGAGCAGATTCTCTGTACCTCTCGTTTTCCTATGGATTACATAATCAGATAACATTTATTAGCCTAAATATTTAGACATTTAAAGGCTTTAGACATAGCCGATTTCTTATCGTGACTGAGCTGAGGCAAGTGGCTTTCGGTTCATTTTTGTGACGCGCAGTTCCCGGAGACCGAGACGACAGATAAACTTTCGTTGTTAGCCTAAAAAAAGTTTACAGTTTTGAACGATGTAGGCTACTCTACTCTTATCTGTATGACCAAAAAAAATCATGTATAGCCTATTAAGTTATTTTAGCTGTTATGAGAAAAATAAATCAAATGAACGCGCAGAAAACTTTACTTAAAACCATGTTTTTAAAAACTCTATGTAGGCTATAGGGAAAAAAACAAATATATATATATATATATATATATATATATATATATATATATATATATATATATATATAGGCCTATATATAATTTTTTTTTTTTTTTACAAAACTGCTTTTGAACGATTGGTATTATTATAGCTACAGATGTAAAGTCGTTCTGTTGGATACTATTTGTTCCTTAGTGTAAAATGGAAATGCATGGTAATTTTATTTTATAAATATAAGCAAAAAACTATATGGTGTAACAGAGTTTTAGAACTAAACAAATCTGCATTAATAGCCTAAAAATAAAATTTTGTTACGGTAGTCCATGTTTATTTCGGGATTTGAACCCATGTCTTCTGATTGATCGAACCGTCAGTTCTACCACTCGGCCATGTCGTAGCTCACTGTGAAATGCCCAAACGTTTATTTCTCCAGTGTGTGTTCGCTCAAATGAGTGAGAAAATGTTTTGTTGTTAGTCTATTGTGAGTGTAGCCTACTTTACATGAATAAAAGTAGACCTTTTACAGTTTTAAAATATGATATCCTATCTGTATGACCAAAAATTACGAAGTAGGCTATAGCCTATTAAGTTATTTTAGCAGAAAAATAAATTCAAGTGAACGCGCCGCTGCGTTTGTCGAACTCTAATTCAATGCCAGAATAAAACCCCATTTTAGAATACGCACTCGTGGTGTGTCAAAATACTTTATTATAAACTTCAATATTTCGTTCAAAACCACCTCAAAACGCTTTGTGACATTTTAAAAAGCCGTGAATGTATTAAGGCCACTGGAACCAGGATCGTAACTGAAACGCGCCGCATGTTATCTCTCAATACAGGAGCAGAAGCGCTGGTTCAGATTTTATTGTTTGTTGTTTAAACGTGCGTGTTGTATATTTAAATATATATATATATATATATATATATATATATATATATATATATATATATATATATTTGATATGGTATATTTAGACTCTGGGTAGGCCTATAGCATTGATTCGCTACTGTGGAGGGGGGAAATCACCCACCGGCAAATCGCACGTTGCTTAGCAACCATGTTTTTAAAAATTCTTTCTGCATATATGGAACCCCGTGAAGGTTTTTTTTTTTTTTTTTTTTTTTTACAGAACTGTTTTTGAAGACGTAAATTCAGTCAATCTGTTGGATGAGATTTGTTCCTTAGTGTAAAATGGAAATGCATGGTAATTATATAAAAACCTTGTTTATCGGGTTTCGAACCCGTGTCTTTATACTGCTTAAACCTTCAGTTCTACCACTCGACCACAAGTTCGGTTGTTCACTAGTCAGTGTGCGCGCACACGAGAGAAGCACTCTTCAATCCTCTCATTCCTCAATAGTTTAGCGTCATTGATTGTACCCAATTTATTTTCACTGACTGCGAGATAGGCATCTTTTAAATTTTGATTCATAAAATGTTCTGCTCTAAAAGTTTGCTATATTCTATTTAAAATGTAGGCTACTTTTACGTACGTTTTGCTTTCGCTAAATGTCCCTTTGCGCCACCTGGCGGTCATTTCGCGAATGACTTTGAAATGCGACTGGTTTTTTTTTGCCGCGGTGGATTTTTTTGCCCGGCAGACGCAGCGGCGGTAATAGGCATTCTGGTTGGCAACCTACTGTATATATATATATATATAGATATATAAATCATAACTCGTAAGTTACTCACCGCTCTGTCCATTTCAGCAAATGATGTTTTGCGAAGGCCTCTCGTCTCTAGCTGTTGCTTTGGTGCTTGTCAACACGCGCTTGCACCCCCTGCTGGTGAGGTCGACTAACAGCAGATGGAGATTATGCTCGGTAATCTACTGCTTTTCCTGCAGTTCCTGGATGTCAACGTAGAATTTACTGTCGAATTTGAACCACTGAATTTGTGGAAGTGAATTTGCAAAGCGAAATAAAATGCGCCGAAAACCGCCTGTTGAATATTATAGGTTGTATTTTTAATCAGTTTGAATATTTTGGAAGTGAAATATGAAAGGGGAATATGGATTATTGAAATTTTACTAATGAAAATGTGTTTGAAATGTTTTGAATTGAAATATTCACAGCTTAAATATTCAACCATGCTAAATTTCAGCCCATAAAAATGCAAGCACTAAAAATACAATGCATTAAAATGCAAGCAGGGTTAATGCAATGCATATTTTTTTTCAAGTAGTACAATTCAACATGCTTTTTGTTTCAAAAACATTTGGCATTATTTTACTTCCATAAGTCTCAGTCTGTAAAGATGAGCTCGCAGGAGAGACACGGAGCGGCATCATCTTCCTCCTCCGCTTGTCCTTCAAGGCAGCTTGAAGTAAGTTTGTGTTACTGAAGTAACCAATAACATCGATAAAAGTTTTATTCATGTACAGTGTGCAACAGTTCTGGCTTTATGTCTTTTGTGGATAGTTCATGTTCTTATTGCGAGAACATGACTATCGCGGTGTTGAGATCGAGACTCGTCTTCACGCGTGAAGGTGGAGTCCCCATTACCCCATTACCCCGCTACGCCACCGTGTGGGACGGGTGATCAGAGGATCATAGTGAGGCTTCCCCACCCGGTAACCAATCCCTGTGGGCCCTCACTCCTCCATCACACCGCAGCCGGTGGACCCCCGTTGAGCGCGCTGGTCCCTCTGTAATGGACCGATCAGCGGTTTCATCCGGGTTCCTCCAGAGGACAGGACGCCGATTGCAGCATCGGAGGGTGAGCTGACCTCTGGAGATGACGACTCGGCTGTGTTATCTCCCTCTGGGAGTGTAACGTTGCCCGAGCCAGATCCAGAAATGTCAGCTATGCTGAAACGGGCCGCCGAGGCTGTCGGGCTCGAGTGGAGTCCTCCACCGTGTACTAGTTGTAGTTGTATGTACTAGTTGACTGAGTATTTCAACGTCATTGCACATGCGCAGTCCTTTCAGTTTCGGTTTTCAATCCGATCAAGTGTTTACATGTTCTCTCGATCGGATTAGAAAAGGAATAATCCACCCCTTTCAATCCGATCCAAATTTAATTGGATTGAACTCAATCGGATCGATTAAGGCGTTTACATGAAAGCTTTTCAGTCCGATTGAGCCGTCAATCCCATTACTAACGGATTGTTATTATTTTTATAAAAAAAAAAAAAAAAAAAAAAAAAATTATTCGGTTGCATGTAAATGTAGCCAATGTAGGAGAATAGTTATTATGCGCAACAGCGGGAAACTCTGTATATTCGTGTGTTTAGCGTTCATGTTGACACATTGAGATTCATCAGTCGGAATGCATTCAGTCCGATTGAAACAAAAGTTGTGCATGTAAACGTAGCCACTGTAGGCGATACTCCAGGACCAGGAAACACTGATCTAGAGTTTCATGACTGAACTCCATATATATATATTTTGACCTGTGTGTATTTGTGTGTAAATGTGTATGTCAGGATATTTAATGTTACTGTGCTTCGGCCATGTAAAGCCGTTCTTTAACCCTGTCAGTAAAGCTCTTTGACTCTGATGAGTCTGAGGTGAGTCTGTATCTCGTCCTGATCTCTCTTCGGTCTCGTCGTGAGCTCACAGTCTACAGCAGCTTTTGCATTCAGAGGCTGTTTTATATGATCAGCACATGCTTCACTCTGCATGTGTTTATAGCTCTATGAACTGAACATGACATGATCAAGAGCTCTTCTTCATCAACCAACAAACATGACTTTCAGCATCATCTTCCTCTTGACTCTGCCAGTGTTTAGTCCAGGTTTGAATAATGATTTATGATTGTATTTTCAAACACTAATAACACTATATCATTACAATCAACATCAATCTTGTGTTTATGAAGAGAATGAGTCAGTGTTTTAATATGATCATCATGTTTTAGGTGTAATATATGATCCCTGTCAATCAAACTGAACAAACTGCATTCAGTCACTTGAATTATTTTTATTTTTTAAATACCAGCACCTTCTTTTGCAGAAGTGAAACTGTTGTGTTCCAGTCCAGATCATGTAACCAATCAAAGAGTGAGACTGAAAAGCCCATTTGCATTGTCAGGGTGGAGTGATTGTGATCTCTCAGAATAGAGCAGCTCTGTCTCCAGAGACCATGTTCAAACCCCAAGAGCTTTATTTGACATTTACTGCTACATCAACCTTCTGAAAAGCTCCTGCATCTTCATCTGTTAGTTCAATGATGTTGTCAGACACAAAGTGAACTTGTTGAGAAGCTTTATTGAATGTTGCAGCAAACACGGCAGATTGAAAGATCACACACACACACACACACACACACACACACACACACACACACACAAACACACACACACACACACACACACACACACACACACACACACACACACACACACACATGTCTGGTTTACTATCTTTGTGGGGACTCTCCATAGACTTAATGGTTTTGTCCAAACTGTATATTCTGTCCCCTTACACTAACCCGACCCCTAAACCTACCCATCACACACAACTGTCTGCATTTTTACATTTCCCAAAAAACTAATTCTGTATGATTTATAAGCTTGTTTACCCATGGGGACCTCAATTTATGTCCCCACTGTGACACAAGTCCCCATGAGTCTGTGTGCATTCAGGTTGAAGTCCCCACCGGGATAGAAAAACATGAACACACACACACACACACACACACACACACACACACTCTTTCAGTATTGAGTTGTAAAGCACTACAGCTGCAGCACTAGACTCATGTGAATCCTGCCAGACACAGGACACTCAGATACGGCTCATCTTCAGGAGAGAAACATCAGCACTCAGAGCTCTTGTGGAACGAGACCTCATGAGGAGCTCCATCATGTGTTACTCTGCAGACGTACAGCTCTCCCTCTTCCCAGCGTGCTTTGCTGAGGGTCAGGACGCTACTGCGGCTGTAGCGGCCGTCCTGCTGGCTCTCTGCGCTGGTCAGAACCCCCTCGGTGACCTCTGACCCGTCCAGTGTCCAGCTCACCAGCGCCCCCTGTGGAGAGTAAGAGCTGAGCAGGCAGAGCAGTGCGGCTGAGTCTCCAGAGATCTGCAGAGAAGAGGGCGGCAGCAGAGACACTGAGGGCTTCACTGTGGGACCAGCTGCAGGAGACAAACACTACACATTCACAAACACACACACAACACACTGCACTGCACATTCACAGCATTTCAACAGGACCGAAGCAGCAGACATGAGGAATGCAGGAAAAATCACCAGCATCTGATCCTTCATGTCCTTCAGCTTCACTACAGCTCATATATATATATATATACATATATATATATATATATATATATATATATATATACAATATACAAACTACACAATCACTATATGCATTTATATCAAATGAAACTAAATATACTAGTACACTTACCGCTGTAATTCTAGCAGTTTTAACTCTGAACGTAAAGATCTTAAATGTTATTTACATGTGATATTAAACTCAAAATGTAACTCATTTTTAAAACAGAATTAAAACACAATTGAATCACACATATTTGTATTATAAAGCACTGAATTATAAGCACAACATGAGGAAAAGAGATTCAGTATCATTGACTGAACTACAGAAAGTAGCAACATTTACATTCTGATGTCAAATCTCTTTTTTACATGTATGATTTCTACAATAAAAGATGAACTAAATATGAACTCAGTGTAGAAATAAATGAAGGGAAAACAAACATGTAATAAACTGAATAAACTCATAGTGAGACACATTATGGAAATATGTTTAAAATTGTATTTCATTTTTGTTGTTGAAAGGAATAATGCTATTCTTATAATAATATCATTATTTTAGATTAAATAATTATACAAAAATAACAGTAACACTTTAATTAAAAGCCTTTATATATATATTGCATTATAAAAGCATTTTTAATGCATTAATTATATATTGTTTTACACATTATAATGAGTGCTCGAGCTGCGTTTGAGACGCGATGGGAACGCTCTGCGTGATTACGTCGTGAAGCACGTGTAAAATCAGTCCAATGGAAGCCCGCTACGTCATAGGTGACGTCATAGACCAGGAAACTATAAAGCAACCCTGAAATCAGACCGCGATAGCTTCTGTACCTTCAGCAAGCGCTCTCTGTATATCTGTCCTTGTCTATTTATTGTTGTCTGTCAAGCCCAATATATATATATATATATATATCTATCACATAAAATGGCGAGCAAGCAAGATTTTAGACGGTGTGTTGTTCCCTGCCCTCGCTATATCACGGGTGGGGACACGCATCAGCTTTGTGTTGCTTGTTTGGGAGTGGAGCATGCCCAGTCAGTCCTCGAGGGGGCTGATTGTGAGCATTGTATGAGTCTATCTATAAAGACGCTCCGCTCCCGCCGATCGTTCTTTGAGGAGGACGGTTCGGTTCGCGTTCCCCGGGGTGCGGGTCCCGCTGCTGCTGAGGCTCAGCGTCGACTTTCATCTTGGGGTTCGCAAATGGATCTAGTAGCGGGGCTTGAGACGGGCCCAGCCTTTTCTCAGCCCTTACCTTTCTCAGCCCTTACCTGCTGGATCCGGTGTCTCTGCCCAGGAAGGAGCCCGCTCTGCGGCTTCTCCTTCCCGGGCTGGGGCACCAATTTTGCGGCTATCCAGTTCTGAGGATCTGGATGTCGCGAGTATGGGGGATTTTGAGTGTTCGCCAGCTCATACCCCTGCTGATGAGGAGCTTATGGAGGTTTTATCTCGTGCTGTAGCTAAATTAAATATTGAGTGGCCAGCCGATGATGTTGATGTGGTATCTAGAAAAAGTCTGTTAGATGATCGTTTTCTACCATCTAGATCACGACCTCCTCGTCGGGAACTCCCGTTCTTTCCCGATCTCCACACTGAGGTGTCGAGATCGTGGATCAAACCGGCATCTTTCAGAGTACATAACCCTCAGACCAGTAATTATAGCAAAATTCAAGGTATTGAGCACTTCGGTTATTTATCTATGCCTCGCGCGGAAGAGACACTAGCGAGTTATCTTTCCCCCGAGTCATCTTCTCCTCTGAAAGCCCCGACTTTACCCACCAAACCGTTAAAAAATACATCTTTGTTGGTTGGTAAAGCGTATTCGGCAGCAGGTCAGGCCGCGGCATGTTTGCACACTATGTCGATTCTCCAAGCGTACCAGGCTGACCTGCTGAGGGACTTAGACGATTGTGAGGAAGTTAGTGCTGATGCAATTCGAGAATTGCGTCGCACGACAGATTTATCTCTCCGGGCCGCCAAGGAGACGGCCAAGTCTGTGGGCCGCTCTATGGCAGCCTTGGTGGCCACGGAACGCCATTTATGGTTAAATTTATCTGAAATAAAGGATAAAGATAGATCTGTTCTTCTGGACGCACCGCTGTCACCTACAAGTCTGTTCGGCGACGCTATAAATTGTGTCGTCGATAGGTTTCAAGAAAATAAGAAACAAGCGGCTGCGTTTCAGAGGTTTCTTCCTCGCCGGTCTAGTGTCCCCGAGGCTGCTCGTGGTATAAAATCTGAGCAGCCTCGTCCGTCTACGAGCTCCGCTCACAGAGTTCAGCAAAAACAGGGCACCTCCTCAATCTGTGGTTCCTGAGTGGCGGTCGCAGCCCAAGCCTGTTAGGGATAGACAAGATCTGAGGACTGTTATCTCTAGGAGAGCTTGGTCTAAGAAGAAGTCCTGACGCCAAGGCTATCAGGCTTCTGAGGGTGGTCCCCTCCAGGGAGGAACGATTCCGAGGAACCGTCCGTCCTTGGCACCCTCCGGGGGGCGACTCTCCGAGGAGAGCCGCAGCGTTGCCACTTCGGTTGTTCCCTGCCGGTTCGCCGCTTCAGGGCGCCGAGGTGTCAGCGTCCCCGTACAATCCTCTGAGGAGGGTTGTAGAACGGTCAGTTCGGTTGTTCCCTGCCGGTTCGCCGCTTCAGGGCGCCGAAATGATTGTTCAATCAAATCCAGAGGCCAGTCTCGAGAGACTGGTTCCCTTATCGGAATTTCTGGCAGCGTGGAAACTTCTGCCAAATATTTCTCTATGGGTCCTGCACATAATAGAAAAAGGTTACAGAATTCAGTTCAGTTCTCGTCCGCCCAGATTTCAAGGGGTCCTCCCCACGGTGGTGGACTCACAGCAGGCTCTGGTTATGGAGCAAGAAGTATTGACACTTTTTCACAAAGGAGCTATAGAAAGGGTTTCTCCTCCCAGCAGAGAATCAGGGTTTTACAGCCGTTACTTCATTGTTCCAAAGAAGGATGGAGGGTTGCGTCCTATTCTAGATCTGCGCCAGTTAAACAGCAGAGTTCAGAAACTCAAGTTCAGAATGCTTACACTCAAACAGATTGTATCACAGATTCAGTCCGAGGACTGGTTTGTCACAATAGACTTGAAGGACGCGTACTTCCATGAATCTATCCATCCTCATCACAGGAGGTTCCTGAGGTTCGCTTTCGGGGGCGAAGCACACCAATATCGGGTTCTTCCCTTTGGCCTAGGTTTATCTCCCCGCACTTTTACAAAATGCGTGGAAGTAGCTCTGGCTCCGTTGAGACTCCAGGGCATCCGCGTATTAAATTACATCGACGATTGGTTGATTTTAGCTCAGTCAGAGCAGGTGGCAGTTCAGCATCGAGATGCTGTTCTGTCCCACATAAAGGGTTTGAGGTTGCGGCTCAACACCAAAAAGAGTGTGCTCCTTCCTGCTCAGAGGACCACTTTTCTAGGTGTAATTTGGGATTCGACTACAATGCAGGCACGCCTGTCTCCTGCTCGTATTTCTGCGATTCTCACAGCCGCAAAGAATGTGAAACTAGGCCAGTCACTCACTGTGAAACAGTTTCAGAGACTGTTGGGTCTCATGGCAGCTGCGTCCAACGTTATTACATTTGGCCTTCTGTACATGAGACCCCTGCAGTGGTGGCTCAGGACCAAGGGGTTTTCTCCGAGGGGAAATCCGTTCCGCAAAAACAAGGTCATGCGGCTATGCCTTCGTGCCTTGGCCATGTGGAAGAAACCTTGGTTCCTCGCCCAGGACCCAGTGTTGGGGGCTCCTTGTCGACGCGTCACGCTTTCGACGGATGCTTCCCTCACGGGATGGGGGGCGTCATGAGTGGCCGCTTGGCGCAAGGTCTTTGGCAGGACCATCAATGTTCCTGGCACATAAATCGTTTGGAGTTGATGGCGGTATTTCGAGCACTCAAATATTTCCTGCCAGACCTGAGAGGCCATCATGTGTTGGTCCGCACAGACAACACTTCGGTGGTCTCCTATATCAACCATCAGGGGGGTCTGAGGTCGCGTCATCTTTGCAAGTTGGCCCATCAGGTCCTCCTATGGGCCCAGGGGAAGTTATTGTCGCTCAAGGCGGTATATATACCGGGGCGTCAGAATGTGGGAGCAGATATTCTGTCGAGACAGGGGCTGAGGCCCGGGGAGTGGAGACTTCACCCCGAAGTGGTGGAGCTCCTGTGGGAAGAGTTCAGTCGTGCTCAGGTAGACCTTTTCGCATCATCAGATTCAACCCATTGTCCCATGTGGTTCTCGCTAACGCACCCAGCTCCTCTCGGTCTGGATGCGATGGTGCAGGTGTGGCCGAGGCTGCACCTGTACGCTTTTCCCCCGATATCTATGCTTCCGGGGGTTCTGAAGAGAGTTCGCCGAGAAGGGGCTCGTCTGCCACTAGTAGCCCCTTATTGGCCGACCCGAGTTTGGTTCTCGGACTTGGTGTCTCTGCTGGACGGCTCCCCCTTGGAGATCCCACTCAGGCTGGACCTCCTGTCCCAGGCCGGGGGCTCGATATTTCACCCTCGGCCGGAGTTGTGGAGACTGTGGGCCTGGCCTCTGAGGGGGCCAGGCTCAGGGAAACCGGTCTTTCGACCGATGTTGTAGAAACCATTCTTCAATCCAGAGCTCCTTCCACGAGAAGGCTGTATGCGCTAAAATGGAAACTTTTCACCACGTGGTGTGTTGAACGTCAGTTAGATCCTGTTAACTGCCCTGTTGGTTCAGTTCTTGATTTTCTGCAAGACCGTTTCTCGGCCAGGTTATCTCCTTCCACCCTAAAGGTTTATGTGGCGGCTATATCTGCCTACCACACCCCTCTGGGGGGTACTTCTATCGGGAGAAAACCTCTAATTACTCGCTTTCTCCGTGGTACATTGAGGTTGAGACCTGCACTGCACTCTAAAGTACCGACTTGGGACTTGGCCATTGTACTCGAGGGTCTGGCTTTAGCTCCCTTCGAGCCCATCGAGGAGGTTTCGGAAAAATTCCTCACTCTAAAGACTTTATTTCTCCTTGCTATCTCATCTATCAAGAGAATTGGTGATTTACATGCTCTGTCGGTTGCTCCTTCATGTCTGGAATTTGCACCTGGTATGGTGAAAGCATTTCTCTACCCCAGGCCGGGTTATATTCCGAAGGTCCCACTGAATGTGGGGGGCCCAATAGTGCTGCAGGCCTTTTATCCTCCACCCTTTAATACCCCTGACCAGGAACAGCTTAACCTGTTATGTCCAGTCCGGGCTTTAGATGCCTATGTTCACAGAGCTGCCCTGTGGCGTAAATCTGAGCAACTATTTGTTTGTTTTGGGTCACTCAAGAGAGGATGCCCTGCATCTAAACAGGTTATGAGTAAATGGATAGTCGAGGCTATTTCATTAGCTTATGAAGCGTCCGAGCAGCCTTCACCTATGGCTGTACGGGCCCATTCTACTCGGAGTATGGCGGCCTCTATGGCCTTAATTTCGGGAGTTTCCCTTCTTGATGTGTGTAGTGCGGCAGGATGGTCCTCTCCGCATACATTTGTCAGGTTTTATGACCTTGACCTCTCCACTCCTGGGGCGAGGTTGCTTGCTTCTTAGTGTGCGCAAGGACTTCACACAGAACGGGCATTTGTCTCTATGGCGTAGTGGGTATAGGGTTCCCATCGCGTCTCAAACGCAGCTCGAGTTCCCTTGAAAGGGAACGTCTCAGGTTACGTATGTAACCCTGGTTCCCTGATAGGGAACGAGACGCTGCGTTTGCCTGCCATACTTCCTGCATGCCCTGATCGACTTGCTTCAGGTTTTTCAGAAGCTATCGCGGTCTGATTTCAGGGTTGCTTTATAGTTTCCTGGTCTATGACGTCACCTATGACGTAGCGGGCTTCCATTGGACTGATTTTACACGTGCTTCACGACGTAATCACGCAGAGCGTTCCCATCGCGTCTCAAACGCAGCGTCTCGTTCCCTATCAGGGAACCAGGGTTACATACGTAACCTGAGACGTTTTAACACATTATAATATTATCTATTCATTGTTACACCTTAAGAAATTATAATACTTTAAAACTCATGACAAACAACCAATTTCAGATGTAACAACGACTTTTTAAGTATTATAATACATTTTAACTTTGGTTGCAATTATTTACGAAAATATATACTGCATTATAACATACTTTATGAAAACTTTTATAATGCATTGTACATAAAGGCTTTAAGTAAAGTTTCACCACAATATCTAATAATCATAATTATTAATCAATGTTGTTTCAACTGTAAAACACTTTCTAAAATCTAAATTGTATTTATTTTTTAAATAGGCAATTAAAAAGACTTACATTTGATCACCAGTTTAGTTCCTCCACCGAATGTGTACCACAGTGATACAATCTAATGAAACGCTCGTACAAAACCTCTATTCCACTCGAGTGAACACACACTCCAGCAGAGAGAGAGAAACAACACTTCAACACACTGATATTAGAAGATCCTCAGCTCTTCTCAACACTCACTCATTCAGATTTGACTAAATGCTTCCTGATATAACACTGTTTAAAGAAATATATGTGATGAGCTGTGACCTTTGACCTCTTTGATCATGGATGATGTTGTGGAGTTTCTCATAATGATGCTTCTGTTCTTTATATGCAGATCAATCATCATGATCGACAGAAAAACCTGCAGCTTCACACTTCAATCTTCAGTGAGAATCTGTTCAAATAATGAGTTTATTGAATATTAGAGCCAAAGTCAATAGAAAGTGTGACAATGAATATATAAAAGGTGTTTTGCATGTTCTACACAGTCAAGCATGTTTTCATATTCAAGGTCTGTTATAAAAGTATCTGGACTGGTTATGAATCTCCACACAAGATCATGAAACGTGAACAAGCTCTAATATGTGTCCATCTTTAACAGCCTGTTTCTTCTCCATCTGATGATTTCAGACACACATGAGGCTTCATGATAGATGGAGTGACACCATGAACTCTGATTAGAGATTCACAATCAGTCCTGATACTTTCTGAACACACTCATGATTCATGATCTTACTTTAGTGATGGCGCTTCATCTAGTGGAAGTGTAGCAGTGATGATGGTCACATGACTGAATATGGACACAGAGATGGACGTTCATCTGCACATCCTCAGTGTCTCAGGAGTCACAATAAACATACTAAATAAAGTCATGATTGTGTAACTCTAGTGTATATGAGTTTGTTCTCAGCACAAGCTGTTGTAAATCCTGCCCACTTCTTTGCATTGTCAGCACATGCTTCAGTGCTCTGAGAGTGTTTATAGTGCTGTGAGTTTAACACTTCATGACTGAGAGCAGAACACACACACTCTTCATCATCACACAAGACTAAACTACAACAATGAACAACATCATCATCTTCATCTGGACCATTGCACTGTTTGCTCAAGGTTTGTGAAATACATGTTTTAATAATGATTATTATTTTTTTTAAATGTGAAATATATGTTTATCATATACTGTGTATATCATCATATTTCATTTTCTTTTTTGTTTGTGTTTTCTTTCAGAGTGTAGAGGACAGTATACTGTAACTCAGAGTCCATCAATACCAGCAGTTCAACCAGGAGAAGAAGTCAGAATAAACTGTAAAACCAGCAGTGATGTGTATGGTGGTAGTTATTTACACTGGTACTCACAGAAACCTGGAGAAGCTCCTAAACTCCTCATATATTATGCAACAAGCCTTTATACTGGAACTCACTCTAGATTCAGTGGCAGTGGATCTGGCAGTGATTTTACTCTGACCATCAGTGGAGTCCAGACTGAAGATACAGGAGATTATTACTGTCAGAGTGTACACTATCCAAACAGTAAATGGGTGTTCACACAGTGATAAAGAGTCGTACAAAAACCTCTGTCAGTCAGACGTCACAGTGACTGCACTGATACAGCTGAGAGAAACTGCAGCTGCTGATGGAGGATCACAAACTACACAATATCAATGTCTAGTTCAAAGTTTCTAAAATCTACATTTATCGGTAGTAACTCGTTTTAATTACTCAATTTACATAGTCATTAACTGTTGCATTAGAAGTAACAAAATCATTAATTATATTTATTTATTAGTATTTTTATTTTTGCACACGTGTCCGCTACTTTGCCTTGCAGACTCGGCTCCGCCACACAAGCTCTGCAACAAGTGATCAGAAATCAAGAATCAAAAACTGCTGTAATAACTGGTTAAAATGGCATCATTATGACAATAAATATATGTTTTTTTATAGTATACTTACTCAGAACCTTTGATTGCAGCATCTAAGGCTGTGTGTGTTCATCGGCCCCTGTTACATCCAAACTAGATTTAGTTAGATCTGTCATTTATGTGATCAAAAGGCTATAAATCATCGACAAATACAATCTAAAAATTAACTTCAGTTATGTAAATCTTTATGTAAATTAGTAAAATAAGCAATTATGTGTGTAATGTAAAGTGTTGACAAAAGCTTAGGCCAAATGGATGACATTATAGCACACAAACAACACACACACGGCTATCTGGTGTGTTTTCATCTGGAAGATGTATTTTTAAGAGTTTCATCTGCCATACTGTACGTCTGTAAAATGTCCCTTGTCAAATATTAAACACACATTTAGGAAACGTCTATGTTGCATTTGGTTACGAGTGAATCCGCACTTTTTTTAAACAAACGTTTATCAGATGTTTGTACACAGTTAAAGCAATACTTTCAAGAAAACGATGTTTAACAAATCTTGAGAAGTATGTGTGTTTAATGAAGCACGACTGTAGCTATATGAAAATGAAACGTTTTACAGCAACTGAATACATTTATATTTACAGTTAGTCATTTAGCTTTTATCCAAAGCGACTTACAACTGAGGACTAAAGCAAGCGAGTCACCATGAAGAGGCAAAAACAACGCAAGAATTGCTCAAAATACAAAGTTCAGGCTCTGCTCAGAGTAGCATAAGCCAGACAAGGGAGGATTTAAGGAAAAAGAAATAATTATTATTATTTATTTTTTATAAGGTTAAGTGCTCATGGAAGAGATGAGTGTTCAGCTGTGTTTTGAATGCTGTCAGATCATTCCACCAGCAGGGAACCGTGAATGAGAATGTTCTGGAGAGTGATTTTGAGGCTCTCTGTGATGGGACCACGAGCCGTCGCTCATTGACCGATCGTAGGCTTCTGGTAGGGACGTAGACTCGTAGGAGCGAGTGAAAGTAGGACGGAGCTGAGCCTGTGGTCGATCTGTAAGCAAGTGTCAATGCCTTGATCTTGATGCGAGCAGCGAGTGATAGCCAGTGCAGAGAGATGAACAGAGGAGTGATGTGGGTTGAAGATGAGACAAGCTGCAGCGTTCTGGATCATTTGTAGAGGTTTAGTTGCACATGATGGAAGTCCAGCCAGAAGAGCATTGCAGTAATCAAGCCTAGAGATAACCAGGGCCTGGACGAGAAGTTGTGTTGCATGCTCAGTTAGGAAAGGCCTGATCTTCCTGATGTTGTGCATTACAAACCTGCATAATTGAGCTGTCTTTGTAATGTGGTCTGTGAAGGTCAGCTGGTCATCAAAGATTACTCCAAGATTTCTGACCGACCTTGATGGGGTGATTGAGGATGACTCTAGCTGGATAGTGAAGTCGTGCTGTAGAGACGGATTGGCAGGGAGGACGAGAAGCTCAGTCTTTGCCAGGTTGATCTGCAGGTGATGTTCCTTCATCCATGCAGTGATGTCCGCCAGACAACTTGAGATCCGTGCAGCTACTGTGGGATCATCTGGTTGAAATGAGAGGTAGAGATGGGTGTCATCAGCATAGCAATGGTAGGAGAAACCATGTGCCTGTATGATGGGTCCCAGTGATGTGGTGTAAATGGAGAAGAGGAGCGGTCCAAGAACTGAACCCTGGGGAACCCCTGTGGTCAGTTGATGTGCTTTGGATACCTCACCTCTCCATGTGACCCTGAAGGACCTACCTGTGAGATAGGACTCAAACCAGTGGAGAGGAGAACCTGTGATGCCCAGTGATGAGAGGGTGGACAGAAGGATCTGATGGTTCACAGTGTCGAATGCAGCAGACAGATCCAGGAGAATGAGAACTGATGATTTGGAAGCAGCTTTTGCGATCCGCAGGGCTTCTGTGACCGACAGTAATGCAGACTCGGCTGAATGCCCTTTCTTGAAGCCAGATTGGTTTACATCCAGCTGGTTGGGCAGAGACAGGGTGTCCTGGCCTTGTCCTAAGTCTCCTCTAGTTTATATCTGTTTTACAGTTGCTCTCGGCCCAGCAATTAGCACAGCAAAAGCAAATAATCAGAAAATGGGACAAATCGAAACTAGCTGTTTGGAGAGCGCTACACTTAAGTGCTTTAAAATTTAAACTGCAATACTTTTAGTAGGATGAAGTAGGAACGCGTCTAATTAAAATACAGATTTGTTTGAAAGTAAAAATTTAAAATAACCAGAGAATCGAAAATAGCCTTAAGTTGTGGCAAATAGTAAACTGAACAACTGGATATTAAGAAGAAAAAAAAAACTTGCGCGCTCTTGTCGTATCCATAGACTGACCGCTAAACTTATATCATTGTATCATGATATACATTCATAAATCATGAACATTGTATCATGATATATACAACATCAAATTTCAGCTTATGCCGATGATGTAGTTGTGTTGGTAAATGGGCAACGAGACATTAATCAGCTGGTTTCTGTTGTTAATGATTTTGGAATAATTTCTGCTGCAAAAGTTAATTGGGAGAAGAGTGAAGCACTGGCTGTTTGGAAATGGGAGGAAGGGCTACCAAAACTACCTGGTGGGATGAGTTGGAAGAAAGAATGTTTAAAATATCTAGGAGTACAGCTTGGGGATTTAAATACCCAACAAAAGTAATGGGAAGGGGTGATTAAAAAAATAGAACAAAATGGAAATGGATTCACTGACAATTGTCATTTAGAGGAAGAGTCTTAATAATCAACAACTTGGTTGCCTCTACATTGTGGCATAGATTATCTTGTGTAGATCCACCTGCTGGACTGCTGTGCCGATTACAGGTCATTCTAGTGATTTTTTTGGGACTGTTTACACTGGGTTCCTCAAAGTGTGCTCTTTCTTCCGAATGAAGAGGGAGGACAAGGCTTGGTGCACTAACCAAGCAGACATGCTACCTTTCGTCTGCAGTTTATTCAGAAATGTCTGACCGGTCCTGTTGATCTGGTGTGGAGGAAGATGGCAAACACAATTTTAAACACAGTAGATGTGCTTGGACTGGATGCTGCGCTGTTTCTAATGGATGCTAAACAATTACGATTGGCTGGAGTGCCTCGATTTTATTGTGAACTTTTCAAAGTGTGGGGACTTTCAAATATTTGCAGACTGGAGGAGACCAATTCTTTGTACTGGTTACTTGAAGGACCTCTAATCAAAAGAGCTTGCATGGATATCGCATGTGAGAATGTTCTGGGACTTACGCAGATACTGCGTGCTTCTAAAACTGTGGCATTGAGGCACATAGTTAATGTGTCTGGACCTGAGATGAGTGATATAAATGCAGTAGCTACTTCGTTGGGTCAGAAGTCAACGCGCCACACACTAACTATAGTGGTCATGTGGAAAACAAGACTAACCAATGAAGAATTGAATTTAATAAAAGATTTTAAGAATGGAAAAGTGACTCTGGATATAAGAGACCCATTTCCAAAACTTGGGATTACACCAGACTTAAAAGAAATGTCAGGACCTTTGTTGGACCTCAACGGATTGCAAAATTTACATCTTAATGAAGTCGAAGGGAAAGTGATGTATAAATGCTTTTGTAAAAACATTTAATAAAAGAAACACTAAATGGGAGGGTTGATATGGTGTGGAGGGATAAACCTGTGTGGAGAGTGCTGTACAAACCACCATTGACCACCATTGACCAAACGATCTGGTGACTTACAATGGCGAATATTACATGGGACTGTGGCTGTTAAGGCGTTTGTTTTTGTTTCAGTCATTAATCCAAATACTGATTATAAATGTGTGTTTTGTGGATCTAGAGAAACTATTTTTTCAATGTTATTTGGAGTGTGAAAGACTTCAAATGCTTTTTAATTTGTTAGATTTGTTATGTGGTAAATTTGGGGAAAAGTTTACACCAGATGTTTTTATTTTAGGGTCAGGATACAATCAAAAGCAAAAGATTAAATGGCAGCTGCTTAATTTTCTGTTTGGATAGGCAAAGCTCACAATTTATAAAGCAAGGAAGAACAGAATAGAAAATATGGGTGGTCAGCCTTATTTAAAGCTTTTATCAAGTCAAGAATTGTTGTGGAGTTTAAGTTCTATAAAGCAATGAACGATATAGAAACTTTGAAATTACAGTGGTGTTACAATTCTATTTTTTGTACGGTTGTGGAGGAACCGTTATTTTTTTAACTTGTGTGGATTTGAAATTGGTGTAATATTTATTCTTTTGATATCATGATTGAATAAAGTTTGTTATTAAATATTAAATAATCTCAGATATTCCCTGTTTGTCCCCATCTACCTCTTGAGGAGCGAGTATGGCTGAAACCTAGTAAGTAGCTTAACATATATTATAGTTTATAAAATGTTAAATATGGATATTTGGGATTTTTCTCATTCCAGAAGGCGTTTCACTCTGATATATGTCACAACAGGGAAGAGAACACTATTAAAACTTACATTTTATGTAGACTTTAAGACAACATGGATTGTGCACTTAAAATTATGCAATTCCAATGGTTAAAACAACACTGTACTCTTCTGTGTGACTGAAGAGTGCCAGTTTATTAGATTTGGAAGTAAAACATCCTTCCATCCTTTTCTGTTAATCTCTCATTCAGGCACTAAAGCGTGTGAAACATTGTGACCTCTTGCTGCAAAATCGTCTCTTGAAGGACGTGGTAAGATTGAGCCCTCACCACCAGACGTCTTCAATTGAAGGCTTTCATAGTCTGATATTGAAATTTGCACCAAAGAATGTGGCATTTCCATTTTTAGGAATGTTGAGCAGGACAACTGGTCATCCATTTCTGTTTCAAAGAAAGTCTTTTCTTGCAATTAGAAAATTAAGTTAAATTCTAATCATAGGTCACCTGAAATATTACATTTTAAATTATATATATATATATATATATATATATATATATATATATATATATATATATATATATATTAGCTATTTAGTTGTGTAAGGGCACAGAGAACTTGGAAAGATACTCATTGTTTGGCTGCAAGACTGCGAGACAGAATGCATTCAAATGAAAGGATGCAATATTAATGAAGTTCCTAAACGTAAGTTAGGGAGGAGTGAGCCAATCTAATCTTTCAATCAACAGCCTGAGTATATAAGCAGCCACTTACCTCTCCCTAGCATCAGCTGTTAGAATAGAATAGAATAGAATAGAATAGAATAGAATAGAATAGAATAGAATAGAATAAATGATTTCCATTACACGAGAGTAAATGTTAAAACTTCATGCTGATTTGTACTCGGCTTTCGCCAAGATAAGCACCAACTAAGACATAGCTTTACAGTAACCTATGCTTCTCCATCCATTTACGCTTCTTTCCATATGGTGATGTAAATCTCCTTCTGTCTAGTGTTAACACGTGTCAGCACACACAACGGCTGCAACCACAGTGCGGTCCCCCCATGACAACCGTCTGGATTGAGCCGAGTAGGGGACATCTCTAGGGTCTTCAAGTGCGCACCTTCCGTCCTCAGTGTTTCGTCGACAAGCCCACGACACCTCAAGAGGGCTCGACAGTGACTCTGGCGTCCCAGAGTCACCCCCCTCCGTCCCCCACTCAACTCAGCCCAGCTTACTGACCTCTACATCCCTCCTGCTGCTGATACCTAACCACAATCTCACAATCTCTCCGCAACCCAACCATACGCGCCAACCCGTTTGACTAAGGCTGTCGAGCCCCACTGGTGCGTTAATATGCAGTTTCAGTGGCAACGGTTCCGTATGGCATACCACCTACCGCAAAACACAATATCTGCCCAACCACCCGTCATTCACGCAATATACACAGGAATGTAATGACTGTAAATACTATACAACCTATACAAATAAACCAACAGACTCTTCAAGTTTTCAAGAATTCTACAAAACCGTAGCATGGCGGCCTGTACACAGCCAGCTAGAATCTTTCCGTCTCAACCACAGCCAGTTGCTGCTCCTTTCTGCTGCTTCAGATAAGTTCTTTACTGTGCGACGCAACTCTTGGCCACTGAATCCGACGTCTCTAAGGAACCGGGTTGTAGAGTGTGCCACAAAACCTCGACAACCCACTTCCACTGGATAAACCTGGACTCTCCATCCTCGCTGTTCTGCTTCAGTGGCCAGATGAGCATACCACAGTTTCTTCCTCTCATATGCCTCATCTACCGCATCCTCCCATGGCACTGTTAACTCTATCAGTTGAACAATGCGTGCTGATCCAGACCACAAAACAATATCTGGTCGTAGGTTAGTGGTGCCAATCTCAGGTGGAAAAATAAGCCGTTGATCAAGATCAGCCAGCATCTTCCAGTCCTTAGCAGCTTCCAGTTGTCCTGGGCGAGAATTGGTGTTAGCACCTTTTCTTGGTGGTTGATCGCCTGGGCGGAGGAATATTGTCTTCTGCGTGTAATGTTTTGCTAGAACAGGCGGCAACTTATTGGTCATACTAAGCTTGCCTTTCAATGCTAAAGCCAAACATCGCAATACTTGGTCATGGCGCTAAGTAAACCGACCTTGGCTAAGAGCCACCTTACATCCTGTCAAAATGTGCCTTAATGTGGCAGGTGATGAACACAAAGGACAAGAGGGATCCTCTCCTACCCAGAGGTTTAGGTTCTGCGGTGATGGGAGAACATCATATGTTGACCTAATAAGGAAACTGATCCTACTCTCTTCCATTGACCAAAGGTCTTGCCAGCCCATTTTGCGTTGTTCCACACTCTCCCATCTCATCCACTCTCCCTGCTTGGCCTGGGAAATGGCCTTTATACATCTCATCCTCTCCTCCTGCTTTCGCACCTCGTTGACTACCAGCTTCCTCCTTTGAGCTGGGCCTGCCTTGTGCCATTTAGGAGGAGCTAAATTGAGCCCAAAACCCCCTCTTCCATGCTGTACCTGTCCCACGATATCCCCAATGTGAAGGTCAGCCTTTGCCTCTACTACAGATTTCTTTGCTGACCACTTTCTACCAGTTTTTACCACAGGGGCTGCCTCCCTTACACATTTGTCACGTGACTCTGCTAAAGTCATTTCCAGTCTGACCTTGGCACATTTAAACTCCTCGGTTAAAGCAGAGACTGGCAGCTGCAATACTCCTTTACTATAAAGTCCCACTCTGCTGAGGCAGCGTGGAACTCCCAACCATTTCCTGATGTATGAACTTATTAACGCTTCCAGCTTTTCCACTGTTGTCAAAGAAACCTCGTACACAGTCAGTGGCCACAGCAACCTTGGCAGTAGACCAAACTGAAAGCACCAGAGTTTTAGTTTGCCTGGTAGAGCACAGCTGTTTATGCTCTTCAACCCTTCCACTGCTTGTCGTCTAACTTCTCCCACTCGAACTGTGTCCTTTAGATCCCCTTCGTACCATCTCCCAAGACTCTTCACTGGCTTCTCAGAAACTGTTGGTATTGCCTCACCATTAATGAAGAATGTTTTATCTACTACCTTTCCTTTAACTATCGAGATGCTCCTTGATTTAGAGGGCTTAAATTGCATTCGTGCCCATTCAATATTATCTGTTAACTTCCCCAATAACCGATTAGTGCAGGCTACTGTTGTAGTCATGGTTGTCATGTCATCCATGTATGCTCTGATTGGTGGTAGTCGCATCCCAGAAGCCAAGCGCTCTCCTCCTACTACCCATCTTGATGCCCTAATGATTACTTCCATTGCCATGGTAAAAGCCAATGGAGAAATGGTGCATCCTGCCATTATTCCAACCTCTAAGCATTGCCATGCGGTGCTGAATTTTGGAGTTGAGAAACTAAATTGCAAATCTCCAAAAAAGGCTTTCACTGAATTTGTTATTGACATTGGTACTCTGAAAAAATCAAATGCTCAAAGAAGCTCGTGTGGCACTGAACCATATGCATTAGCCAAATCCAGGAATGTCACATGGAGCTCCTTCCTCTCCTTTTTAGCTGATTGAATTTGTTGCCAGATAACATTGATGTGTTCTAAGCATCCTGAGAACCCTGGAATCCCCGCTTTTTGAACTGAAGTGTCAATGAAGCCATTCTTTAATAGGTAGGTTGACAATCTCTGCGCAATAATGCTGAAGAAAATCTTACCTTCGACGTTTAATAGTGAAATAGGACGAAACTGACTGATGCTTGTAGCATCTTTTTCTTTAGGTTTAAAGACTCCACCTGCTCGGCGCCATGCTCTAGGTACAACCTGCTTCTCCCATGCCACTTTTATCAATTTCCACAGAATTCGTAGAACTCCTGAAGCACTCTTGTACACTCTGTACGGAACTTCATTAGGCCCTGGAGATGATGAAGCCTTTGCCTTTCTCACAACCTGCTCTATCTCTTTCCACTTAGGTGCACAGACCTCCATTTGGTATTCTGGTGGATTGATAGGTGGGATATCTGACGGAATTGACATAGGCTCATGCCTTTTTGCATCTGTATGCGTTTCCTCCAAATATCTCTCTAGCTCAACCCTAGATGCTTTTAAAGTGCCATTCTTCTCACTGGTGAATAACTTCTTTACAAATTTGAATGGGTCTTTTTAGAAATTAGCCCTCGCACGCTCCTTCTTTTTGTAGCGTTTCCGTAGGCGCTCAGCTCTGCATAATGTTGCAAGCTTATCTTTTATGGCCCTTTGTAAGAGATTGAGTCCCTCCTTCTGACTTTGTTCTGCTTTTTTCCATTGCTTCCTCAGCTGTCTCCTTTCTCTAACTAACCCTTCAATTTTCTGCTGCCGTCTAGATACAGCAGGAGTAGTTTGTACTTTTGTACAATAATCTTTATTGTCCACCAGGGTGGACATTTTTCTTTGGCTCACCAAACATACAGTACAAGACAGATAAACATATAGACGTCTCAAACATAGTTCAAGGAGTATAATAAAAAGATACAATATAAAATATCATGAAGAAAATAAATATACTTTAAATACGTTAAGATAACTCATTTGTTGTTGTCACTTGGTTTGGTTAAGGATACTAATGGCATTTGTTCAGTTCAGTTCAGTTTCAGTTTATTGTCCCCTAAGGGAAACTTGTCTTGCAGCCAGGTAAACATACAGGTAACACAACAGGTACACACCACATACACATACAATTAAACAACACAAACTACTAATTAAAAACTTATACACTACTACTCATCTAGGTCAAAGAATTGTGCAAATTTAGCAACCTAATTGCACTTGGTATAAAGGAGTTCTTTGTCCTATTGGACTTAAAACAAGGGACTCTAAATCTCCGACCTGAGGGGAGGACCTCAAAAGAACAATGAAGGGGGTGATTTACACAGTCCAATATGGCATCTGCTTTCCTCATAACCTGCCTCTCATGAATATTTGTCAAGGAAACCTGTGGACAGCCTATTAACTTACCAGCCACCTTCACAATATGGCTGAGGTTATTTTTCTCCCTCAGGCTGATGCCCCCATACCAGGCAATAAAAGCAAAAGTAAGGACAGATTCAATAAAAGATTTATAAAATAAAGACATGATAACCTTATCAACATTAAAAGAGTTAAGCTTCCTTAGGAAGTACAATCGTTGTTGTCCCTTTTTGCAGATCATCTCTGTGTTTATGTCAAATTTGAGTTTACTGTCTATCACAGTACCCAGATATTTATACTGCTCTACCACCTCTATGCTGATTCCTTTTATATAGGTGGGTAGAGGAGAACCAAGTTGTTTTCTCCTAAAATCTATGAGCATATCCTTGGTTTTAGAGGTGTTAAGCTGGAGAAAAGACCTGTCGCACCAACTGACAAACTCTTCAACCACTGGCCCATGCTGAGATTCATGTTTCTGCAGTAAACTGACAATAACTGTATCATCAGCATATTTCAGGATGTGTCTATTACTATAATGGCTCCTACAATCGTTAGTGTAGAGAATGTATAGTAGAGGTGAAAGTACACAACCCTGCGGAGAGCCAGTGGAAGAGACACGCCTTTCAGAGAGACAACCATTCACCTTAACTCGCTGTGTTCTATTTGTTAAAAAATCCATAATCCAGCTCACAAGATTACTCTCAATATTAAATTCTAATAATAATTTACTGACTAAAACATGTGGCTGGATAGTATTAAAAGCAGAAGAAAAATCCAAAAACAAGAGCCTGGCATGTGTACCAGGACCCTCTAAATGACTATAAAGGAGATTTAAAAGTGTGATATGGGCATCCTCTACCCCTCTGCTAGCCCTATATGCAAATTGCCCGGGGTCCAGGGCCCCACCCACCCTGAAGAGCAGAAGCCGCTTTACAATCCTTTCAAATGACTTCATGACCAGTGAAGTCAATGCCACTGGTCTGAAGTCATTTAATGTGCCTGCAGAGTTGCCCTTTGCCACTGGAACAATGATAGACTCCTTCCAAGCCATTGGGACCCTTCCCTGTTCCCAGGACATCTCAAAAATGTCAGCAAACACCCCACAGAGTTGCTCTGAACAGCACTTCAATAATCTCCCAGTAATTCCATCTGGTCCTGGACTCTTATTTACCTTAATTCTCTTAAATACAGACCTAACCTCCTCCTTTGTAATTGAGAAAGGTATAGATTCTATCTGAGCCTGTTCCTCAGTTATTTTCTGTAGTTTGTCCGAGAAGTCATGAATATCAAAACGTGAAAAAAAGGTGTTCAGCGCTTCAGCTAACTCGCTATCATTTTTATACATTGGCAATTGGACTGGTTTATTATGTGTTTTTTGCAAGCCTATCATTGTTTTCACACCATCCCATGCTACCTTCAAGTTGTTACTGCCCAGTCTTTCCTCTATCTTATTTTTATATTGCAATTTAGCCTTCTTGGTTTCTGCTCTGACCTCCTTAGTTGCCTCCCTAATTTCACGCTCATCCCCCTTATGAAAAGCCCTATGTTTTTTCATTAACACTTGTTTCAGTGAGCTAGTGACCCATGGCTTATTATTTGCATACACTTTGACATGCTTTTTGGGAATAATAGAATCCACACAGAAAGAAATATAACAACATACAGCATCAACAAGCTCATCAATATCCGAAACAGAGTTAATGAAGACAGACCAATCGGTGCAATCAAAACAACCTTGTAATTTCAGAACAGACTCGTCCTCCCAGATCTCAATCTCTCTAGTTTTAACTTCCCCCCTTTTAAGCATAGGTCTGTACACCGGGCTGAGATTGATAGTACAGTGATCTGAGGATCCTATGGGAGCCAGAGGGGAGGCCTTATAAGCCTCCTTAATTGAACCATAGCACTTGTCCAAAGACTTATTTTTCCTAGTTGGACATGTGACGTATTGATAAAAGTTGAAGGTTTTACTCAGTTTGCAGTTATTAAAATCCCCCATAAGCAGACACGGGGCATCCGGGGAAAGAGATTGAAGTCTTTGAGTCACTTTGCGAATGATATCGGCAGCAGTTTGTGTGTTTGCTTTGGGGTGAATATATATTACAGTCACAAATATCTGGGGAAATTCTCTCGGGAGATAGAACGGGCGAACGGAGATGGAAAGCAGTTCGATGTCAGGAGTGCATATCTTTTCCCTGACGGTGATGTTGCTGCACCACCGCTGGTTTATGTATACACACACACCACCACCCTGAGATTTCCCTGTGACTTCTGCGTCTCTATCCAACCTAATTGGCGCCCCAAAGCCGCTGATCGATAAATCCGTGTCGGTGTCTTTAGACGACAGCCACGTCTCACTGAAGGCCATAATACAGGCGTTCCTGTATTCCTGTAAATAGTTTGAGTTTGCTTGCAGCTCATCAATCTTGTTTCTGAGCGACTGAGCATTTGCGAGTATTATTGAAGGGAGCGGAATGCGGCGTATTTTTTGTCGTTTTAACCGAAGTCGGACGCCACCTCTCCTTCCTCGCTTCCTCTCTTTGCGAGAGTATTTGCGATCATTTCCAGGAGACCTACGCCTAGAGATCTCAGCTAGAATGTCTTCAGATACAAGCGGGTCCAAATATATATTTCCCATACACGGATTGTCCCATCGCATCAAACATTCTCGAGAATATGTCCTTACCGGCTCACGTTGCTGGCTGCGTTCGCCTTGGACATAGTAAATCCATAAAGTCCATAAGATGACAGCGTAGTATATCTCCATGGCGACTGCTTGAATGAACAATAGTATCTAGTCCATTTTCATCAAACAGCGAATCAAAACAGGAAACTTAAAGCACTTCTGACAAACAAAACGCAGTCAAACAAACACACCTGCTGCTTGTCGCTACAGCTAGAGTAGCGCCAGACCTTTGCCCTTTGGGATGAAAGATTTTTTAAAAGTACTCTTAGCCAGAGGGACCCTAAAGCGCCTCCCAGACTTCAGAAGCTCAAACTGGCCAGAAAGAGGGTGAGTACTATCTACAGTGATTTTCCTAGCTTTCTTCCTCATTCTGTCAGTGTATATTTGGGTCAACTATTTTACTAGCCATTAACAGTATCCTGTTTAGCTTGTTCTTAAGTTTGCAGTTTAAATGGCCAAACCAAGCAGAGAGATGAAAAGTTAAAACACTTTCAATGTGTGTGATGTACACTAGCTCAATAATCTGAGCACTGACGCCTATAGGCAGTTCAATCTTCTAAGGAGACTAAGTCATTGTGAGCATTTCTTAAAAATGTAGTCTGTGTTATCTGTAAAACTCAGATGGTTATCAAGAACCGTGCCTAGGTACTTAAAAGCTCCCACAGTTTCAACTACTTGACCATTAATTAAAACTGGCTCTGCTGTCATGTCTTGGTTTTTGCAAAAAAGTAGCTCGTTTGTCTTCGCCACATTGATTTCTAGCTCACTATCTTTCGTGTTCCCAGCCGTTACACCCACTGTCCTGGATTGCTGAGTCAGAAGTAACCATTTACTGTGTGATGAGTGTGCATTGTACAGGGTTGCAGCTCCAGTCTGTCTAGTGTGAAGAGGATTCGTGAAACATTCATATATTGCTGTTTGATTCTCCTGTTCTAAATAAGAACCAGTACCTGCCCGTTGAGCTGTCTCATATTGAAGCAAGTCCCTGCCGTGAGTATTTGAATGCTGATGACTTGAAGAGGATTCGTGAAACATTCATATATTGCTGTTTGATTCTCCTGTTCTAAATAAGAACCAGTACCTGCCCATTGAGCTGTCTCATATTGAAGCAAGTCCCTGCCGTGAGTATTTGAATGCTGATGACTTGAAGAGGATTCGTAAAACATTCATATATTGCTGTTTGATTCTCCTGTTCTAAATAAGAGCCAGTACCTGCCCATTGAGCTGTCTCATACTGAAGCAAGTCCCGTCCGTGAGTATTTGAATGCTGATGACTTGAAGAGGATTCGTGAAACATTCATATATTGCTGTTTGATTCTCCTGTTCTAAATAAGAACCAGTACCTGCCCATTGAGCTGTCTCATATTGAAGCAAGTCCCTGCCGTGAGTATTTGAATGCTGATGACTTGAAGAGGATTTGTGAAACATTCATATATTGCTGTTTGATTCTCCTGTTCTAAATAAGAACCAGTACCTGCCCATTGAGCTGTCTCATATTGAAGCAAGTCCCTGCCGTGAGTATTTGAATGCTGATGACTTGAAGAGGATTCGTGAAACATTCATATATTGCTGTTTGATTCTCCTGTTCTAAATAAGAGCCAGTACCTGCGCATTGAGCTGTCTCATACTGAAGCAAGTCCCGTCCGTGAGTATTTGAATGCTGATGACTTAAGAGGATTTGTGAAACATTCATATATTGCTGTTTGATTCTCCTGTTCTAAATAAGAACCAGTACCTGCCCATTGAGCTGTCTCACACCGAAGCAAGTCCCGGCTGTGAGTATTTGAATGCTGATGACTTGAAGAGGATTCGTGAAACATTCATATCTTGCTGTTTGATTCTCCTGTTCTAAATGAGAACCAGTAACTGCCCATTGAGTTTCCTCACACTGAAGCAGGCCCCTGCTGTGAGTATTTGAATGCTGATGACTTGAAGAGGATTCGTGAAACATTCATATATTGCTGTTTGATTCTCCTGTTCTAAATAAGAACCAGTACCCGCCCATTGAGCTGTCTCACACTGAAGTAAGCCCCTGCTGTGAGTATTTGAATGCGGGTGACTTGAAGAGGATTCGTGAAACATTCATGTATTGCTGTTTGATTCTCCTGTTCTAAATACGAACCAGTACCTGCCGATAGAGCTGTCTCACACCGAAGCAAGTCCCTGCTGTGAGTATTTGAATGCTGATGACTTGAAGAGGATTCGTGAAACATTCATATTTTGCTGTTTGATTCTCCTGTTCCAAATAAGAACCAGTTCCTGTCCATTGAGCTTTCTTACACTAAAGCAAGCCCCTGTTGTGAGTATTTGAATGCTGATGACTTGAAGAGGATTCGTGAAACATTCATGTATGGCTGTTTGATTCTCCTGTTCTAAACAAGAACCAGCATCTGCCCTTTGAGCTTCTCACACTGAAGAAAGTCCTGTCGTGAGTATGTGTATGCTGTTGGCCTGAAGAGGAACCGACGTGTGAACTCCTGAGAAGCATCTGCTCCATTACTTACCCCTGGTGGTGTGAAGAGGAACTGACGTGTGAACGCCTGAGAGGCATCTGCTCCATTACTTACCCCTGGTGGTGTGAAGTGGAACTGTCGTGTGAACTCCTGAGAAGCATCTGCTCCATTACTCACCCCTGGTGGTGTGAAGAGGAACTGTCGTGTGAACGCCCGAGAGGCATCTGCTCCATTACTTCCCCCTGGTGGTGTGAAGAGGAACTGTCGTGTGAACGCCTGAGAAGCATCTGCTCCATTACTCACCCCTGGTGGTGTGAAGAGGAACTGTCGTGTGAACGCCCGAGAGGCATCTGCTCCATTACTTCCCCCTGGTGGTGTGAAGAGGAACTGCCGTGTGAACGCCTGAGAGGCATCTGCTCCATTACTTACCCCTGGTGGTGTGAAGAGGAACTGTCGTGTGAACTCCTGAGAAGCATCTGTTCCATTACTTACCCCTGGTGGTGTGAAGAGGGACTGTCGTGTGAACTCCTGAGAAGCATCTGCTCCATTACTTACCCCTGGTGGTGTGAAGAGGAACTGTCGTGTTAACTCCTGAGAAGCATCTGCTCCATTACTTACCCCTGGTGGTGTGAAGAAGAGACACCAAGTTTTAGTTTAGGAAGTTTTAATTCAATAAAATACTTTTTATACTTGATACCTTGTCTGGTTTCGTGGTGTCTCTGGGTAACTCCTCGAGGTAGTACGCTCCCAGGGGTGGTCTGCGCCAGAGGGGGGCCATCCCGACCTGTGACACTTGCTTCAAGGGCCTTTACATGTGCAAAATAAGAGGCCTCACCAATCGGGTCAGTTTTTTGTTAGAGGCCTACTAAGGCCATATCATCTGCATATTTTATCAATTTAAAGGTGCTATTATTTATAGAAAATTCATTTGTGAATAGTGAAAAAAGCATAGGGGACAGAACGCTGTCTTGTGGGCAGCCTGTACTAATAGTATGCACTCCTGACAAAAAGCCATTTACACATACCCTTTGAGGGCGACAGGAGAGAAAGTCTCTGATCCAGAGAATCAAGCCCTTATCTATGTTAATATTGGCTAGTCTTTGCAGGAGAATGTGTAGCTTCATAAAATGAAATGCTGCGCTAAAGTCTACGAATAGAGCTCTAGCATGGCCTTTAGGGAGTGCAAGCTGTTTTGAAATAGAGTCTAAAAGGACCAGCATGGCATCATCAGTCCCTCTGTCACTTCTATAAGCGAACTGCAGCGGATCTAACTCAGTGGTTACTTGAGAGGTCAGGAGATCTACCAGAACTCTCTCCATTGTTTTACACAATATGGATGTGATGGCTATGGGTCGGAAATCTTCAGGCCTACTTGCACCAGGCTTCTTAGGTATGGGCCTTATTAAAGAAAATTTCCAAGACATGGCTACACCTGTAACTAGAAGGCGGTTAAAATGCCTTGAAAAAACACCTTTTAATTGAGGGGCACAATCTTTAAGTAAGCGGGCTTTCAGGCCATCTGGGCCAGTGGCCTTATTCGGCTTTAGTTTGGTGAGCCTTTTGGCAACAGCATCTTCTGCAATAAATATTGGTGAACCTGTAGTCTCCCTGAAGAGGGGAACATAGAAATATTACCACGACAGACACTTGTTGCGTTTCCCTCAAATCTCTGTATTATGAGTAGGACAAAATTACCATAAAATGCATAACAACTTGCATATAACAATATTGCATTCTCAAGTGACCCATATTGTATCTACTGTCAAAACACATAAAGCATATTAGCATCAATTGGCAAAAACACTATGTCCACACTGTTACACACAATAAACAAGATAGCTTGCATCTGTATGTGTGACAAAATAAAATATTAAAGAAAGAAAATGAATAAAATATAAAATAAAAAAATTGCAGTTGATACAACTTATAAATCAGAATGAATGTAATACTGTATATTATACTCTGTACTCTATATATAGTGCCTATTAATCTCTAAACATTTTAGTTGTCACAATATAATACCACTTTACATGTCATCCATTTTATGTGATAACTGCAGGCCTTCACACTTGAACATGGACGGTCCAGCACGTGACCCATTAACACTCACTCATATACGATACAAACTCAAATAAACAAAAAACAGTGTTAGACGATAATATTACAGCCAAACTCATCTTAACAGCATAATAACACTGTCATTTCATTATATGAATTGTTAGAAACCCATAAAACTTTATGTACTAACGTTAATACTAACGAAATATTCACGTTCGCCATGTACGACAATCTCATCTCTTTTTCCACAATACGAGTATATAACAATTATCGAACATCCTATATTCACAAACTTTTATTAACATAATATATTAAGATTTAACATCAAATATTCATTTAACATCAAATATTCAGATATTTAAAGGGCTTACCTGAAGAGGGGAACATAGAAATATTACCACGACAGACACTTGTTGCGTTTCCCTCAAATCTCTGTATTATGAGTAGGGGGAAGGGAACCGTGTGTCTGATAATAACTCTCCATGCTCGCCCACCCCCTGCTGGAGTCTTGCGGTACTGCACCATAACAAATGTCCTCGGGTTACGACTGTAACCCTTGTTCCCTGAGAAGGGAACGAGAACTGCGTCGAATGACACTTTGGGGGAACGCCCCTCAGCGTAGCGCCTCTGAAGCATGAATGAAACTGAGCCAATCTCCGATTGGTGCAACTTCATGACGTAATGTGTGACGACACATAGGCGGAACTATAAAGGGATGCCGGCAAAACAAAATGTCAGCCTCTGTGATGAAGCAAGCGCTCCCAGGCAGGGGAAGGCGTGGCCAGGGGCGTAGCAAGCTTTTCAAAAGTGCGGGGGATGGATGTGGTCAGGGCCCTGATTAAGAATTCAGAGGGCACAATGTCTTGTTGGCCCCTCCCTAGGCAGGACAAATGTAGTTTGTCAAAGGACATTTAAATTTGGCATTAACATTATGCTGGGGTAAAGTTCATAAATGATCGTTCTTTCCCATTGGATTTTGTAAAACTATGTTGTGTGGACCTCTGTCCCTCTAGGGGGGTTGGGGGGCATGCTCCCCCGAAAGAAAATTTTGTACATTTTAAGGTTAAATGCATCAATCTGGTGCACTCTGAGAGCTCAAAATTAAGAGCTTCAACTGGCTTCGACCCATGAACTGTGCACATTGAACAAAGAAAAAAGCATTGACTTGTACCTAAAGAGGGCTCAAACTTATTTTTAGTTATGATATAGAGTCTCAGTCTACATTACATTATCACTGGTGTTTAAGAATGCCAAACATTTATTCTAATAATATAATAATGATTTATATAATTATTCCTATGATGGAAAATCCATATAGCCTATAAATGTATGCTAGCCTACTGTATAAATGAAAATGAATATTTCAAAAGTAAATTTTATATTACGCTATAGAATAGGAAAATTACAATACTTTTGTCCTAATTTCTTCACTTGCATGAAATAAACCCTTGAGTTTTTATTTTGGAGAAAACACCATTTCACCATGTTGAATAATCGCGTGAGCAAAGTACGCACTTTTCTTTAAATCACGCAGCACAAACAGAATGCCTACTAAAATAAAGTATTGTGCTGTTTAGCCTAAAAAACGAAATATAATACCGAAAACACTCGACATGTCAACAAAACATAAACATAACATCTTCCCAATCCCAAACACATATCAAGCTTATTTAAAAACCTCGAAAGCATAAACACTCATTCAAAGTACCTGGAAAAGGGAGATGTAAATAACCATAACCATAAGTTCCCGCCTCCTCAGCACGAGCTGACTGAAAAATCTAACACACCAAGAGAGGCGGGACTTAAGGCAGAACAGCCAATCATCAGCCGGTCACACTCAGAGCCGGTGTCATGTTTGAGAGGGAGGGGGAGAGGAGCAGCCGCAGCGAGCGCACACAGAGCGGCCAGAGAAACGGAGGATCGACTGTAGTGAGGCGTTTGTGCAAAACTGCGGAAAAACTGCAGAAAAAGAGCAGGTGTTGAACCCTCTCACCGGGAAAAGTGTGGGTGTTAAAACACCCACATCCCCCACGGGTGCGACGCCCCTGGGCGTGGCCAAGGGACGCAGTTCTCGTTCCCTTCTCAGGGAACAAGGGTTACAGTCGTAACCCGAGGACGTTCCCTTTCGAGGGAACTCCAACTGCGTCGAATGACACTTTGGGGGAACGAGTGCCCACTACGCCACAACGTGCCCTGCCTGCCCTAGTGTGAAGCTGCTCACAGGCACACTTAGGACGAGAGCACAAGAGAGCCGGGTGTTGACGGAATGTCCAAACTATAAAACCTAATAAAGGTATGAGGGGTAGCCCATCCTGCTGCATCGCAGACCTCCTGGATAGGGGCCCCCGCGAGAAGGGCTCTAGAGGACGCCATGCCTCTGGTAGAATGAGCCCTCACGGCCAAAGGTGAAGGCATTCCGCGCACCTGGTAGGCCATGGAAATCGCATGGACAATCCAATTGCTGATGGTCTGTTTTGAAGCGGGAAGCCCCTTCCTGGGCGACCCGAAACACACCAGCAACTGGTCCGACTTCCGCCATGAAGAGGACCTCCGAATGTAAATACTCAATGCTCTGACAGGCATCTCTCTAACCAAGGCCGAAGGGTTGAACTCGGTGTGTTCTGTGATGCTTCTACTATGGCCATTGGGGCTGTAGCCTATTTGAAGATCATCCAAGAAGACACTGTTGACATTGGATTTGTCATGGGGAAGTCTAAACTTGCTCCTCAATCAGAGCCAACCATACCGAGACTTGAGTTATGTGCTGCGGTTTTGGCTGTGGAAGTGATGAACTGGACTTGAAGCTAGATTCCATTAAGTTTTACACGGATAGCAAAGTGGTCCTTGGATACATTTACAACCAATCCAGACGGTTTTATGTATATGTCCACAATCGAGTCCAGCGTATTCGCCAGACCTCAAATCCTGAACATTGGCACTACGTACGCACAGAGAACAATCCGGCTGATATTGCATCAAGGTCTGTTCCAGCATCACGTCTCACACAAACAATGTGGTTCAGTGGACCTACCTTTCTGCGCAAGCTTTCCATTCAACCAGAGCCTATTCAGTCATTCAGTTTAGTCTCACCAGAATTGGATGCAGAGATTCGTCCAGATGTGAAGAGTTATGCCACCCTGCTACACGAGAAAGGTCTCAGCATAGAGCGTTTTGAGAGGTTCTCCACCTTTGACACACTCCAGCGAGCCGTGGCATTCTTAATTCATGTTGCAAGATCTTACAAGTCCCCTAACATCATGGACAATTGTAGGGGATGGCATAAATGTGAGCTGCCTCGCTCTCCGGATGAGCTTTCTCAAGCCAGAGAAGTCATCATAAGAGCCGTTCAGAGGAAAGCATTTGGAAAGGAATTTGAAACTCTAGAAAAGGACAAGCCAATTCCTCTAAACAGCTGTTTACGTCGTCTCAACCCTATCTTGCAGAATGATCTCATCTGCGTCGGAGGCCGCCTGAAAAATGCAGACGTGGAGATTGATCAAAAGAACCCTGTAATTCTCCCAAAAGACAACCATGTTTCCTTGCTGCTCATCAGACACCATCATACCCAAGTAAAACATCAGGGCCGCCATTTAACAGAAGGCGCTGTGAGAGCTGCAGGACTCTGGATCTTGGGAGGTAAAGGGCTCATTAACTCAACTCTTCACAAATGCGTGACCTGTCGTAGACTCAGAGGACGGATGCAGGAGCAACTAATGGCGGATTTGCCACCTGAGCGTCTCAAGGCCTGCCCTCCCTTTACGTATGTGGGGCTGGATGTCTTTGGGCCATGGCACATCACTACCAGACGTACAAGAGGAGTTCAGCCTGAGAGCAAGCGGTGGGCCATTTTATTCTGTTGTATGAGCTCCAGGGCGGTTCACATTGAGGTGATTGCCTCAATGGACACTTCAAGCTGTATCAATGCCTTAAGGCGTTTCTTCGCCGTAAGAGGACCAGCCAAACAACTAAGGTCAGATTGTGGCACAAATTTCATTGGGGCCTGCAGAGAACTTGGGATGAGTGCAGACCAACCAGACACCACTGTGCAGAGGTACCTACACCAACAAGGATGCTCCTGGGTGTTTAACCCACCACATGCTTCGCACATGGGTGGTTCAGGGGAACGCCTCATTGGAGTGGCTCGAAGGATCCTGGAGTCAATGCTTCTTAAAGATGGTACTCGTCTGACCCATGAAGTCTTGTGCACACTAATGGCGGAGGTGGCAGCAATTATGAATGCAAGGCCTCTGGTTCCAGTTTCAAATGATCCAGAGGATCCATTCATTCTCACACCATCTATGCTGTTAACTCAGAAAGTCGGTACCCCACCTCCTCCAGGAGACTTTACGGACAGAGATCTCCTAAACAAACAGTGGAGACAAGTACAAGCCTTGTCCAACATGTTCTGGTGCTGTTGGAGACAAGTGTACTTGTCAACTTCACAAGGCCGGAAGAAATGGACCAAGTCCCACCAAAATTTGCAAGAAGGAGATGTCGTCCTCCTCAAGGACAACCAAGTTGTCCGTAACAACTGGCCTATGGCGATAATCACAAAGGCAATTCCTGGAGAAGATGGGAAAGTCCGTAAGGTGGAATTGAAGACAGAATGACCACAGATCAAGGACATTCAAAGAAGTACCTTAGACCAGTAACAGAACTTGTTTTGCTTCTGAGTAAAGAGTGATATTCATATGTTTAGTTAATTCATATCTTGTTTGTGTAGTGACCTCACAGATGCCAGGTGGGGAGTGTGTTGCCATTAAGGCAAAATGTTAGGGACTTTTATTTTGATACGATGTAAATCGGGAGTTTGGGGTTAGAGGTTATTTCCTGTACTGAAGAAAGGAAGCTGACAGTATGTGTGTACATTTAATCCATCTCTTGTTAGCACTAGAGGCAATGTCGTAAGTACAAAATTCATTGTTATGTTAATAAGTTAATGTTACATTACCGTTTAAAAAGGAAAGACTACACATAGTTACAATGTTTATTTACATGTATATTCAGGTATATTTCATTTGACAAGATTTATGTTAAAACAGTCAAACTTTATTCCTTTGTTACAGTTTTCACTCTGTCATGTAAGATGATGTTGAAAGCTACAGTAAACAGCAAGAAATCGCTCACTACGACTTGTCATCATTTTGCATTAGAGTTAGCTGGTTGTATAGCTACAGTTGCTACACTGCAGTGAGGACAACACACACACAATGTTAAAGTTTAACCTACTTTGCTTAAATTTGATGCAATAATAGAAGCCCACATTTGTTTCAGTTCTAAATTTGTACTTTAATTGCGGCAGATTACGCAATAGTGAGAGTAAACTGACACTTTTCAAAGTCTGTAATTGTAGCGCCTCTTAGCGGTAAAAGGCAGCAAATACTGTCACGCAACGCACACAAAAAGGTAAGATCCACATGCATTTATTATTTAGGGTAATCCATACTCATCGTTAGCCAGGCAAAGGTTTAAAATCCATAAAGCAGTCCATAAGCAAGAAACAAAACAAGACAAGAACTCTGAAGTGCAAACAGACATTAAGCAAGGACTCGACAACTAACACAGAAACAGACAGGGTATAAATAGACCAGTGCAAACAATGTGAGTGGGAACAGCTGTGTGTAATGATCAGTGATGAGTGACAGAACAGGATGATGGGAAATGTAGTACATGAGGAAATGTGACGATCAGGGAAAGAACCCAGGGAACAAACCAGACACTGTGACATAACCTCCCCTCTACGGAGCGGCTACCAGACGCTCCATGACAGAAAACAAGACAAAACAAGAGTCCAGGAGGGAGGTGGAACGGTGGAGGATCAGGGGGAGGGATGGGGGGCCAGGTCCATGGAAGGGAACAGAAACAAGGGGTGATGGTTTAGCCGGCGGCCAGGGCGAAGTAGACAGTCCATCGGGCGGCCAGGGCGAAGCAGACAGTCCATCGGGCGGCCAGGGCGAAACAGACGACCCATCGGGCGGCCAGGGCGAAGCAGACGACCCATCGGGCGGCCAGGGCGAAGCAGACGACCCATCGGGCGGCCAGGGTGAAGCAGACGACCCATCGGGCGGCCAGGGCGAAGCAGACGACCCATCGGGCGGCCAGGGCGAAGCAGACGACCCATCGGGCGGCCAGGGCGAAGCAGACGACCCATCGGGCGGCCAGGGCGAAGCAGACGACCCATCGGGCGGCCAGGGCGAAGCAGACGACCCATCGGGCGGCCAGGGCGAAGCAGACCCCTCGGGCGGCCAGGGCGGTGAAGACCCCTCGGGCGGCCAGGGCGGTGAAGACCCCTCGGGCGGCCAGGGTGGTGAAGACCCCTCGGGCGGCCAGGGCGGTGAAGACCCCTCGGGCGGCCAGGGCGGTGAAGACCCCTCGGGCGGCCAGGGTGGTGAAGACCCTTCGGGCGGCCATGGCGGTGACGACCAGGGCGAAGACGACCACTCGGGCGACCACGGCACAGGAACAGAACCCGGCTCAGGAACAGCAACAGACACCGGCTCAGCAACAGACACCGGCTCAGCAACAGACACCGGCTCAGCAACAGACACCGGCTCAGCAACAGACACTGGCTCCGGCTCAGCAACAGACACTGGCTCCGGCTCAGCAACAGACACTGGCTCCGGCTCAGCAACAGACACTGGCTCCGGCTCAGCAACAGACACTGGCTCCGGCTCAGCAACAGACACTGGCTCCAGCTCAGCAACAGACACTGGCTCCGGTTCAGGAACAGACACTGGCTCCGGCTCCGGCTCAGGAACAGACACTGGCTCCGGCTCAGGAACAGACACTGGCTCCGGCTCAGGAACAGACACTGGCTCCGGCTCAGGAACAGACACTGGCTCCGGCTCAGGAACAGACACTGACTCCGGCTCAGGAACAGACACTGGCTCCGGCTCAGGAACAGACACTGGCTCCGGCTCAGGAACAGACAATGGCCCCGGCTCAGGAACAGACAATGGCCCCGGCTCAGGAACAGACACTGGCCCCGGCTCAGGAACAGACATTAGCTCAGGAACAGACACCGGCTCAGGAACAGACACCAAAACTGTAACAGTCACAAGAACAGACACAAACACAGAAACAAACACTGGCGTCAGAGGTGGGGGTAGGAGCAGTTCTTTCCCAACGTTCTTCCACAGACGACAAGATGCACCCTTGCGCGTTTTTGTCCAATCGTTTATCACCTGCCGAGCGTAACTATGACATTGGTAACAGAGAGTTGTTGGCAGTCAAGTTAGCGCTGGAAGAATGGCTTCACTGGTTAGAAGGGTCAGGGGTACCTTTTATCGTATGGACCGATCACAAGAATCTAGAGTATATTAGAACCGCCAAAAGACTCAACTCTAGGCAGGCTCGATGGGCACTTTTTTTCGGACGTTTTGACTTTTCTCTTTCGTACCGCCCGGGTTCCAAGAACATCAAACCCGATTCTTTATCTCGAATTTTTGACCAATCCGAACGCCAGTCTACTCCCGAGTGTATTTTACCCGAGACTTTAGTCGTCTCCACTCTCAGGTGGGAGGTCGAATCGAAGGTCATGAAGGCCGTAGAAGGGGTAACGCCTCCGCCCGATTGGCCACCGAATCGCTTATTTGTGCCAGAGGAGTGTCGGTCCAATGTTATTCAGTGGGGGCATTGTTCCAGCGTGGCCTGTCATCCAGGAGCTAATCGCACCAGTTTTTTTGGTAAAGCAACGATTCTGGTGGCCACTTATGGCTCGTGACATCCGCAGTTTTGTCTTGGCTTGCTCGGTTTGTGCCACTGGTAAATCGTCCAATTGACCCCCAGATGGGTTACTCCAACCACTGTCTGTCCCTTCGAGACCCTGGTCCCACATTGCACTAGATTTTATCACCGCCCTCCCGCCCTCCCAGGGCAAGACGGTCGTTTTGACCGTCGTGGACCGGTTCTCGAAGGCGGCTCACTTTATTCCCTTGCCCAAATTACCCTCCGCCAAGGAGACAGCGATAACTGTTATAGATCACGTCTTTCGCTTACATGGCCTCCCGATGGACGTGGTTTCTGACAGGGGTCCCCAAATTGTGTCCAAATTTTGGCAAGAGTTTTGTAAGTTACTGGGGCGACTGTCAGTCTTTCTTCGGGGTTCCATCCCCAAAGCAATGGTCAAACCGAGAGAGACAACCAAGATTTGGAGAGAGTGTTGCTATGTTTGCTTTCCAAGAATCCTTCCTCCTGGAGCCAACAACTTTCTATGTTGGAGTACACACACAACTCGTTACCAGTGTCATCCACGGGCCTTACGCCGTTTGAAGGTAGCTCAGGTTACCAGCCACCAGTTTTTGCCAGTACGGAATCCGAGGTCGCGGTCCCCTCTGCTCACGCCTTCGTCCAGAGGTGCCGCCACACTTGGACTAGAGCCCGTGAGACTCTTCTCCAAGTGGGGGCGCGCACCAAGGCTAAGGCCGATCGCCACCGGTCGAAGCCTCCGATATACGTCGTTGGTCAAAAAGTGTGGCTTTCTACTAAGAACATTCCTCTCCGATCCGTAACTAACAAGCTTGCTCCTAAATTTATTGGCCCATTCCCTGTCACCAAGATCATTAGTCCGGTGGCAGTCCGACTCAAACTTCCTCCTGTGTACAGGAGAATTCATCCCGCCTTCCATGTGTCCAAAATTAAACCTGTGTTTCATGCACCCATTAATCCGCCGGTCCCGGTTCCCCCCCACCCGCCGCGACTCGTAGATGGGGAACCATCTTATTCGGTTAACCGCATTCTGGACTCGAGAAGGAGGGGACGCGGATTCCAGTACCTGGTGGATTGGGAACGTTACGGTCCGGAGGAGAGAAGTTGGGTTCCTGCTAGGGACATTCTGGATCACTCCCTGATCGATGATTACAATCGACAGGTAAGTCCGTCGGGGAACGCCAGGAGGCGTTCCTAGGGGAGGGGGTACTGTCACGGTTCATCAATTCACTGTCTCTCTCTCGTCCTGCGTGCTGTTGCGTGTGTGTGGGTGTGGCCGCTGATTATCATTGATTAGCGGCGCCAGCTGGTTCCACTTGTTTGTCCCTTTATATGTCAGTAACTGCTGTCTCATGTTGTCAGGTCGTTGTGTGGTTTTCCTGGCGTGTTCCCTGTTCCTGTTCCCGTGTCTGTCATCTGGATTGTGGATTCCCTGTGTCTCTCGTCGTGTCGGTTCGTTTGGATACCCTTCACCTTCCTTCACTGGACCACAGAGCACCGTTTGGGATTACCACTGGATCACAGAGCACCACCATTGGATCACAGAGCACCACCACCTGTTGTCCACCGAGGTCCCTGCGTCACTTCAACATCCAGCGCTGGTGTCCGCTCGACCACTCTTCTGTGTTGTGTTACGTTTGTGTGTGTGTACCTATCTGATCGTTTGGAGATAATAAACAGCGTTTTTGCAATTGCATCCTGCCTCTGTCGTTCCGTAACAGTTAATTTATTTGTGATTTGAAGATTATATCATATTTCAGCTGATTTTACTTATACTATGCATCAAATATTTTGTAAGTATTGTCTCAATGAATAAATTATAATGTCCAATTCATTTGAAAGTATAAATTCTTTCATTTTTCTCAGTCAAACTGAGAAAATGTTTTCTACAATCATTTGTCGAATGTAACGCCCAGATCCATCTTCACCTCCTGCCTCGTTAATCTCCAAAGTGGGTTCTTCACAAATTTGGTCATCCTCCAAGTCTGGGAGTGCAAGATCTCTATTAAATGGAAAGTGATATTTTACTCATTTAATTTAAAATCATTGGGGAATATGTAGCTAGGAGTTTTAATTACAGTTAAAAACATATTTATTACCTTGCCATGTTGTGCAAAACAACACATGCACAGATTATGTTGCAGACTCTTTCTGGTTTCATTTTGAGCTCTGCATGCAGACAATGAAATCTTCGTTTCAGGACTCCAAAACACCTTTCAATAACATTTCTTGTTTTGGCATGGGCTGTGTTGTACCGAGCTTGAGGCACACTGACTGGATTTAAGAAAGGTGTGAGTAGCCAGGATTTTAGTGGATAACCAGAGTCACCCAAGAGCACACCCTGCAATTCTCCTCTCTCAAATGCATCATGAATTTGGGAATTCACTAAAATTCTAGAGTCATGGGTTGATCCTGGCCAACGAGCAACACAGTTGAGCACTCTTAGTTTGGCATCACAAATGGCCTGCAGGTTAATACTGTGGTAGCCTTTCCTATTAGCAAACAATGGCTCATGAATTGTAGGTGCTTGAATCCTAATGTGTTTTCCATCAATGGCTCCAACTACATTTGGAAATCCTGCAATGTTGAAAAAATCTGCCTTCACCTTGTTCAAGGTAGAGACATCAGTCGGATAAATTGGAAGTCTTCCTGACAGTGCACAGGCAACCCGATGAATAATTCTTGATGCTGTAGACTTGTGTACCCCAAATAAGTCTGCAGCTGTGTTTATAAAACATCCTGTGGCAAAGAAGCGTAGAGCTAGACATACTTGTAGCAGTGGAGGGATGCTAAAATTTCTTGAAGTTTCAGGCCTCAAATGCTCCTCCAAGTCAATTGCTAGTTCTTGTATTACATGTCTAGGAAACCTTTGTTTCTCCAGCAGTTCCTTTTCAGAAAGGACTTCTAATGGGTTTGAACAGTCTTTGAAAACTCTTTCTCTTCTTATTGCCCTTTCATAAAAGCAAATATTAAAATGTGCCATAGCGCAAGACAAAGTCGGGTCACTTTTGTGAATCCAGAGCACTTGACAGTTTATTTGTTTCCATGGCAACATAAATTGTAAAGGAAAGTTAGCCAAGGGGGAACCAGTCTTACTTTTTTGTCTTAAATTAGACCAGTCTAAAATGTTATGCAACTGACTTAAAAAGTAAATACCAGTCTTAAAGAAAAAAATGAGACGACTAACTTGCAAGACTAGTCTTAAATAGATTTATGCAACCGGCCCCAGGTTTGAAGAATGATTTATGATTGTATTTTCAAACACTAATAACACTATATCATTACAATCAACATCAATCTTGTGTTTATGAAGAGAATGAGTCAGTGTTTTAATATGATTATCATGTTTTAGGTGTAATATATGATCCCTGTCAATCAAACTGAACAGACTGCATTCAGTCACTTAAATTATTATTTTTATTATATATTTTTATTATTTAAATACCATCACCTTCTTTTGCAGAAGTGAAACTGTTGTGTTCCAGTCCAGATCATGTAACCAATCAGAGAGTGAGACTGAAAAGCCCATTTGCATTGTCAGGGTGGAGTGATTGTGATCTCTCAGAATAGAGCAGCTCTGTCTCCAGAGACCATGTTCAAACCCCAAGAGCTTTATTTGACATTTACTGCTACATCAACCTTCTGAAAAGCACCTGCATCTTCATCTGTTAGTTGAATGATGTTGTCAGACACAAAGTGAACTTGTTGAGAAGCTTTATTGAATGTTGCAGCAAACACAGCAGATTGAAAGATCTCACACACACACACACACACACTCTTTCAGTATTGAGTTGTAAATCACTACAGCTGCAGCACTAGACTCATGTGAATCCTGCCTGACACAGGACACTCAGATACGGCTCATCTTCAGGAGAGAAACATCAGCACTCAGAGCTCTTGTGGAACGAGACCTCATGAGGAGCTCCATCATGTGTTACTCTGCAGACGTACAGCTCTCCCTTTTCCCAGTGTGCTTTGCTGAGGGTCAGGACGCTACTGCGGCTGTAGCGGCCGTCCTGCTGGCTCTCTGCGCTGGTCAGAACCCCCTCGGTGACCTCTGACCCGTCCAGTGTCCAGCTCACCAGCGCCCCCTGTGGAGAGTAAGAGCTGAGCAGGCAGAGCAGTGCGGCTGATTCTCCAGAGATCTGCAGAGGAGAGGGCGGCAGCAGAGACACTGAGGGCTTCACTGTGGGACCAGCTGCAGGAGACAAACACAACACATTCACATTCACAAACACACACAAAACACACTGCACTGCACATTCACAGCATTTCAACAGGACTGAAGCAGCAGACATGAGGAATGCAGGAAAAATCACCAGCATCTGATCCTTCATGTCCTTCAGCTTCACTACAGCTCATATATATATATATATATATACAATATACAAACTACACAATCACTATATGCATTTAAATCAATCCTCATTATAATATATAGCATTGTAATACACTGAATACTTTAATTTGAACAGTTTTTATATCCCAAAATAAAGTGATTTTTTACTTAAGTGAGATATTCCAGTCAAAACATAAGTCAGTTTCAAACAGAATTAAAACACAATTGAATCACACATAAATCTGTGCTTATATTATAAAGCACTGAATTATAAGCACAACATGAGCAAAAGAGATTCAGTATCATTGACTGAACTACAGAAAGTAGCAACATTTACATTCTGATGTCAAATCTCTTTTTTACATGTATGATTTCTACAATAAAAGATGAACTAAATATGAACTCAGTGCAGAAATAAATGAAGGAAAAACAAACCTGTAATAAACTGAATAAACTCATAGTGAGACACATTATGGAAATAAGTTTAGAATTTAATTTTGTGTTGTTGTTGAAAGGAATAATGCCGTTCTTTTGAATGAATAAACATGACAATATCATTTTATTATTTTATTATATTTATATTTTATTATTATTCACAATATTAGTAAAACTTTACTTAAAGCCTTTATATATTTCCATTCTAAAAGTATTTTTAATGCATTAAGCCCATTACACATACACATTATAAAGCATGTATGATCACATCAATAATTGTAACTGCAGTTATAACACATTATAATATTATCTATTCACTGTTACACCTTCCAAAAATTATAATACACTAAAATATGATAAACAACCACTTAAGATGTAACAAGGAATTTGCAAATATTTTAATGCATTTTAACTTTGGTTAGAATTATTTATGAAAAGATATAAGGCATTATAATCTACATTATTGAAACCTTTATAATGCATTACACATAAAGGCTTTAAGTAAAGTGTTGCCACAATATCTAATAATCATTATTATTAATAAATGTTGTTCTTCTTTCAATTTTAAAACACTTTCTGAAATCAAAATTTTATTTTTTTTAAATAGGTAATTAAAAAGACTTACATTTGATCACCAGTTTAGTTCCTCCACCGAATGTCAACCACAGTGATACAATCTAATGAAACGCTCGTACAAAAACCTCTATTCCACTCGAGTGAACACACACTCCAGCAGAGAGAGAGAAACAACACTTCAACACACTGATATTAGAAGATCCTCAGCTCTTCTCAACACTCACTCATTCAGATTTGACTAAATGCTTTCTGATATAACACTGTTTAAAGAAATATATTTGATGAGCTGTGACCTCTGAGGTGACCTTTGACCTCTTTGATCATGGATGATGTTGTGGAGTTTCTCATAATGATGCTTCTGTTCTTCATATGCAGATCAATCATCATGATTGACAGAAAAACCTGCAGCTTCACACTTCAATCTTCAGTGAGAATCTGTTCAAATAATGAGTTTATTGAATATTAGAGCCAAAGTCAATAGAAAGTGTGACAATGAAGATATAAAAGGTGTTTTGCATGTTCTACACAGTCAAGCATGTTTTCATATTCAAGGTCTGTTATAAAAGTATCTGGACTGGTTATGAATCTCCACACAAGATCATGAAACGTGAACAAGCTCTAATATGTGTCCATCTTTAACAGCCTGTTTCTTCTCCATCTGATGATTTCAGACACACATGAGGCTTCATGATAGATGGAGTGACACCATGAACTCTGATTAGAGATTCACAATCAGTCCTGATACTTTCTGAACACACTCATGATTCATGATCTTACTTTAGTGATGGCGCTTCATCTAGTGGAAGTGTAGCAGTGATGATGGTCACATGACTGAATATGGACACAGAGATGGACGTTCATCTGCACATCCTCAGTGTCTCAGGAGTCACAATAAACATACTAAATAAAGTCATGATTGTGTAACTCTAGTGTATATGAGTTTGTTCTCAGCACAAGCTGTTGTAAATCCTGCCCACTTCTTTGCATTGTCAGCACATGCTTCAGTGCTCTGAGAGTGTTTATAGTGCTGTGAGTTTAACACTTCTGAGAGCAGAACACACACACTCTTCATCATCACACAAGACTAAACTACAACAATGAACACAATCAACATCTTCATCTGGACCATTGCACTGTTTATTCAAGGTTTGTTTAAGCTTGTTTTTATAATGATTATTAATTATCTTAAAATGTGAAATAAGTATATGTTTATCATTTACCGTATATCATCATATGTCATTTTCATTTTTGTTGTGTTTTCTTTCAGAGTGTAGAGGACAGTATCACTGTTACTCAGAGTCCTGAAGTTAAAACTGTCCAACAGAGTCAAACAGCAACAATAAAGTGTCATATAGATGTAGGAATATACAGCAGCTACTTACACTGGTATAGGCAGAAACCTGGAGAAGCTCCTAAACTCATGATTTATTACATAAGAAGCCTTTATACTGGAACTCAATCTAAATTCAGTGGCGGTGGATCTGACTATGGCAGTGATTTTACTCTGACCATCAGTGGAGTCCAGACTGAAGATACAGGAGATTATTACTGTCAGAGTGTACACTATATAAACAGTGAGTATGTGTTCACACAGTGATAAAGAGTCGTACAAAAACCTCTGTCAGTCAGACGTCACAGTGACTGCACTGATACAGCTGAGAGAAACTGCAGCTGCTGATGGAGGATCACAAACTACACAATATCAAACCTCACAGACTTTATTCATTTATTATGATGTAAGAAAACATATAACATATAATCTAATGTACCTTACTAAACTGTACTAAAATGTGGAGAAAATGTGAGTGGTGCTTGACCCAGCAAAACTTTCCACTACAATATTATCTATAGAACGAGTGTCACGTCCACGTGGGACGTTTGCCACTATATATTTAAAACAATAATATCTTAGTTAAAACCTAAAGTAATATTGACAAACTATATATCATTTGAAAGCTTAAAATCTCTAGTTTTCATATTTGGTGGCTGTTTTCTAAACTTAATTACAGAGGAGCAGTAATTTATCAATTTGCAACAAGAATATTTCATATTCATTAGGAGTATTTAGGCCTTTATTTTGAAATAGCAATAAACATGAAAAATTATGAAAGATTGGTAGAAACCTCAGTTTGTTTTCATGCCAAGAGTTCAAAAGGTAACACCAATTCCATTTTATGAGAAAAAAAGGTCTGAAAATGTTTTAAATATAAAGAAAAATTTATGGATTCTCGATTTGCGATGCGGCTGCGAGCTATAACGCATATATGTGCTCTTTTTATGCATTTATTCGAGGTTGAATTCAAATCAAATACTGCCAAACCACCCATACTACTTCTGATAGGATGTCTACTTCATAAATTGTATGAAAATTATGGAAATACATGGTTCAGATCACTCAAAACATATATGAAAATGGAGGCGCCCTTATATGGGCAGTAATGGAGTCTGGTGTTCACCTAGTGGAAAAGTTTGGTACTGCGCCCGAATAAAATCTTACTGAAAGCTCATTTTTTGAGATATCAACCTAAAATTTGGAACACAACTTGTTCAGATTTTTGGCTTTAATTTTCTTGCAGTTTTAGAGTAAAATATATTTTGTAATATATATATATATATATTATATAAAATATTAATAATTATATTTTTACATTGCACAATTTCATAAACTCAAACTTATATAACTTTTTTTCTGTTTCATTTTTAATAATTTCTACACTTCTACAATAATCTGGAAAATGTCTGGAAAAAAACAAGACCAACCATAGGTCTATATTCCAATGCATTCTTGAATTACAACCATTTAAGTTTGGATAATGATTTTTATGTCTATGCGGAAAAAAAAGGGGGGGGGGGGGGGTGGTGACAGTTAAGGGGTTAATGGAGTTTATTCAAAATAACTCAGTTTAGTTGGATTAACAGTGTTGTTCATCATTATGCACACTGTATATAATGAATCACTATATAAAGTCAGATGTCAGAACTGAACACTGAACACTGAGAGTCACAGTCTGAACACAAGCGCTACTCTTCAGCACAAACCACAACGTTCAGTAACAGAAACAACTCTAATGACCAACAGAACTGAACATTAAACATTAACATAAACTGCCAACATCTTTCCCCGTGTGCTCTACGATCTTCTTCAGGCTTATGATGCTAAACGCAGCCCTGGCCGTGGATCTGGACTTCCCAGCATGCTTTGCACGGGACTACATTAGGAGAGTCAATTAAGTGTTAATTTATGTGTTTTACAGTGTATCACTGAAGGGCCAGTTTCTTTTTTCAAGCAATTTCTCTGCGCCAGTCTGTCAGAAAAAAAAATGCTAAGCTAACTTTTTTGCCAAATGCATTACACCAGCATAGAGACCCCAGAGCCGTCAATTAAGCACAACATAAATAATGGGCCGCCGATGTACGAGTTTTATGGGCCGTTTAGACAAAAAAAGGAAACAAAAGTGTGAGATGTGTCGGCCTAAAAAGCACATCAGCCCAGCGGGAAAATGCCCGTCTGCCAGATGTTCAGTCGCTCCTGGATGGACATTTAGAGGAGTTTCTGTTATTGAACGCTGTGGTTAACATTGTGCTGAAGAGTAGCGCTGTCAATTGTGATTTTCACTTTGCTGCAACTTAATGTGTTTAATAACCTCAAATCACAATTTCTCATAGAAGCAAAATTCGCCGATCAACAAAGAGCAGGTGTTAGTGATGGAGAAATGAAGCTTTGTGAAGCACTGAGACTTTTCCCTCAACTGTATCGTAGAATAGTTCATTACTCGAAGCTTTTCAAAACACTGCACACTAACAACATCTTGTGGTTAAAAGGTGGAAAATCTGCAGCCGACCCAGACATTTTTGATTCGTTCAAATAATAATTCAGTTTGTTACAAAAAACATATAAGGCAATACACATATTTAATCTAATAATAGTCTGTCACGTGCCATTACCTACATAATGTATTAATGCATGTGAATAAATGTATGAAAAAATAATAAATGTACAAATTAATAAAGTAATTGTGTTCTGTACTGTTGTGTTGTACAGTGAGGGACTGTAGCAGTTTTTAGGGAAATTAACAGTGGGGCTTAACAGTGATCTACTCTGATTGGATAGTGAGCTTTTGATGGACAGGTGCTCTCTGACCTGGAAGTACAGACGTCACTCAGTGGCGCGCATATTGGAAAGCTCTCGCAGTGATTTGTATGCAATACGTCGTGCTTTGTATTACTAAATATGTAAATAATATTTGACCTTCGATCATCTCTATGGAAGTAAAATAATGCCAAATGTTTTTGAAACAAAAAGCATGTTGAATTGTACTACTTGAAAAAAAATATGCATTGCATTAACCCTGCTTGTATTTTAATGCATTGTATTTTTAGTGTTTGCATTTTTATGGGCTGAAATTTAGCATGGTTGAATATTTAAGCTGTGAATAGTTACCATCCCACGTGATGTTTTCGATGGCATCACAGAACTGCTAAGACTAATTCAACTAAACTTGTCAGATGTTGAGACGCGCACTCTGACTATTCTGCACATTTCAGGATCGATGGGAAGGCCACGTCTTGTAATCTCACCGGACTATATCACCAATCTCCTGGACATTAACTGTTCTGTTCCAGCCATTGCTCGCATGTTTGGAGTAAGCGCCCGTACAATATTTAGACGAATGGCTGAATGTAATCTCTCCATTCGGGCAAGATATAGCAGTCTCACGGATGAAGAGTTAGATGAGTGTGTGACAGATGTAAAGCAACACATGCCTCAGTGTGGATACTGAATGATGAGAGCAGCTTTAAAAGCGCGAGGACACCAAGTGCAGTTCGACCGGGTCAGGGCAGCAATGCACCGCGTTGATACAGTGGGAGTCATGTCCCGAATGGCACAATTGGGCTGCGTAGTACGAAGGACATACTCAGTCTCAGGTCCTAGGTCAATGATGCACATTGACACCAACCATAAATTGATTCGGTAAGTTTGGTTTGTCAGGCTTGTTCACTCAGTTATTGCATGTTGCAGACCTTATGATAGATAGATGTGGGCTTTTTAAAACATTTGCATGAATATTCTTATTTCAGATACAATATAGTCATCTTTGGGGGGGTGGATGGCTTTTCACGCAAGGTAGAGGCCACTCTTAACTACTTTTTGTCTAATCTATACATATCATCCATCATGCCATTTTTTATTTTATTTTTATAGATAATGTACCTTGGTGCTGCATCTAATAACCTTGCTGCTACTACCTTGGATTTTTTCCAAGAAGCGGTGGAGACATTTGGCTTCCCTCTCAGGTAGGAGACATCTCAGTAAGAATTGAATGCCAAATCTTATGTTTGTTCAGTTCAGTTTTTTGTTTGTTTAGTTCAGTTTTTGTTTGTTTAGTTCAGTTTTTTGTTTGTTTTTTTCCAAGTTCAGTGAATTAAATGATTTACATCAACACTTTAAATCAGCCTTTCTACATTAAGACATGATTATAAACGTTTGCGCTTATTGTAACATATAATATAGCTTAACATAATTTATTACATGTAAACAGCATTTTTTTTTTCCATCCCAAAGGGTATAACTATATTTGTGAGAGGTTTTGTAAGAAGTAAATGGCTGCTGCCATAATGGTGTTGCCCTCTCTTATGTCATACCCCAGAATTCCCCCGGCTTGCTTACTAAGTATGAATGAATGAATTTTAGACAAAGTTTACATCTGATGAATTTTTTTTTTTTGAAAAACTCATTTACTGTTTATGAATTTTACATTGAGTAATTACAATTTTTGAGAAATGTTTCAGTCGCTGTGCTAAAACACCCATGTTTCTTAAAGCCGAAACAATCTCTGTTACCTTAAATTATATGTTTAGCTGCTTTGAAACAATCTACATTGTTAAAAGCGCTATATAAACAAAGATGACTTGACTTGACTTAGGGTACGAGGAGATCAGGGCGTCAAAAATGTGGACGTGGCTCGTCTGATGTTCACAGTTCGTGGGACAGAAAGGGGCAGCTTTATTTCAGGAAAGAGCGTGCACAATCAGCGGTGAGTTGTAATTTTCAAATAATGTACTTTGAATTGAGGTTTTGTTGAAAATATATTTTATTTTTTAATTAATTATCAACTTGTGCATAATACCTGTCTGAAATTCTTATATTGAATTGATCTATTTCTTTTCAGTATAGAGAGGTTGTGGAGAGACGTCTGGACATCAGTGACGAATGTCTACTACGATGTTCTACATGCTTTGGAAGAAGGGGGCCACCTTGATATTTCTGACCTTCCACGGCTTCAAGATGATCTCAACCTTTTCCGAAACACCTGGGACAATCACCCAATACGCACAGAGGGTAATATGACCTAACCAGTTGTGGGTGATGGGAAGTATCCGCAGTCCTGTACCTGAGCCTGACATAGAGGTATGTTTGATGTGGATATGGATTTTGACAGTGAAATCCAATAATTTTGAATAATCGCACTGTATTCAATGCCAGATATTGAATAAACATTTTAATGTTGAATCAGTTTATTCTCTGTTCAGGGGCCTCATTTATAAGGCTGTGCAAAGGACCTTACTAGAAGTGTATGTGTGCCCGTAAGCCAGAATCTGCGCAATATTCCCTTTATAAACCCAGTCAGTGGAAGAATGTGTGCATGCGTCTCCTCCCCGAAATAACCATATATGGTTATGGTTATAACTTTCAATGCCTTGTTTTACTATGCATCTCATCTCACCTCATCTGCATATAATTTGCATATGCATATTTATCCACATGATCCCAAGTTTAACAGTACAGGACATTAGGAAAATATGAGATACGGATGCCTTGTTTTTGAATAAATAAATCAAAACGTTTTTCTCAATCTTCTCCACTGGCCAAATAGTATTTTTAATTGCTTTATATTTTAAATGGAAACAGATAGGCCTTGTGCATTATTTATCCTTATTTGCACAAAAATATTTCCTCAGACCATGAGTTCTGCTATTATCGTGCGCTAAACTGTAGTTAAAACATTTAAACACAGCATGCCAAAGGAAAGTGTTCAAAAGCATTGCATCCACTACAAAAAATTATATTTATTAAAATTATAACTCCATTAATGAGAGTGGCACATTTAATCTAAATGTGTATATCAGATGTAAAACAGTTTAAATCAGTCTTTTCTTTATTTTTAACTGTCATTGTGAACATGCAATATCTAAGTTTTCCACGAGATATTGAAGCCAAAAATTATCCTTAATTTTGATTTAATGTAAAACGCTGTGCGGCAGCATGCAGACATAGGCAAGACGGCTCGCGCGCCTATTGGCTGCCCTGCGGCAACAGCAGCAGCCTATCGAGAGAGGCCCTGCGTGACGTGACACCCAATGGGGGCGCTTCGCGCCCATTTCGTCACGTCCCGCCAGAATAGGCGTGGCCTTGGCCTATAAATACGCTCGACAGGCTGATACAAACTGGTTTTCATCACTGAAGCGAACCAGCGCTGTTGTATGCACGGCAAGATACGCAATACTCGTTCCCTCTCTAGAGAGAACCGAGGTTACGTTAGTAACCGAGTACGTTCTCTTACGAGAGTATCTCTCGTACTGCGTAATATCTTACGCTATGGGGAACACAATGCAACACGCCGTGCGTACTGGGATCCGACACCAAAGTCCCAAGGGCAGTAGCCCGGGGCTCATATAGTGCATAATCACCGTAGACTCACAGAGAGTCGGAGAAGAGAGGCTACAAGCATCATTCCCCATGAAATAGCATCCCACAGGAGCTAGTTATGTTAACAGTGTTTCGCGCAGACAGGGTGAACGTGTTCAGCCTGAACTGGGTATAAGTACGGGTTATTCAACACCCATGGAGCTGTTCTATCGATCAGTGAGCGATGCCCAAGCAAAACTCAGCATTCTGCGCCGGCGCAGCGGGGCAGATAGTACTGAATTCTAGACCGACAGCAGCTTGGCCTGTAAGGCGGGAACCTCTAGGTTATAGAACCTTATAAATGTAGACGGCGAGGCCCAGCCCGCCGCCATACAGATATCATGCAAGGAAATCCCGCTAGACCACGCCCACGACGAGGCCACGCCTCTCGTGGAGTGCGCTCTGACACCCAAAGGACACTGCAGGCCCTTAGAAGTGTAAGCCAGCGCTATGGCATCGACTATCCATCTGGATAGGCTCTGTTTTGATGCGGCCAGTCCCTTGGAGCGCCCGCCAAACAAAACAAAGAGCTGCTCAGTCTGTCTGAAGACAGACGAGCGGGACACATAAGCTCTCAGCGCCCTGACGGGGCAAAGGAGATTAGCATCCGCCTCCTCAATATTCACCGGGAGGGCGCACAGGGAAATAACCTGGGCCCTGAACGGTGTGTTGAGGGATTTGGGCACGTACCCGTGCCTTGGTTTGAGTATGACTTTTGAGTCATTAGGCCCAAACTCCATACATGACGCGCTTACTGAAAGCTCTTGTAAGTCCCCTACGTGCTTCATTGAAGCAAGAGCCACAAGAAATACCGTTTTGAAAGGTGTTTCATGTCTGACAAATGGATTGGCTCGAATGGGGCACCTTTCGAGACAAAATCACTGATTTTTTCTTCTAAAAAAAATGAAATTTTATCTCAACCTGATATGGCTTCTGAAGGGTGAGTAATTTCTAACTATTATTACATTAGTTGTGTTAAGCTGCCTTGATTTTGTTTGTTAAAGCTATGGTATACGATTTCAAAGATTGTTCATTATTAATATCCTCGTTTAGATGCTGGTTATGGTTATATAGTACAATCCTAACAATATGAATAGAAAAAGAATGAAAAAAATCCATTCACTCTATTGGCTGTACACCCGCAGAGAAGTTGACCAATGTAAGCTGTCAGCTTACATTGGTCAACTGCTCTCATCCAATCACCAGCTCCACTTGAAACTCCGCCTGGCGCTCGCGTCTCCACCCCACCGCACCCGCCCCCGCCCCCCTCCTGCGCGCGTAAGCAGCTGACAGTCTATGGTAGCTAGCTAAGTAGCATATCAGCAATGGATAAAAAAAAAAAAAAAAGACAGCAGCAAGCGTCCCCTGCTTGCCCCTACAGTAAAGTTAGGACGAAAGAGAAAGTCATTAGAGGAACGAGCAGAGATTAAAAAAAAATGTGAAGAACGCCGAACTTTGAGTAGGATAAATATAGGGTTCACCATTGACCGTTGGAGGAAGCTTCAGGAAGATCTGGGACTGAAGACCGACGCTGACACGGCTGACTTTTTGTTGAGCAGGTAAACATTTATTTATACTTTTATGGTGTGACGTGTTACATAAATAGCTTTTATCAGTTTGACAACTTGCTCATGCTGCCGGTCGGCATTGGAATGTTAGCCGTTTAGCATCGCCTATCACGGGTCAAAGTAATTATATTTCTTGAAGTCCTTGAATATATTTCAGTAGGCCTAGCGGGTTTCTGTTCGAGCCGATCGAAATTTGAACAAGATGCGCTGTGTGCTGCAATAACAATTACTGAAAACCTTAGCAATACTAGTAGTATTATACTAATGGTGGTGGGGAGTTTAGAACATTTCATGTGTTGCTAATCTCGCGTTGACGTGAACTCAAACGTGACATTGAATTGTTGATGAAGCAACTAAGTTCAAGTGTCTAAAGGCAATTTTACATATGATGTGTCATTAGCGAGGTCATTAGATTGAAGCTACTAAGCAATGTTGTGAAAGTAAATGACAGCGTACATCTCAGTTCTGATGTTTACTACCGGTGATCACAGCTTGACTGAGTGACGTTGTTCAATTTGTTTCCCGGTGGGAGGGATCAGGTAGCACAGAGGGGAGGGGTGTGTGTGTGGAGGGGCGGGATGAGTTTTTTAAAACTTCCCTAACGTCTCAGGCTTTCTCGACCGATTTTTAACATCGTATACTATAGCTTTAAAAGACCTAACTGAGTTTTCACATATGTACCTTTAACATTCATATTGTGGAGTCTGTTAATCCAGTCCAGATATCTAAAAAGTCTTAAAAATCAATAACCATTTACTAGATAAGCATTATTTATCTTGTTGTAGATAAATCGAATTTCAATCTCCATTTGCCATTTTCAACGTGATTCCATTATCTGTGTAAAGCTGCCTTGTCTTTGTTTGCTGTCTTTGTTACTTTGTTACTTGCTGTTACTTTGTTTTCACATATGTACGTTTAACAGTGATGCTTTATTGGGGATACTGGAGTCTGTTAATGAGTCTGTTAATGTCCAGATATCTAAAAAGTCTTAAAAATCAATAATCATTTACTAGCTAAATGTTATGTTTTGTTGTTTTCTGAAGAGATAAATCAAATTTCAATCTGCCTTAGCCAATTGTGGATAGTGGTGTCTGTTACACAAAGGTTTAAGGCCAGGCAGGGTGTGCAGATCTAGAAAAAAAGTTACAGAATACATATTTGAATCTTGGCTCTAAATCTTGGTTCTGAGAGTACCAGAGGATTCAGCAGATTTTGGGATCGGCTGATCCTCTTGCCAGGTGTGTGAATTACCTTTATGCCTCTCTGCTTTGTCCTGTTGCAGTACAATATTCCATCAAATGTGCTTGTATTCACTGTTTTTCTTTTCTTAGCTTGTTAGAGGAAATGGACCGGAAGGGCTTGGTGGTGAGGAACGTTCCTCCACTCCTTCCTGCTCCATCTTCTGGTCCTCAGAGCTCCACGAGGGAAGCTGAGAGCGAGCTGTGGAGGCAGAACCGGAGCCAGCTTCTGATGACAGCTCTGACGAATACTATCAGAGGTAAAGTTTCACATCATCCTTCACAGAGAGCAGATGCAGAGATTGAACACAAACACAATCATTTGACCACCTGGTTTATTTAATTTCAGCACTGGGGGACCAAGGTGGACCTCTGATGTGCGGGTGGAGATGGCCAAGAAGGGCCTCTATAAGAAGCACTCCATTGATCATCCACTTCTTCAGGGCTTCTTCCACTACTTGCTCGTGGACTTGGGAAACAAGAGGAGCAAACAAGAAGTAATTTTAAACTTACTATAGGATTAGGGTAGGGTTAGGATTTAGTTGAGGTTTACTTGCATTTAATTATGCATAATTTACTGGTACTAAATGTTAAATAAAGTGTTCCCAAAATGTAGTTTGGTTCCTATCCATAAACTGTGTTGTGATCACATGTTTACCTGTTTTACATATTTACAGGTGGAAAATGTCTCCAGGTTCATGTATTTCATGGACCACAATGAGCCGAGCCTGTCTTTTGTTCGGGAGGTGGAGAAGGTGCGAGAGTACTTTAATGTACTCACGCAGACCCAACTCTCCAAGCAGACGGTGCTCAATTATTGGAAGAGTCTCAAGAGGTGAGTACTGTTTAACGTAACAAACACATCATGTAACTGTCAACTGATAATAGACTGACTTCTGGCTGTAACAACCATTTCTTTCTCTCTCTTTAAGGTTCATGAAGTACATCCTCACTTTCACCAGCCTTCACAGCAAGGACAGAAGTCTCTACACAGACTGTAGAGACTTCATTGATCCTCTGGACGGCATACGGGCGGGTATGTCAAAGAAGGTCAACAAAGAACTGACACAAAAACGGTATGTTTTTCAAATGATTTTTTCTCTCCTTTTTTATCTATTGCACAGAAATCGCAGGTGAGCTCAACATTACTATTTTATTTCTCAGCTACCAGGGTTATGGGAAGGAGAAGCTGCCGGCAGACTGCGTGGCCATCCTGGATTTAGCTTGTGTGGATTTCCAGGCGATCATGGGGAAACTGCAGGGTCCAGAAGCCATTTCCGGGGAGGAGCTTGAGAAGAACGACCGCCTGCTCGTCCTCTACTACTTGGAGGCGATCGTCATGCTCAAGCTTCTCCAGCGTCCTGGTGTCATTACAAACATGACCGTAAGTGTGCTTTAGTAACCTTTTTTATTTTATCAATGCCTCCTGATCTGTTGTGGTTCACAGATGTGTGTGTACCTTTTGATTATTAGTGAGACCTGTCATCTAATGTGCACAACTGTGTGTTTGCAGGTTGAGGAATGGCAGGGGAGAACCAGCATTCAGAACGGCTGTTCTGTGGCGGTGAAGGAACACAAAACTGCTGCCTCTCAAGTCGCAGAAGTTCCCCTGACCGCTGAGCAGGAACATGTACGTTTGTATTCAAAGTTATATTATAACAGTTTGTGTGCGCGTGTGTGTGTGTGTTTAAATGTATTTATTTCTTTTTCCCAGTGGTTCAGCCTCTACTTCGACCATATTCGGCCGGTGATGCTCCAGGGTCCCAGGTCAGGGGATGATGCGACGCAGAGGGCCATTTCTTTATCTCCAGTAGCGGAAGGCCCATCCATAACCCTTGCAATGACCTGTATAGACTCCATGCCAAGTCAGTGCCATTTATGTATATCTGTATTGTTTTTACACTTAATCTAAAGTACACAAATGTGCACATGGTCCGCTTGTTCTTTTGCATTCTAATGTTGCCCTGTGTTCTAGATACAACATTCCTCCAGTGACCAGCGGTGACGCCAGGATGGCCTTTGAGACGGCCGCAAAGAACCTGCCAGAGGTGGAGAGGAACGTGGTGGCTCGTCTTCTAGGGCACACTCCCGAAACCGCAGAAAAGCATTACCGCATGCGAACTCCGGCGGATGCTTTCCTGGCGCAGCGTCTGGTGGAGGACATTGCTGAAAAAACACGGTAAGCAATCTGAAATCTAATGAACGAGATGATTATTATTTATAATGTTGCTCCTCAAAGCAGTCATTCATTGGCACACACTTTATTGTTTATTCAATGATCTTGTAGACCTGGATCTGCTGCGTCCACTAGCAGAGAGCAGAGGGTGGATGTGTCTGACGGGCCTCCTCCAAAAAGGGCACGCAGGGATCCATATGACTGTGTTGTGATGCTCCACAGGCTTCCCTGATACTGAGGCAGGGGAGCCATGAGGAATTCACCCTGACAGTGATTAACCTTGTAAATAAAATACAATTTCACAATACTGAGAGCTTGCGTATATGGACTACCGATGTATTATGCCACAATACTGAGAGTTCGCGTATGGACTGTCAAACATTGATAGTTCATGTAAATGGAGCCTCAGTTGTGTGTAATAACATTGGTTTTTCATGTGTAAATGGAGCCTCAGTGTGAACATTGAAACGACTGACTTACTATAGAGTCTGTCGGTTGTCAGACATCCAGCCACTCAAGCTTAAGGGCTCGACATCCTCACAAGTCACAGAAGTTCCCCTGACCGCAGACCAGGAACTTGTACATTTGTATTCAAAATGACATTATAACTGTTTGTGTGTGTGTGTGTGCGTGTGTGTGTGTGTGTTTTTAAATGTATTTATTTCTTTTTCCCAGTGGTTCGGCCTTAAACCTTTATTTCCAGTAGCGGAAGGCCGATCCATAACCCCTAACGACCTAAAGAGACTCCATGCCATGCCAGTGCCATTATGCATATCTGTATTTATTTTTACACTAAAGTACACAAATGTGCACATAGTCCGCTTTTAGACCTGGATCTGCTTACCATGGCAGGCCTTCGGGAAGGACTCCACCCTGTGTGAGTGCCACTGCATAGTCAATCGGAATAAGAGGAGGTACCAGGAGGATGGGTTCGATTTGGATTTAACCTATATCGACCATCTGTGCTCCACGCTTTGTTCAATGGTATTCCAGTTGCCCAGAGCCACAGAAGAAAGAGGAGGCGCACAAGTCCGTGTGGTGAACACGCTACTGGTCTCAGTAGAGAACAGTGACCCGTCCTGCACAACCATGTCAACAGTGGACCAGGTGAGTCATTAAAACTGCAACAATTCTATCTGTAGATCATCGGCCTCTTCTGCTGTTATATTGTTTGTGTAAGTTTCTTTTTTTTTTGCATGTCTATAAAATGTCACAGCCATGTTTTTGTTTTACAGATGTAGATCTTAAAATCATTTCTTGAATCTCTATAAGCAGAGATCACTGACTTATTTTTGTTTTCCAGTGATTTGACCTGCTGAGATGCTGGACCAGAGGAGGACAGACATGCTTTACGGACACACGCAACCAGTTCAGGTCTCACACACAGCTTTGTTTTTGTGATTTGTGAGGACATTCCATAGGCGTAATGGTTTTTATACTGGACAAACTGTATATTCTATCCCCTTACACTGCCCCTATCCCTAAACCTACCCATCACACACACACACACACACACACACACACACTGCCCCTATCCCTAAACCTACCCATCACAGGAGACATTCTGCATTTTTACATTTTTAATAAAACACTGCTTAGTATGTTTTTAAAGCCATTTGAAATATGAGGACTCATGAAATGTCCTCATGAATCATGTTCAAGTTGTAATACCAGTGTAATACCCATGTCATTATACACATTTGTGTCCTCACAAATCACAAAAACAAACACACAAACACACACACACACACCTCCACAACGTATGTTTTGGCTGTACATAGCTGTTTATGAGTTCTTCCAGAAGAAAGAGCCCAAAGCCGTGTGCTGCCCAGCGGCCCAGATTCGGAGATGTGTGATTTCGGAGAGGCGTTGCTTTGATGTGCTCCGCTTCCATGCAAAAGTGAATGCAGGCAGCAGCCATGGCCTTCTGTATGTTAATCTTTTATTTGATATTTGATCATTTGATGCATTACGGTCTGGCACCTGTGCAAAACATTATTATAGCACAGTCAATGTGATATATGATTACAGTTGCTGTTGTTTTTTTTTTGTTTTTACGGCTTAGGGCAAAAAACTCTACTGAAAACAGGTATGTTTGTGCAGTGCAACCCGCTGGAGTGCAGAGCAAGAAATATGCCCACATGAGCAGGTGGAGGTGAGGTGATGCAACGTGCAACGTGCCCAACTGCTTCAACAACGACATTAACACCAACCTCGTTTCCATCTGTTGCTACTTATACCTCTTGTTCAGCTACAACATTATTGTTTGGGTTATTTAGGTAAGCACATTTTCTCGAAGAATGAGTGGATTTGAGATGATTTATATTATGCGTTTTATTAGATTTATTGTGCATACGAATGTGAGTATACAAATGTGCAGTGCAACTCAACACAACGGCCACACACCAGGGTGTGAACACTTCCATGCTCCGTAAAGCCATCTGGAACTAGATCCAATGCAAGTTCGGGATTCGGTAAGTCTCTCCACTGCTCGGTTTAAGAAATATGTAGTAACATTGAATATTATGTTTATTATTATTTATTATTATTATTTATTATTACTTCAAAGAAGCACCTCAGAGAGCTTTGGGCCAGGTGAGTCATTAAAAATGCAACAATTCTATTTGTAGATCATCGGCCGCTTCTGCTGTTATTGTTTGTCTAAGTTTTATCTGTGTCTGGCACAAGTGAGGATGAAGAAGAGCAGCTTGGAGACGAAAGTGAAGACGAGCACACGGACGTCTCCCAGTACGGAAGCTCAACCAGGTATGGCACCTTAATCTTTAAAGGGTAACTAAACCCCTGGTCAGAGCCCCGACTCCACCCACTGGCAATATTTGAAAAATGCTAGAAAAGTGGGCAGAGCCCAGCGGAGATAGAGGGGACGACCTGAGGGCGGGGCTGAGCGGGGGGGGCGTGCACCTGAGACCCGCAGAGACGGATTAACTGACAGCTGCTGTCAGACTGGCTAACATGGAGAGCAACTGGAGTGACGCAAGTAGCTTTGCAACAGAGCGGTCGTTTGAAGTCTTTTCTTCCCCACCTTCACCTGATTTTTCTGCCTTTTAAGAGGACCAAATCTGTGTGGTCATATTTGGGCTTTTACAAAAGTCCCGAGGGAAACTTAATCGATGATGGTCACCCTGTCTGCAGAACATGCACAAAAAAAGTCGCTGCAATATACTTCAAAATGTTGTTTTGAGTTGAAATATTTTATCTCACTCACTTGAAATAAACGTGAAGCTTCCACGAAGAAAAGTTCGCATTAATGTTTTAAATCTTACCTGTTTATAAATCCATTTTGTACAGCGTACAAAACAATCGTCCAGACAAGATGATCACAACAATATTATCAAACTCTGTAAACAATGAATTAACTCTGATATCATTTTCAATACAATCAAAAACGGAGACGCAAGACGGCAAGTTGTATTTGAATGAAACGAGAGAGCGCGTCCGTTGTGATGCATGGATTTGTGCTGTGTTTATAATGCGTTGCTATTGACGACGGTCAGAAAGAAATGCCACAGAATAGAATCTTGCCTTAAAAAGTGCATAGAGCTGCTTGTTTTATTTGTTGTTTGTTGATTTTCAAATATAAAACTATCCTGATCGTCTTCAATACTCGTAATTCCAACTCCTGACTCGCTACAGTAGTTTTGACGGAACCAGATGCTTTTATACCAGGGACTGCCGTGCGTGGTGAGCTCGCACCAAGGGCGTGACAGAGTTCCGTCACACAATACCCTACGTCAGAGTACCCTACGTCAGAGTACCCCTACTTCAGGAGCTTTCTGTTTAACCTGAAGAGGGCAGCACTCAGACGTTTTTACACCATATATTTGAAAATTAAAACACTTTATACCCAAATGTCAAAAAATTTACTTGAATCAATGAACAGCATTTATGAAGCTCCATTCTTACAGATCATTAACTAAAAAAAGTTGTTTTAGTGTTTAGTTACCCTTTAAGATTGAAGTAAAGTGCACCTTAAATTATACTTTGACTTTCATGTTTTTAAGACATTTAAAAATATTTGCTTAACAGCTGTGTTCCCTCTCAACCGTGCATTTTCTGGCACAAGTGAGGATGAAGATGAGCAGCTTGGGTTCCAGGCGACTGGAGGGTGTCCACAGAAACAACATTTATAATGTGGTGAGATTCCTTGATTCAAAACAGTGACTGATTCACTTAATCATTTTAATTATAATTTAATAATAAAAAAATGTTGTTGCAAATTAAAAACAGGAACCAGGAAGATGGCTTCGACTTGGACTTGACGTACATTTACCCCGTTGTTTTTTTTTTTGTTTGTTTTTACGGCTTAGGGCAAAAACCTCTACAGAAAACAAGTGTATGCAGCCATCGTCACACCCAACGGCAAGCAGGAGTTCTCTCACAGTGACATCGGATCCCTCAACAGCTCGAAACATGCGGATGTGGAAAAGGAGGAAAATAAATATGCCAGATATTTTGGTATATTTTCCGGTGATTTGACATGCACTTCTGGCATGTGCGTCCTGAGATGCTGGACCAGAGGAGAACAGACATGCTGTACGGACGGGCAAACAGGTAAGGACACACACACACACACACACACACACACCCCTCCACATTGACATTAACACCAACCTCGTTTCCATCTGTTGCTACATATACCTCTTGTTCAGCTACAACATTATTGTTTGGGTTATTTAGGTAAGCACATTTTCTCGAAGAATGAGTGGATTTGAGATGATTTATATGATGTGTTTTATTAGATTTATTGTTCCAATTTGATTGCATCCACAGGTAATGGGATCTGTTGGACAACATCGCTACACAAGTGCAGCAGTTGGACAGTGGAGCTCTCTGACTGAAGAAGAGCAGACTAAGCAGGTTCTGGAGCTCTCCGAGGAGCTGAGCAGAGGGACGCTGTGTCAGATTGAGCTAATGAAGCAGATGATGGTGACATGGATATCGGCGTGGAATAAATATTTAATATTGAAAGTGCAAAGATTTTTAAATGCCAATAAAAATAAAAAGTGTTGTTCTTGTTGACATTATTTTATTTATTGTTCATTGTGCTTTGTTGTATATAAATAATAAAATGTCCCTTAATCCATTGTTTAATTGCATTCTTTTCATTAATTTATTCCAAAAAAGATATAAAACAGTGACTCAACCCAAACTTTTGAATAATAGTGTATAGTGTTACAAAAAATGTCCTGTATTTCTGGCCAAATGAATGCAGGCTAATGCCAAATTAACTCACCTAATGATATATCCTAATGATATTGATGGACTGGTATACAATCTACACCCTGGGAGACGTCCGTGTGCTCGTTTTTAAGACATTTAAAAATCTTTGCACTTTCAATATTAGATATTTATATTTATTCCACGCCGATATCCATGTCACCATCATCTGCTTCATTAGCTCAAAACTGTCACAATCTGACACAGCGTCCCTCTGCTCAAATATAACACATTTGTAAGATAGTACGCATATTTAGCTAAATACAATTGGCTTTCCTGAAGTAAATGGGTCTGAGTGTGTGGTAGATTGTTTGTTGCCTAGTAACCAAGTGATCACATTTCAGGTGACACAATAGTTATAATCATACTTATATTTCAAAACGGCCGGCTCTGCATATAAATTGTCCACTGGAATGTCGAAAAAACCTGTATTAGAGATGCATGCAGATCCATGTGTCCTCTTTTAATTTGCAATACAGCAGATCGATCCTCGTATTAGCACGTCTAATCAAGTGTGAGTGTGAGTGCGAAATAGACTGTCGTTAAGAAAAAGCTTTTTTTTCTTTTTCAAAATCGGCTAAAATAAGCTTAAAACAGTCGAAACTAAATTCCAAGTCTGCGAATTGTGAGTAACTAGGTAAAAGGACAGATGTATAAAATCATTTTCGTGAAAATAGATTTAATTAGAGAGTTACACGACGTTTTTGTGTAATTAGGTCACTCTCTCCTCATGAACTTGGTCTAGCAAGAGTGGACAGACAATGAAACAATAGCTCACAAAGAAAAATGGGAACATAAAATCGAATTCTTGTTACAATAGTCAAAGAGTAACATGTACATGTAGCCAAGACTGTGCCCAATCATGGCTTAAAGAAATTTTACATTTTTGTATTGTACCTGTTTTTAAATTTTGTTGCTGTCCTCATGAGAAGTAATATTTATTTTAAGTCAAAATACTGAGTTTTAATGCCTAAAATCGGCCTCAATATGTTTTCAACATCATGTTCAACTAGTATTCGGGTAAGATGGATCATATTTTTAACTCCAGATGTTGTTTTCAATTTTTAATGTGTTGCTTTACTATTATACTAATTGTTTAGCTGTATCAGGCCCGAGAGAACAGGGGTCAAATCGCCCTTTTTGAGGTCATTCAAAGCTTGAGACCCGGATAAGATTCTCCCCAGGTGTTGCATCTTTATCCTGCTCTCACCAAATTTGATCTAATTTATTTTTTAAGTATAAATTGCATACCACCTTGAATTGGTCATTGTGTCTGAAGTACCAGTACTTTTAACCATTTTTTTTTTACTTTTAACAATGCTAGGCCTACCCTTTTCGCCACCTTCTCTGGGCCAGCATCCTCTAACCTGGGCTTTTTAGGGGGCTTTCCTCTCAGGGCGAATAAGACGATGCTTAATTGCTTTTTACCTGACATCTTTGAAAGAAAGATGCAATGATTAATGCATCCATGGCCAGGATATAATTATAAAATATGACATGATTTTAAAAGTCAACTATAACATCAACTATGCAATACACTTTAATTTATTTAGTGCTAATAAAATTATTAAGCCTATTTGGAGAGAGAGATGTTTATAATGTGACTATGTCAGTCATCGTGTGATAATGTAAATATGACTAGCCTAGAGTACTTGTTCTGAGCAGGTGTTGTCAGTGAACAGGCTGTAAAACTGTTGTCTAAGTTACAGACACTCATAAAAAACTGATGCTAATTATCTGGGAATCATTCTCTAACAGCGGTCAAGTTGTCATTGTTTGTGTCAAACAAGTTGTGAATTTGTTGTAACATTAAAACAGGAGATCATGACTCACTCTGTTCTCAAAGTGATGCTCGGAGCTCCAGTGGTTTCCTCTGTGGGCGAACGAAACTTTCGGAAGATGTTGTAGCAGAATCACGTGAACAATTCCAGGATATGCTTTTTTGTCATTGGTTGTTGAGTTAAATCTTACCCAGATACAATAGTGCTCTTTTCTGATTGGGTATTGTGAAGCCCCTTTCTTTTTTTTTTGATTGGGCAGCCTCGACTAAGAACTCCAGGGGAGACGTGCTTGATTCCTGCCGGTTTCATAGTGAGAGCGGCACGGCCAGATAAATTTTGGGCGCTGCAGGCATATTAAATATATTATAAATATATTATAAATATTTTTTCCGCGTGAGAAATACAATGTGTGGCGGGAGTGCGTGACAAAAGACCGAAATGAGTGACTGTCACTCTCAATGCGTGACACTTGAGAGCCCTGTGAACCTTATTGTAAAGCGTTACTATGAAATCAAAGATATAAATTCCTTACAATTTAGAGTTGGACATGGACTTAAGATTTCATTTAAGTAGATGTATTTCCCAAGCTAATAACACTTGCTATGGCCTTGGATAAAAACGAATGACATTGTCACTCAGAATGCGTCTGAAATCGAGTTATACATTTATTATAGTTTCACGAGTTCACACTTACATACAATTAAAGGGAATAAAGTATAAAGCTCGTTTGAAGACTCGCGCGAACTGCTGCGTAGTGCGTACCAGAACCGTTAAATGCATATGAGGCGCTGCAAAGGAAACTCCGCCAAAGTTTTTTTTATATATAATATTTGTTTGTATTATTATTGTTAGTGACAAGGGTGTGTAAGTGTATTGTTATTTATTATAATATTTTTAATAATTATTATTATTGTATATGTAGCACGCCCGTCGTCCGACTGGCGTTGCTGCAGTAAATTATTTCTGTTTAATAAAACAAGGAGACAGACAAAGTTGTGCTGTTATCTGCAGTCTGAGTCGCTCTGTAATGGCTTTATTACAATAATGACAAAGTAATGTCTAAATCTTGTACAAATATATATGTCACAATGTCTTGTCACCTTACATGTGACTCAATCAAACAATATACCAATAAACAGGTTGCATCACACTTGTAGTGTCTTTCTTTTTATACTCAAGTAGTAATTTTCCCCCAATAACTCAATACTCTTTCCCTTAAAACATACATCACCATGTTACAGTCTCTGTTGTCTGTGTAAATATGTCCTACTAAATACTGTGTAACTAAGATAGATGAGCAAACCATTTAAACTGAATTACAGTACTGAATTACAGTACTGAATTACAGTAGAGTACAGCAGATAAACTAAATTGAAAGATCATTAAACATTCAAATATCAACAGTAAACTCTATAATATAGTATGCAAAGATATATAACATTCAACAGTTAATATTACAAATATATGTATCTACAAATACATACTTCTGTCTTATAACCCTTGGCGATTTCTTTACACATCTCTTTTAATGCTCTAAACAACATAAACATCACATTAGTTTGGGTTTTCAGTGTGCTGGAGCCTTTAACCATTTATATTAGACAATATTAATACCAGGCCTAACGCGGGACGGCCGCGAGTGAAACTTAATTTTCATAAACAAAACACGGTCTCTAATTAACATCTTAACTTTACTCAGGAAATATATAACCCTCTCAAAACAATGAATACACGGTCTCAACATATTACATCATGTTTTTTATGTCCTTGGTGATTGATTTCACCCACCTGTTTAATAAAACAAGGAGACAGACAAAGTTGTGCTGTTATCTGCAGTCTGAGTCGCTCTGTAATGGCGGCTTCTTCACCGCGACTCAGTTACTCACATAGTCCCCGATCAGCACACTGTCTCCACCTACTGTCCACTGTGAGTATCACTCATCACAAATTCACCATAATAATTGAAGCAAAAGTAACTGAAACAATATCATAAACACAATAAAATAAAATAAAATACATACAGAAAAATATAATTATTCCTGTGACAATACATACAGGGTGTCACACTCTCCCCGACAAAAGAAATGGCTCCAAACAACACTGACCCTTTCACTCTTATAAACCGTTAACTCTATAACACAAACCTTCTAACATTGTAACCAGTTTCAAGATTGTGTAATATATATGTGTTCATTGTTTACTTTCATGTGTGTGTGAATCTTAACCCTGTTTTCTTGTAGGTACTAATTATCTAGTATCCACTAAAGGCAGCATAAGGTAATAAGGTAGGATAGGACCCTATCTGATAAGCAAATGTAGGTGGGACCTGAGCACAAGTCGCACATACTGGCCCCTGTACCCCAGAGTAATACGGTAACTGCTGTGTCTGGATTAACTGTGCAGCCCCTATCTCCGTAGGCAGTTCATAATTGGGCTGACCCAATGAGGGGTAAGTAAAGACCCGTGTGGGTTTTCGCTCTCTGCTTGATCTCCTCACATATCCCTCTCCTGCGTCTTTTCCCATTGGACTAACCCTTTGTCTTTCTTTCTCCACAGGTATTATCTCTCCCAGCTCAGGATTCATCCTCTCAAATTCTGGTGCAGCAGTTAAGTCAGTCAATAAGTGAGTTGCCACTGTTTCAGGTAAGTATTCTTCCTCTACTCCTATAGTAATCTCTCCATGCCTCGCAGGTCCATCCTCACTATTTCTCCGTCTCCAATCTCTTCTTTCGTGAGTGTCAGGGACAGTCCTTCCCTGCTTAGATCTCTGCTGTTCAGAGGAGCGCAACCAGTAGTAAGCTCTCGGTGCATCACTGTCATCCGAACATGAATCACTCGAATTAGCTTCTTCAGGCTCTCTTGCTGATTTTGACAACCTTGGTTTCCTTCCCTTAGGTCTACCTGACTCATCAGCTCCTGGAGGTGGCGGCTCTACTGGTAGGTCATTAACCAGGTGAAGCAGGTTCCGATGCAAGGTACGTATCATGGCTGGATTTTGGCCTCCACTGGACTCCGGGTACACTTGATAGACCGGTCCGTCCCCTATTCTTTCTTTGACCACGTGCACTGTTCTCTCCCAGTATGATCTTAACTTTCCAGGCCCGCCCCGTTCACTTAGGTTACGAACCAGAACCCGATCTCCTGGTTGCAGCACGACACCCCGAAGGTGCTGGTCATAGTATTTCTTGTTCCGTGCGCTCGCTTGTTTACTGTTGTCTGAGGCTACTTTATATGCATCAGCCATCCGTTGTGCCCACTTCTCTGCATAATCTCGTGGTGAGTATTGGTCATCCTCCGATCTTAGACCAAACAACAAGTCAACGGGCAAGCGAGGGTGACGTCCATACAGGAGGAAGAATGGAGAGAACCCCGTCGCTTCATGCTTAGTGCAATTATAAGCGTGCACTACCTTCGGGAGGTGGTCTTTCCATCTATCCTTTTCCTTCTCTTCCAGCGTCCTCAACATTTGTAACAAAGTACGATTGAAACGTTCCGCTGGGTTTGCTTGGGGGTGATAAGGTGTCGTTCTGGAGTTACTGACACCTGTTAACCGCTGCAAGGTCGCAAAGAGATGGTTCTCGAATTCACGACCTTGGTCGTGATGGAGCCGGCAAGGATAGCCAAATCTTGGGATATAATCATTAAATATCCTCTCAGCCGCCGTCCTTCCAGACTTGTCCCTTGTTGGATACGCCTGGGCAAATCTGGTGAAATGGTCCACCACCACCAGAATATATTCATATCCGCCCCGACTCCGCTCCAGGTGCAGATAATCGATGGACACCAAATCCAGTGGACAACTTGAGGTAAGACTTCCCATGGGTGCTCTGATCTTCACCACAGGTTTTTTCTGCTTCACACATCGGCACTGCTGGGTGACATAGTGCTCGATCTCCTTTTTCATAAAAGGCCAGTAGAATCTACTCCTTGCCAAGTCTAGAACTCGTTCCGTCCCTACATGACCCATGTCGTTGTGTAACTGTTTCAAGGCCGACTGCTTAAACTTAGAAGGAAGAACAAGCTGAGATCTGTGATTGGTCTTACGATAGAGCAGGTCCTCTTCAAGATCCAGTTTTCTCCACTCATACAGCAGTCTCTTCAGGCCTCCTTTTGCAGTTTTCGTCATTTCAGATGTCAGTTCTCCACCACTCTCCTTTAACTCTATCACCTTCCCAACAACAGGATCTTCCCTCTGGGCAGCTTTCAACTCGGAGCGGTCAAGTGTAGTGAGATTCTCTCCAAACTGACACTCTGCATTCTCTTGACGTGCATTGAGGGCCGCAACCCAGGCAACTTCATTCTCTTGGTCAGCCCGACTTCCTTCCCATGTAGCCCGGACCACCTCCTCTGCGAGAACTTCGGTACAGGCGGTCATAAACTCATTGATATCGAGGGGACAACGAGAGAGCATGTCTGCATCCGCATTCATTTTGCCTGGTCTGTAGTGAATGTCAAATCTGAAGTCCGCTAATTCTCCGACCCACCTATGTCCAACAGCGTTGAGCTTGGCCGTTCTGAGGACATACGTCAACGGGTTGTTGTCTGTGAAGACCGTAAAGTAGGGCGCATAGAACAAATAATCGCGGAACTTCTCACAGATAGCCCATTTAAGTGCCAGGAACTCAAGCTTTCCGGAGTGGAGTCTATAACCTCTCTCTGCAGGAGTCAGCGTTCTGGAGCCATAGCCAATAACTCTGAGTCTGCCCTCTTGCTGCTGGTACAGCACAGCCCCGAGTCCCTGTTCGGACGCGTCTGTATGGAGCACAAACGGGAGTTCAAAGTTCGGATAAGCAAGTACAGGGGGGTTGTTAGAGCCCCAATGAGTCTCTCCAACACACCTTGGTGCACACTCAACCACTCTACTTTCGCACGGGATGGTAACTGGTTTCCTCTTTTCTCGGTTTTCCCAGACTTATTCTGCCCCTCAGATTCTACTGATCCCTGAGACTGGAGGAGTTCGTACAGTGGCTTGGCGATACGTGAAAAGTCCTGGATGAAGGTGCGGTAGTAACTAAGGAACCCCAACAATCGCCGCAACTCCCCGACAGTAGTGGGCTTCTGATCTTTCAGGGAGAGGACAGCTTCTAGATCTTTTGGGTCGATGCGGACACCATCCTCCGAAACTAGTCTCCCCACATACCTGACTTCTCTCTTGAAGAGCTCGCATTTTGCCGGCCTCAACTTTACTCCATGATGCCGCAGCACTCTGAGAACTCTCCTTAGCCCCTGAACATGGTCACTGAACGTTTTTCCATAGCAAAGGATGTCGTCGAGATACGGGATACATAATTCGTCTCTCAGCGAGTCCAGCATCCCCTCCATACTCCTCTGGAATGCCGCTGGTGCATTAGCCAATCCGAAGGGTATGCGCACCCACTCATATAACCCCCAAGGGGTTGTGAATGCCGTAAGGTGCCGATATCCCTCCGCCATGAATCCCTGATGGTAGGCCTTTCCCTGATCCAGGATTGAAAACCATCGGTAGCCTCCCAGGGTGTCAATGAGGTCCTGGATCCGAGGAAGTGGATGTCGGTCTGGGACTGTCTTCTGGTTTAACAATCTGTAGTCTATGCACAGTCTCAGCGTGCCATCTTTCTTCCGAACGCACACCACCGGGGCTGCATATGGAGACTTCGACTTGACCACCCAATCACGAGCTAGTAAGTCCTGAACGTATTCCTTCACCTCCTTATATAGAGGTTTAGGGATGGAGGCATAAGCTCGCTGAACAGGGATGTCGTCCTTCAGGTTAATCGTCATCTGTAAGCTTGGGATGCACCCAATATCATCATCTCCACGAGCAAACACATTGGATTCTTGGGAAAGCATGTCTTTGACTAATTTTTGCTGTTCTTCTTCGAGATGGCTTACATCGACCGGTGGATGCCACAAGCTGTCTGCCCTGTGGACGTCCTCATGTTCTTGGGAACCTGTTTCCTCTCCACGGCTCACTGGTAAGTCACCTCTGTTTACCAAGTCTTGCTGCTCCGTTTCAATGATGCTTGATATTGGCTGAATACTTCCTAGAGGTGTATGCCGTCTGATAGTGACTTCACAAGCAGTAGGGTTTCCCAGGGGTATCCTAACATAGGGCCGCCGGTCTGTTCCCTCTAACTCCATTAGACCTTCTCCAACGTCTAGTTCAGTTAACAATGTACCCTCCTCACTGGACTCAAACAGTACTACTGGCTCAGAGCATTCCAAGCTAACTGAAACTTCACACTTAATATGGGTCACCTGACCGGGTGGTACGACCACATCTCTAGGGCCGACTGTGACAATAGCCCCGGGGTTCACATTGGGTTGTTCCTGAATGAAGCTCACTATCGCGTTGGCTTGTTCACCTTTGATGTCCAGGGCCATCTTTAGGAGTTCGGCAAAAGCACATAGACCCTGCTCTGTGTTTTTTTTTCCTCTTATTATCTCCTCGACCACATTAAAACCCAGCAATGGCCGTTCTAATGGCATCTTCCCCACGAGGAAAGGCACTTGAATAGCCAAACTTGGATCATCATTCCCGGGCAGGTTCACTGTCAATTCTACCCATCCCTCGAATGGCAATGGTTCTCCATTAACAGCTGAGACACTGAAGTCGCCCCCATCGACTATTGCTGACAGTGGTCGTAGAGCTTGATCTGGTAAGTATTTACTCTTCCAGTTGCAGTCGATTATACTAACTTGCGCTCCTGTGTCCAGTAGAGCAGTCACTGCAAATCCATGAATGTGGCACTTGAGGGTGGCTTTCTTTCCAATGAGCTGGGCTACTCGGTCACAGGAACTTTGTCTTTGATTTGGCGAATCGAGTGTCCTACCCATCCAAGCTTCTCTTTCCTTAGGCTGGAGCTGTGGTTGCTCGGTCACTGTTCGCCCCTCATCAGTGGCCGCTGGTCGTTTCCCGACCCCTTTTCCCTTCTTAGACAGCCCACCGCACGATGTCCTTCCTCACCACACACAAAGCAATGACTGCAAGAGGTAGCATCCTTGCTACTACATTTGGGACACATTCGTCGACGTTGCCTTCGCTGCAGCTGGGAGTCGATGACTTTGCACTGACCTTCTGTCGTTCTCGCCTTTGCAAGTGATTTAACGGTCTTGGTAAGGGCTTCAATTTGTGCACTTAATCGGCGAATCGTCTCGGTTTGGTCGTTTTGTCTACTGCAATCTGAGTCTTTACCTCGGCTGGACTCCCACTGGGCGCTGAGAGCATTCGACGCTCTCTGCCGTGCAGCTTGTCCCAACCGACGTTGTCTTTCACTTTCGTCACTGGCTATCTGGGTTACTTGGCGCAGGAGTGCCTCATCTGTCACCAGGCGATTCGTAAGCAGAGGTTTCAGTTCAGTGCGTAATTGGTTGTACTTTGCACCCATGCCCTGATAAATCGTCCTCAGAAACACATTTTGTATTGTTTGTTCATCATACTCCAGGTCTGTGACAGCTTGTTTGGACAGGAAAATCAGTTTCTGTTTCAGTCCAATCAGTCTATACAGGAATTGTTGAGGAGTTTCATTGTCATTCTGTTTACCGCACATTAACTCCTGGAAGAGCTCAGAGCTACTTCTCTCATTCAGATGCGACTGGAGGAAACTCTTTAACTCTAGGATTGTTAGTCCCTCCTTGTTTACTAACATGTCCTTAAAGTTTCCTGGCTTAATGACTCTCAAGACCCCTCTGATGATGTCATTTTCACTGTGGTTAGCCGCAAGTCCCTCATCTATTTGCTTGGTTACACTTGTATAGCTTATATCAGAAGTACTGTCACCAATCTGCCCCCCCTGAACTTTGAACTCTCTGTGCTGAAATGGCAGTAACTGAAGGTCACGGAGGGAGATCATACTTTCCCTTTTTCCACTGGTGGGCTCACCAGCTACATTCACAGGTAAGCTACCGCTACTTTTAGGAGATTCTGTTTTACTTGGATTAGCTTCAATCTTGTACTGTGCTAATTTTCGCCCTAATTCTTCATAGCAGTCTACCAATCGGTTATACTCCATCGGCTGTGCCTGCGTGTCAGTGGGGGGTGTAAGTTGTTGTGGTGGTGTAAGTGGGACAGTGTCATGCAAAACTGGTTTTACATTCTGTTTCTGAATTATCACATCAACATTGTCTTTTAACAGTAACAACTGAGACAACCCTCCATCTTCTAATTCCAGCAGACAATCACTGTTCATGTACTCAACAATATACTCAAAGCAACACTCCTCATCAGTTATATCCAACCTGTGCTTTCCTGGTGCTGCAGTTGGCTCCAGACAATCCATCAGGCTGATCAGTTCATCATGGGTGAGTTGATGCAGTCTTTTCTTGATTTCCCAAACTGTTGCTTTTCTCTCGCTCGAAGTCATCTTGTCGACGATCCAGCTGCTGATGGGTTCACGCTTGACTTGTACCACACTGCACTACTCCTCAGCCAGGAAAGCCTTTCACCACCGTGCTTTGGTTCTCCTGCCGCCGTTGAGCTGCCCTTTGTGGTCCTCACGCTGATCACCCGTCACTCAGCCCTTCTCTGGTTCATTTGAATTGGATCCGCATACCAGCAGGTGGCGCTAGATCCCGGACGAGCCCCCAAAATCTGTAGCACGCCCGTCGTCCGACTGGCGTTGCTGCAGTAAATTATTTCTGTTTAATAAAACAAGGAGACAGACAAAGTTGTGCTGTTATCTGCAGTCTGAGTCGCTCTGTAATGGCTTTATTACAATAATGACAAAGTAATGTCTAAATCTTGTACAAATATATATGTCACAATGTCTTGTCACCTTACATGTGACTCAATCAAACAATATACCAATAAACAGGTTGCATCACACTTGTAGTGTCTTTCTTTTTATACTCAAGTAGTAATTTTCCCCCAATAACTCAATACTCTTTCCCTTAAAACATACATCACCATGTTACAGTCTCTGTTGTCTGTGTAAATATGTCCTACTAAATACTGTGTAACTAAGATAGATGAGCAAACCATTTAAACTGAATTACAGTACTGAATTACAGTACTGAATTACAGTAGAGTACAGCAGATAAACTAAATTGAAAGATCATTAAACATTCAAATATCAACAGTAAACTCTATAATATAGTATGCAAAGATATATAACATTCAACAGTTAATATTACAAATATATGTATCTACAAATACATACTTCTGTCTTATAACCCTTGGCGATTTCTTTACACATCTCTTTTAATGCTCTAAACAACATAAACATCACATTAGTTTGGGTTTTCAGTGTGCTGGAGCCTTTAACCATTTATATTAGACAATATTAATACCAGGCCTAACGCGGGACGGCCGCGAGTGAAACTTAATTTTCATAAACAAAACACGGTCTCTAATTAACATCTTAACTTTACTCAGGAAATATATAACCCTCTCAAAACAATGAATACACGGTCTCAACATATTACATCATGTTTTTTATGTCCTTGGTGATTGATTTCACCCACCTGTTTAATAAAACAAGGAGACAGACAAAGTTGTGCTGTTATCTGCAGTCTGAGTCGCTCTGTAATGGCGGCTTCTTCACCGCGACTCAGTTACTCACATAGTCCCCGATCAGCACACTGTCTCCACCTACTGTCCACTGTGAGTATCACTCATCACAAATTCACCATAATAATTGAAGCAAAAGTAACTGAAACAATATCATAAACACAATAAAATAAAATAAAATACATACAGAAAAATATAATTATTCCTGTGACAATACATACAGGGTG
>JAVALU010002501.1:0-188963 GCA_030770095.1 Gila robusta
ATAATAATAATAATAATAATAATAATAATAAAAATCAGTACAAAAACAATAGGTTTTCAGCACTTCGTGCTTGAACACCTAATAATAAAAATCAGTACAATTACAATAGGTTTTCAGCACTTCGTGCTTGAACACCTAAAAATCAGTACAAATACAATAGGTTTTCAGCACTTCGTGCTTGAACACCTAAAAATCAGTACAATTACAATAGGTTTTCAGCACTTCGTGCTTGAACACCTAATTAAAGCTGCAAGCAGCATTTATCGGTGTTCAAGCAGTTAAGGCAGTTAAGGCAGTTACGCTCAAAAGCATCAAAAGACATTAAGTTTCATGTAGCAAGCATTTAACCACTGACATCATAGATGGAATAGACCTTGTTTTAGCATGATTTACCATGATATACCAAATTTTAGTGTGATTTTTCATGATTTACCATGTTCCAGTATGATTTACCATGAATCTAGCATGATTTACCATAGTTTACCATGATATACCAAGTTCTAGTATGATTCACCATGATTTACCCTGTTTCAGCATATTTTACCACAATTGAACCCATTCTAGTATGATTTAATATGATTCTAGCATGATTTATCATAGTTTACCATGATTTACCATGTTATAGAATGATTTACCATGATTTACCATGTTATAGAATGATTTACCATGATATACCACATTCTAGAATGATTTACCAGGATTGTAGCATTATTTACCATGATTCATCACATTGCTAGCATGATTTGCCATGATACACCATGTAATAGTATTATTTACTATGATTTACCATGTTTCTATCGTGATTTACCATGATTTACCACATTGCAAGCATTAATGTGAAGTGTCAATAGCAATGAAGTGATAAACTGACAAAAAAATGATTGTCTTATAATAGTTAACACTATGTCTTAAGAATAGTGGTGAAAATCAAGTCTGTCAAAATGAAACTGAGCCAATAAGTGGTCTTCTACTGCCCTCTGCTGGCCATTATATTTAACATTTTATTAATTTCACAGGTGCTTTTGCACTCTTATTTAGACATATGCTTACACACACACACACACACACACACAGACAAATATTGTTGTTGATTTTTTCAATGCTATTGGGATGTGTCATTATGAAAATATACTTTAATGGTCTATAAGCATTTCACATAATGTCTTTGTAAACTATTAATCCGATTATTCAGCATTTATTCAGAAATATAGGACTACACACACACATTCTGTTGTAGATACAGACATTTGAACTATGTGATGGAAAAAAATGTTTACTGCAAGTCTCCTTCAGGATTCACATTTCTCAATGTGCCACAATAGTCAGTAGCAATACTTCAATAGATGAATTTTGACTAAATGTGAGTGTAAATGTTAAAATAGTGATTTTATAAAGTCTAAATAAGAATTATAGAATTATATTAGTTAGTAGCATGACAAAATGACTATTTTAAACAGCAGGGGGCAGTAGAATACCACTTATTGGCTTAATATGCCATTATGTTCATATCATTTTCACCTTTTTAACTGTTTAAAAGGCATATTTGCTCCAATTTGTCTGAAAATTGTCATGCTTATTTAGAGTTACATGTTCTGACTTGTTTTTAAGAAGATGTGTGCATTCATTGAAGAGATATAGGCTTTCATGGACACTTGGTCAAGGCCACATTTTGAAGTGACCCTATTAAAGTCATCCAAATGCAGAAGTTCAACTTTTTCTGATAATTATTGATCTAGAGAGTCCAGAGTATTGTACTGCACTGATTTTGAACATTATGATATGAACATTATATGATCATAGATGGAAAAAAACATTTACAGCCAATACAGGCAATTTACCATAGGAAATACATGGTTTTGAAGCTTTTTAACAGTTATAGCGCCACCTATGGTCCGATCTCCATGAAACTTTGCATGCTTCTTCACCATGTTATGACGCATATGCTCATCAATTTTTGTCAAGTTCTGAGTTTTTATTTATGATTTATAGGCTTTTGAGTGTGTTTTGACAAGCCCCTTTTTATAAATGATCCTGTTATAGCAAACCAAAGGGCAAAGTTCAACTTTTTTTTGATAATTATTGATCTAGAGAGTCCAGAGAATTGTCCTAGACTGGTCTGTTTCCGATCGGGCGAAAAACCAGGGACTAGTTCGCAAAAGTAGGTTTTTAACATATTCGTGAATATTTAATGAACGATTTGATTGACAGCAATGGTTCTAGAGGCAAAGTTGTTCAGCATGAGGAGATCTATCAAATGATATGCATTTTGTGGGGATGTGTGCAACACCACGTGATTACAGAGCCGTAAAACTCGTTAGCGCCAACTAGTGGCCGATTTCTTTCAAAACTCTTACAGACCTCTTGGGCCATGAGTCGAACATGCCCAGCGAGTTTCGTTCCGATCGGCCTCCGTTAACCTCGTCTCACAGGTGCTCAAACTTCATTGGTCGATGGCGGCCATGTTTTTTGAGATACGCCAATTTCCTCATAGACATACATGGGGCCTTGGACTAAGACACTGCATACCAATTTTCAAGTCAATCGGACTAACGGTCAGGTGGTCAGAGCCCTTTTTATGTTTTTTTCACATTATAGCGCCACCTAGTGTCCGATCGTCACGATTTTTTTACTGTGACCTCAGAATGAACTCATTCACAAGTGTACCGAGTTTGGTGAAGCTATCTCATTTCCTTCTCGAGTTATAGCCATTTTAGTAAAATAGGCTCCGCCCACAACGTTCATTTTGCGCCCCCTAGCGACCCTGAATCAAAATTTCAACTTTTTTTTGATAATTATTGATATCAGACTCCAGAGAACATTTCTGCACTGGTTTGGTTCCGATCGGGCGAAAAACCAGGGACTAGTTCGCAAAAGTAGTTTTTTGACAAAATTCAAAATGGCGGAAAATCTATCATGGCGGAAATGAAATCGGAGATATACGTTTTGTTCGTCAGGAGTCCAGCTTTCCAATGATATAAGACACTTGAGTCTACGACATACGGTCTAGGAGTTATGAGCAGTTTCGCGCAATTGGTTGCTATAGCGCCACCTATGGGCCAATCGGGCTCATAATTTGATAACCTCTCCTCGATTTTTGTACTACCATCTGACAAAGTTTCAAGTCTCTAGCACTTACGGTTTGGGCTGCACGATGCGTTTTACGGCAGAAGAAAAATAATAATAATAATAAAAATCAGTACAATTACAATAGGTTTTCAGCACTTCGTGCTTGAACACCTAATAATAAAAATCAGTACAAAAACAATAGGTTTTCAGCACTTCGTGCTTGAACACCTAATAAAAATCAGTACAAATACAATAGGTTTTCAGCACTTCGTGCTTGAACACCTAAATATTGTATCAATGCATTCTATGGCATCTTTAAATAGAAAATACCCATGAAGTGTTAGGGAAACAGGAGTTTTTTATACAGGGTCCTCAAGTCTCACGCATTGGCCGTGAGACACGCAATTCAACCAGTTCACACGCTCACACGCCACACTGTGTATTTCTCACGCTGAAAAGGCAATGCCAACGAAGTTGTCCTGCAACTTTATATATAACGCTGTATACAAGGCGCAGGCACGCAAAGTGAAGTTTCCTGCGGCCAGCTCGTATCTCGGCCAGATTGCGTTCGTTACTAGGCAACATAGATGCGCGAACACACGGAAGTTGATGGAACATTCTCGGCCACTGTACGTTCGTTACTAGGTAACAACATCGCGCGAACACACCCCACTAAACAACATGATGTCCAAAAGACGTCTTTTCAACGTCTTTGTCACAAAAGTCGGACGTTGAAAAGACGTCCACTGAGGAGCCAGAATGAAAGTTTTTATGACGTCTTTTTTTGACGTGTTCTGCACGTCCGATATAGACGTTCATGGACCCTCTTCGGACAAGGTTAAAAACTAGTTCAAATGTGGCCATTGGGGACATATTTTGAACATCATTTATGGTCTCATTTAGATATAATTTATACTGTTTCTGGACCAAATAAACACTCAGGATGCACTAAATTAAAACTCATGTTTATATCAATGTAATTTCCTTACATTGTTTAGATGAGGTTTAGATGTTGATGTTTCATTTTAAGTCACCATTGTGGTGGTCAGTGTTTGCTTTAGTTGGTCTCTTGGTCCCAGTTCTTTTTACTTTAACTTTTCTTTTGCTGTTATAACTGTGTGTTTATATTACACTATTGTTTTGGCAGAGAAAGCCAAGAAAATGTAACATCGGCTGCCAGCAGCTCCTTGTTGATGATGACAAAATCAACACTAAGTGAGCATTTAATGTTGTGTTTAGACTTTTGTCTTTATATTTGGCATTTATAACCACCAATCTTGTGGAACTGCATAATTTTGACCAGAACCATTAAAATGATCACTTATTTGAAGGTGGATAAAAAAAGCATGTTTAAACAATGTTATTAGAAAATGTATTATATAGTCACACACAGACATCAAGATTTTGCGTATGATTCACAACAATGGTGACAATAAAAAAAAGCTTCATGCTGCAATGCATGATGGGTAGCTTTCATAGTACAAAACATCCTTGATTCCCAAGCTTTTTTGTTTTGGTTGTCACCGTTGTTGAGAATCATATACAAAATCTTGATGTCTGTGTGTGACTATATGGTACATTTTCTCATAACATTGTGTAAACATGTTTTTTTTATCCACCTTCAAATAAGTGATCATTTTAATGGTACTGGTCCAAATAATGCAGTTCCACCAGATTGGTGGTTATTAATGCCAAATATAAAGACAAAAGTCTAAACACAACACTAAATGCTCACTTTGTGTTGATTTTGTCATCATCAACAAGGAGCTGATGACAGCCGATCTTACTTTCTCTTGGCTTTCTCTGCCATTACAATGGTGTTATACAAACACACAGTTATAACAGCAAAAGAAAAGTTAAAGTAAGAAGAACTGGGACCAAGAGACCAACTAAAGCAAACACTGATCACCACAATGGTGACTTAAAATGAAACATCAACATCTAAACCTCATCTAAACAATGTAAGGAAATTACATTGATATAAACATGAGTTTTAATTTAATGCATCCTGAGTGTTTATTTGGTCCAGAAACAGTATAAATTGTCTAAATGAGACCATAAATGATGTTGAAAATATGTCCCCAATGGCCACATTTGAACTAGTTTTTAACTTTGTCCGAAGAGGGTCCATGAACGTCTAGATCGGACGTGCAGAACACAACAAAAAAAGACGTCATAAAAACTTTCATTCTGGCTCCTCAGTGGACGTCTTTTCAACGTCCGACTTTTGTGACAAAGACGTTGAAAAGACGTCTTTTGGACATAATTTTGCTCAGTGGGACGTCGTGATGGAGAAGGTAAGTTGGAAGAAAGCTCGTCTAACATTTTAGGCTAGAACATTTAATAGCCCATCCTATACATTATTATTGATGCAGTCAAAAACTCTACAACTACTTTGCAACCAGGCCAGAAGCTTTGGCTCAGTTTGGCTAGCTTACGTTATCTGAAACTAGGGAAATGTTAGTGGGTATGGGAAGGAATGAAGATGTATTCAATTTATTTTAAATTATATATTATACTGTATTAATAGTCTTTCCATTAAGGCTACATGTATTAAAGCAGAGTGCTCTGGGTAATATTTTATATCCTGTCAAAACAATGGCGGGGGATGGGTGGGGGCGGGGCTTCATTAGGGCTTCTTCCCTAACCGCATGTGATCTCACTCCAAGCTTTTGATAAAACTTGAGAGCCCTGTTTATATTTTGACTAATCATTTTAATTGTACTCTCTTAACATAAATATAAATATATAATATAAATATAAATATAAATATATATTCTCATATATTTATATTTTTATTTTTTATTCTTATAATTTGTAGTATTATGTTTCTTGTTTTATTTGTATCTGTATATGTCCACTGGAAGCCTCAGTACCAAAACAAATTCCTTGTGTGTGCAAGCTTGGCAATAAAGCTCTTTCTGATTCTGATTCTGATTCTGATAAACTACTTACTGGACGGTCTTTCTGCCTAGTGGAGCTGCGCAATGGTGATATAAAACGTGGAAATAGCGGTTTCACTTCATAGAGAATGAATCAGTTTCACAGCATGTCTTATCTCTGTTCCTGTTTATTTAAAACGGTACTCTTTCTTTTTAATATTTTTAAATGAATGAAATCTTTTTAGGTTGTGATTGTATAGTGAGTACAAGTTTGCAGATTGACAATTATAATACATTTTCAGTGAATTAATCACAAATCATGCTGAACAACTCAATTAAACTAAATGTGAAGGAAAACATCCCCACCTAGTGGTGAATATGCACAATACCACACGAATAAAACAATTAATCCATTAAACACATTATAACAACATATTTTATACACATTACCAGCACAATGGAGATATTAAACGTGGAAATAGGGGTTTCACTTCATAGAGAATTAATCAGTTCTACATAAAACACAAGACAATGCACAAATTAATAACGATTGTGCCTCGTAATACAAAGTCAAAATAACTCGATATAAAATAACACACTCGACGCCAAACACATATCAAAAGATGCCTAACAAGTTAATTGCAGGATAAATCCACAATAAAGCAGTTATTTGTGTTTTGGACACTTTTAACTGATAATTCTCCGACTGCTCAAAACACTTACTCACAAGCATGTCTCGTTCTCTCTGCTGTGGGTAAATAATAAAATGTGTAAATAATAGTGCACTATTCCGTGCACTAAATGCCATCACGCATCAGACAGATGGCGCTGTCTGATGCAGAGGTCCCATTGATGCAGTTATTTAACATTTTACACTCTGTTACAATTGCCTATACTGCATTTTAGTTTTAGTTTTTTTAACCGATTCATCGTTCATCGTGTGAACGAGCTGTGAGCGTTTCATTTGAGCTGTGATGACGCGTTTTAACGGTCATCAGCATCGTAAATCAGTTTTTCACATTTTCATAATATTTTTTAAATGCATGTTCGTTTATAACATTATACTTTGAATTATATTACCTTTGCATCAAATTACAAAAAAATAGTTAACGTTGCTTTGAATGTGTTTTTAATAGAAAATGGCAACCGACGTCATCGCACAATGTATTGTGGGGAGTATCCGCCATATTGTGAGGCCACAAATACAAGCCGGTAAACAAGCAACACTATATAGAGACTATATAGCAACACACAATGTTGGTTGTATTAATTATTTATTTGAGTATGCTTAAAAATAGTTTAAAACAAGGTGGATTGTACAGAGACAAACTCCTACCGGACGCCAAGAAACGCTATGTTGAAAAAATCTACTTTATTGGAAATGTCGATCCTTACGAAGTCCCAAAAGACCAGTGGATCCGTGACCCTGACGCCTTACCTCCCGTCACATTTCCTGATACTTTTACTTATTTCGTTTGTGGTGTCAGTGCCTATACCGCTGAACAATTTCGCAATTATATGTCTCTGGAAGCCCACGTTCAGTTTAACAATGGTTGGGTGCATGACTTGGAGAGTTTTAAAGGATTAGTTCACTTTTAAAAAAACTTTTGCTGATAGTTTACTTACCAAGTAAGTCCAAGATGTCCATGTCTTTCTTTCTTCAGTCGAAAAGAAATTAAGGTTTTTGATGAAAACATTCCAGGATTTTTCTTTCAAATTTTTCTTTCAAATTTTTCTTTCGGTTCAAAGTCCAAATGACAGATTCAGTGTAGCTTCAAAGGGCTTTAAACGATACCAGACGATGAATAAATGTCTTATCTAGCGAAACGATCGGTCATTTCAAAAATAAATAAAAAAGTTTAAGTTTTATAAGCACAAATGCTCGCCTTGCTCTGTTCTGTGATGCGCGTTCGTGACGTCACGTAATACGCAATTACGTTGAAAAGGTCACGCTTTCATGCATCACAGAACAGAGCAAGGCGAGCATTTGTGGTTATAAAACTTAAACTTTTTTATTTATTTTTGAAATGACCGATCGTTTCGACCCTTATTCATGGTCTGGTATCGTTTAAAGCCATTTGAAGCTGCACTGAAACTGTTATTTGGACTTTGAACCGTTTGGGGCCCATTGAAGTCCATTATATGGAGAAAAATCCTGGAATGTTTTCATCAAAAACCTTCATTTCTTTTTGACTGAAGAAAGAAAGACATGGACATCTTGGATGACATGGGGGTGAGTAAACTATCAGCAAAAGTTTTTTTAAAAGTGAACTAATCCTTTAAGCCTGTCAACGGTGAAAACACTGTCGTCTGAACGAAGGTAAGTTATCAGCTTTCTTTCTTTTAGCATGTTTCTATAACGGGCAACATTACGATGGTTTTAGGCCTACAAGGTTGTTTATTTGTCATCATACAAGACAGGGTTGTATACCGATTATTAAAAATAAATAAATAAATCAACGACTAAAACACTGTCATCCGACCGAAGGTAACTTCACCGGCTTTCGTTCTTTTAGCATAGTTGTAGACTATGACACCGGCAACAAGGTTGTTTATTTGTCATTGTACAGCACAAGCTTGTATAACGATAAAAAATAATAATAATAAAGCCTTAAACAACAGACAAAGTGTAACGTTAGCGAAGTTTAAAGGAGCTAGCGGCTGCTGCTAGAGGGCAAGCGCCTTCGGTTGCAAAAGCAAACATAGCAGGTTTACGTAGAAAATACATTAACATTACAATATTCATTATAATATTCACATTTGTTTTGTCTTTGTTAAGGTGGAGTGTGCACACTGCACATGTATGGCAGTAGCGGAGACATGTACCCATGTAGGCACTCTGTTATTTAAAGTGCAGGCTACTTTTCGGATTCGTGGGAAATAAACTATCACCGATGTACCAGCATAATGGGTTTTGCCCAGCAATTTGAGCAAGATCACAGCTGAAGTGGGATACAAGATAGACTACACCTCATCTGCTAGGCAAACAAAAGTGCTTGACCAGCGCATAACTGCACCCTCCGCTGCCCCAGGCATAAGGAGTCGCGACAAAAAAAGGAAAATTCCCCTAGCTACACTTGACGAGTTGTCACCCCTGCTTGACACACTGCTGCAGCATAACAAGGCTGTTGGCTTGTCAGGGATGCATAACTATTACACACTGTACACAGACACAGTACAGCCCTCTGCAGTGCCCGAGTTCCTTGCAACATCTCTGTGTGATAAAAGAATAGATTCCCATGACCTTTCAGCTATCCAACTACACTGTGAGAAATACAGAGATGCTGCAAATGTGACTGATGAGCAGGCATCAGCTATTGAGATGTGCACAAGACAACAGCATAAATCTTCTGCTTGGTATGCAAGTTGGACTGGAAGAATTATTTGCTCAAACATGCATGCAGTCTTTGCCACCAGTATGGAAAAGCCAGCCCTGACTGTTGTTAAAAAGGTGTGCAACCCACAACACTAGGGTTGGGTACCGAAACGCGGTGCCAATAGGGAACCGGTTCCGACGTAAACGGTAGTAACCAGACCGAATAAGAACGAAAATTTCGGTGCCTGACTCTGTGTCATGGCGCACACACGCAAGGTCTCTCCCTCTCTCCCTCTCCTTCTCCGCTGTGCGTGCGCTACACGGTTTGGAGCACAGTCTGTTCTGTCTCGCATGCGCGTTCTTGCTCGCTCGCTCGCTCTAGATTCCGGGAGATTTTAACTAAATTGCGGGCATCAGGGAGCCGTTATCAATATGCGGGAGACTCCCGGAACGTCTGCTGATAGCGAGGGAATTAATGAAGATGCCGAAGACAAAACGCTCCAAGGTTTGGCTGCATTTCACATGTAAAATTACGCGTCAGAACGCCCTCTGGGTGTGCGCGGGCGCTGCCTCGACGCTCTTACGTCGTCATATTATATTAGCGCGCACATCATCTGCTCCTCAGATTTCTCTGCCGAAAAAGGAAGCTTGTCGGCAGCGCGAGGAGTTTGGCAGCGAACGCAGCGTCTCGTTCCCTATTCAGAGAACATAGGTTACACCAGTAACGTCTCAGGTTACGACTGTAACCCTAGTTCCCTGAGAAGGGAACGAGACGATGCGTCGATGACGCTTTGGGAACGCCTTCGCGTGATTACCTCTGAAGCACGTATGTCAACTAGTCCAATGGAATGAATGAATGAACGCCACGGGCGGGTGACGTCATGACCAGGAAAGGATATAAGCACATCCGGTGCGTTACTCGCGTTAGCTTCTAGTGCCGAACAAAGTCGATCGCAGGGATGCAGGAAGTATGGCAGGGCGACGCATCGTCTCGTTCCCTTCTCAGGGAACTAGGGTTACAGTCGTAACCTGAGACGTTCCCTTTCGAGGGAACTCGCGATGCGTCGATGACGCTTTGGGAACGAGAATACCCAATACGCCGTACTTACAAAATGCCAGATGATAAAACTGTCGGCAAACTAAGTAAAAAGCACCTGGGGCAGCATCCAGGTCCAAGCTGTAAAACCTCACGAATGTGAGCGGTGAGGACCAGCCCGCCACATCACAAACGTCTTGGAGAGAACTCCAGATAATAAAGCTTAGAAGCCATACTCCTAGTGGAATGAGCCCTGACCACCAAATTGTTGGCCAGAGGACTCACAGGCAAGAAGAATAGTCTCGACTATCTATTTGCCCAATAGGTTGGATTTTCTCGACAGAGAAGTCCGATGAACATAAGTGTCCAGTGCTCGCACTGGGCACAAAAGGTTCAGCTTTTCCTGGTCCGATAAACGGGGGAGGACAGAAACCTGCAGCACAATAGGCCTCGGAATAATGGTAGGCACCTTAGGAACATATCCATGTTTGGGGTAAGATTGCCTTGGCCATCCCTGGTGCACTCAAGGCAGGTGGGGACCGAAAGGGCCTGAAGGTCTCGACTCTTAGAGAGACGAAATAGCTAGCAGAAAATAGTCTTAAAAGAAAGAACTTCTCTGGGACCAAATCTAAGGGCTCAAAGGGAGCCCCAGATAGGCCTTCTAGAACTATTGCAAGATCCCAAGCCGGCACCCTAGTGCAAGTTGCAGGCCTCAGCCTCAAAGTGCCACGAAGGAAACGAGTGATCAGGGGGTCTCGACCCAAAAATGTACCACCCACCAGGGCGTGGAAAGCCGCAATGGCCGCCACGTATACTTAAGTGTGGAAGGACATAGACCTGATACAAAGCGTTCTTGCAGAAACTCAAATACTGTGTTTACTGAACAGTTAACCGGATTCCACTGACACTGGTAACACCAAGAAGTGAAAAACTCTCGAAATAGTGAAAATAGTTTCCTCGTAGCGAGAGCTCTGGAGCTTAGAACGGTCTCAACAACCTCGGTTGAGAGACCGCTCTCTATGAGTTTGGGCCCCCTCAGAGGCCAAACCCACAGTTTCCAAATCCCCTGCCGGGGGTGCAATATTGCATCCCCTGCCTGAGACGGAAGGTGTCTCCTGATCGGAATCTCCAAGGGAGGGCCGTCGAGGAGAAGAATTAGGTCCGCAAACCAAATTCGCTTGGCCAGGGTGGTGCTACTAGCAATAGGCTTATACCATCCTGGCGGATTCACTCCAGAACTCCTGGGAGCAGAGCAACAGGGGGAAATGCATACAGACGTAGCCTCGGCCACGTCTGCACCATAGCGTCCAGCCCCGAGGGGGCTGGTTGAGTGAGAGAGAACCAGAGCGGACAGTGCGTCGTATGCTGAGACGTGAACAGGTCCACTTCTGCCTGGCTGAGTGGTCCTCTGTACTGGAGAAGCACACTCTTCTTGGCATTGAGCTTCAACCCCAACCTTCGCATATAAGCGAGGACGACATCTCGATGCCGAACCGCTAACTGTTCTGATTCCGCTAGAATCAGCCAATCGTCTATGTAATTCAGAATGCGTATGCACTGCAGCCTGGCGGGGCCAGAGCTGCATCTACGCGCTTCGTGAATGTGCGGGGTGATAGAGCTAGAGCGAAAGGAAGTGCCTGATACTGGTGTTCTTTGCCCCTGAAAGAAACCCTCAGGAACCTCCTGTGATGGAGGAAGGAGATATGGAAGTATGCGTCTTTCAGATCTATCGTGACAAACCAGTCCTCGGATCTGATTTGAGTCACAATCTGTTTGAGTGTCAGCATCTTGGACTTGAGTTCCAGCACCAAACACTTCAACAGACGAAGATCTAGTGTATGATGCAGTCCTTTTTTTTTTTTTTTTTTTTTGGGACAATGAGATAACGACTGTAAAAACCGACGCAATGTCGGGTGAGTACACCTGCTCTATAGCTTTGTTTGCTAACAGGGCCTTTACCTCTTGCTCCATTACCAGAACCTGCTCAGGATGCACTAACGTGAGCAACACCCCGTTGTAACCTGGAGGACGAGAACCAAATCTGCCTCTTACTACTAACTGCAGGGCCCATAGAGATATATTCGGCAGTAGCTTCTGCGCTGCCAGAAAATCTACCAAGGGAACCAGCCCCTCGAGGCTGGCCTCTGGTGTAATTGAGACAGTCAGATTAGGGGGCCTGAAGCATACTGGCAGGAACCACCCGAACTGACTGTTTTCGAACCCCCCTCAGAGGGCGCGAGTCCGACGCAATGTCGTGTTGACACTGCGCCGGAAGCTCGCTGGAGACTGCTGCGCCCTAAAGCACCAAGGGTGGCGGGCTTGGCAGAACGGTCCCCTGAGGGCACCGAGATGGAAAGGGCACCGTATAATGAGGTGTACACCGTTCCACCCCGGTTGGGGCTGCCCTCACCGGTCTGACGCCAGTGGCGCCAAGACCTTTTCTTTTGAGCCGAAGCCTTCTCAGCGTGAAGAACGGTTCTCGGATCCGGCTTCTGCTTTGAAGGCTTTGGCTGCTGTGTTGCGTATGAGAAACAAGACGGCTGGAGCTGCTCACGCCCAGCAGCCCCAGGGGGTTGGACATAGCGAGAAGTGCTCAAAATACAAAGTTCAGGCATTGCTCAGAGTAGCAAAAGCCAAACAAGGGAAGATTTAAAAGGGAAGGAAAGATTTAAAAGAGAAGGAATTTTTTTTTTATTTTTTTTTTTTTATGTTAAGTACTCACGGAAGAGATGAGTTTTCAGTTGTCTTTTGAATGATGCCAGGGATTCTGCATTACGGACGAGGATGGGGAGATCATTCCACCAGCATGGAACCGTGAATGAGAATGATCTGGAGAGTGATTTAGTGCCTCGCTGTGATGGCACCACGAGCCGTCGTTCCTTGGCCGATCGTAGGCTTCTGGAAGGGATGTAGACCCGTAGGAGCGAGTGAAAGTAGGACGGAGCTGAGTCTGTGGTAGATCTGTAAGCAAGCGTCAAAGCTTTGAATTTGATGCGAGCAGCGAGTGGTAGCCAATGCAGTGAGATGAACAGAGGAGTGACGTGAGCCCTTTTGGGCTCGTTGAAGACAAGGCGGCTGCAGCATTCTGGATCATTTGTAGAGGTTTAGTAACACATGATGGAAGTCCAGCCAGAAGAGCATTGCAGTAATCAAGTCTGGAAATAACCAGGGCCTGGACGAGAAGTTGTGTTGCATGCTCAGTTAGGAAAGGCCTGATCTTCCTGATGTTATACATTGCAAACCTGCATGATCGAGCTGTCTTTGTAATGTGGTCTGTGAAGGTCAGCTTGTCATCAAATATTACTCCAAGATTTCTGACTGACCTTGATGGGGTGATTGAGGATGACTCTAGCTGGATAGTGAAGTCGTGCTGTAGAGACGGATTGGCAGGGAGGACGAGAAGCTCAGTCTTTGCCAGGTTGAGCTGCAGGTGATGTTCCTTCATCCATGCCGAGATGTCTGACAGACAGCTTGAGATACGTGCGGCTACTGTGGGATCATCTGGATGAAATGAGTGGTGGAGCTGTGTGTCATCAGCATAGCAATGGTACGAGAAACCATGTCCCTGAATGATGGGTCCCAATGATGTGGTGTAGATGGAGAAGAGGAGCGGTCCAAGAACTGAACCCTGAGGAACCCCTGTGTTCAGTTGATGTGCCTCGCCTCTCCATGCAACCCTGAAGGACCTACCTGTGAGATAGGACTCAAACCAGTGGAGGGAGGATCCTTTGATGCCCAGTGATGAGAGGGTGGACAGAAGGATCTGATGATTCACAGTGTCGAAGGCAGCATAAAGATCCAGCAGAATGAGAACAGAAGATTTGGAAGCATCTTTTGCGATCCGCAGGGCTTCTGTGACCGACAGTAGTGCAGTCTCGGTTGAATGGCCTTTCTTGAAGCCAGATTGGTTGACATCTAGCTGGTTGGTCAGAGACAGGAAAGATGACACTTGGTTGAAAGCAACTCGTTCAAGTGTTTTCGCAATGAATGGTAGGAGAGAGACAGGTCTGTAATTCTCTAAAAGTGATGTGTCTAATGTTGTTTTTTTAAGCAGTGGAGTTACCCTAGCCTGCTTGAATGCTGTAGGGAAAATGCCAGTGTGGAGGGATGAGTTGATGATGTGTGTGAGTGCTGGTAGAAGTGTGGGAGAGATGGTTTGTAGAAGGTGTGATGGGATGGGGTCTAGAGGGCAGGTGGTAGGATGACTGGAGAAGAGAAGTTTAGATACTTCTTCCTCAGTTAGTGGAGAGAAGGTAAAGATAAGGTTACTGGTAGTGGGAGAGGATGGTTTCGGTTCCTGTGTGTGTGGAGTTGAGAACTGACTGCTGATAGTAGTTGTTTTGTTGGTGAAGAAGTTAGCAAAGTCATCGGCAGTTAGCGAGGAGGTGGGTGATGGTGGAGGTGGACAGAGGAGAGAGTTGAAAGTCTTGAAAAGTGTTCGTGTGTTAGAGACGTTGTTGATCTTGTTGTGGAAATATGAAGATTTTGCAGCGTGAACATCAGCAGAAAAGGAAGAGAGCAGAGATTGATACATACTCAGGTATGTATAAGGAGAGATCAGGAGAGATATAATCTCTCCACCTTGTCCTGGGCCTTCCCCGAGGTCTCCTCCCAGCTGGACGTGCCTGGAACACCTCCCTAGGGAGGCGTCCTTACCAGATGCCCAAACCACCTCAACTGGCTCCTTTCAACGCAAAGGAGCAGCGGCTCTACTCTGAGCTCCTCACGGATGGCCGAGCTTCTCAGCCTATCTCTAAGGGAGACACCAGCCACCCGCTTGAGGAAGCCCATTTCGGCCGCTTGTGCCCACAATCTCATTCCTTCGGTCATGACCCAGCCTTCATGACCATAGGTGAGGGTAGGAATGAAAATTGACCTTTGCCTTACGGCTCAGCTCTCTTTTCATCACAATGGTGCGGTAAAGCGAGTACAATACCGCCCCTGTTGCTCCGATTCTCCGGACAATCTCCTGCTCCAGTCTCCCCTCACTCGTGAACAAGACCCCGTGGTACTTGAACTCCTTCACTTGGGGTAAGGACTCTTTCCCTACCTGGAGTTGGCACTCCACTGGTTTCCTGCTGAGAACCATGGCCTCAGATTTAGAGGTGTCTGATTTCATCCAGTGTCTTCAAGTGAATTTCTTTGTTTACTCCAATCACCAATATATCATCCAGATAAACAACTACTCCAGGAATACCTTGCAACAATCCCTCCATTGTTCTCTGAAAGATAGCAGGAGCTGAAGCAACTCCGAAGGGCAGACGATTATATGTGAATTACCCTTTTTGTGTATTCACCGTCAAGTATTTCTTGGAGCTTTTATCCATGATGATTTGTTGGTATGCGTGACTCATGTCCAGTTTTGTGAACTGTTTTCCTCCATCCAAGAGAATAAAAAGATCTTCCACCCTTGGTATTGGAGATTGTTCCAATGTTGACACTCTGTTGACTGTGAGTTTATAGTCACCGCATAATCTTATACTGCCATCTGGTTTCAAGATAGGAACAACAGGAGCTGCCCACTCTGAATACTTAACAGGGGAGATGATTTTGTCCAGCAGCAGTCGATTAATCTTTCCTCCACCTTCCTCCTCCGTCGGCACATGAAGAGTAGCAGTAGTGCCCCTTAATAAGACATGGGCTCCCCTGAAAACGTGATTCGTGAAATTTTGGGGGTCTCAAAAAATATTGACAATGTTTTATTTTGACGTGCAATTTCAGTTTTGTGTAATGTGATTATCGTGGAGTATTATGTGTAAAATAGCAAAAATATCATTAATTCATGCATGACGGCGATTTAAACCTAATTCACTTCAATAAAGATAACTATACATGCTATTCTTGTCATGAGCATCAAGGTGTGGTGGCGCTGCGTTGAAAATTCCAATCATGTTTAGTACATATTAACTCAAAGATTCGTAGAAAAAAATATAAACGTTGGAGGCCATTGATCTGTGCGCGAAGTCCTTGAAATCCATTCTGTGTTAAGGTAAGGCATGTTATTCTCAATTTTGTGTTGTGGCTGGGTTGTTATAGGTCTGTGTGACTCTCGATGTCTTAGGCCTAATTGAACGGAGGAATTATGGTATTCTTCTGTAGCCTGACGAGTAATTTATAGTTCAAGTGAACTCAAATGAACTTCAAGTGAGTTGTTCAAGTGAACTCAAAGACAGCCTATTTATGGACTATTTGTGGATGGCTGTGTGCTGTTTGACTTATCAATTTGTGTCGATAAAGTATGATAGGGTGAATCCTGTATATAGTGCTTGCATAGTGTATACACTTGTAGGTGTTATGTATCTTTGGAAGTCCTTGAAATGAATGGGTTTCATAGCACAGCGCCGCAAATTCCGCGTCCTGTCTGAAAGGCAATTCAGTCCTTGGCACGCGCAAGTGCACGAACCCCACCCACTTGCTGATAAGTGTTTTCAGATGGTTTTGTAGGGCTAAGAAGATTTCGCATCACACTGTAAGTTTGTGGTCCCACAACACTTATGAGAATAGAACTTTGCTTACCCTCATCTTCAACTTCATTAGCCACGAAAAATTGCTCCAGTATTTCAGAATACTCCTCCCATGTTTGAGCTTTTGCATCAAATGCTGCCCGTGAGCCAATAGTTCCTGTAGCCATGGTTAATCTTCTTCTCTTTATCCTTTCAGATTTGTCTGTTTCACTCCCACACAGTTATCAGCACTAAGCTCCTATTCATATCCTCAATCTATTGTCATCTCAGGCGTCCCGCTTCATCCTCATCATCTGCCGAGCGGTAGAACTTACGGTTCGATCATTAAGATGACACGGGTTCAAATCCCGAACAAACATAGACCTAATGTAACTAAATTTTATATTTTGCTATTAATGCAGAGAGATTTGTCTAGTTCTAAAACTCTGTTACACCATATTCTTTTTTGCTTATATTTATAAAATACAATTATCATGCATTTCCATTTTACACTAAGGAACAAATATACAACAGAACGACTTTACATATAGCTATAATAATACCAATCGTCAGAGGTGTGGACTCGAGTCATGTGACTTGGACTCGAGTCAGACTCGAGTCATGAATTTGATGACTTCAGACTCGACTCGACAAAATGTACAAAGACTTGCAACTCGACTTGGAATTTAACATCAATGACTCGTGACTTCACTTGGACTTGCGCCTTTTGACTCGAGAAGACTTGCTAATTCCCATGAAAACTGGGGAAAATTTTTTTCACACGGCCGCGCCGCTCTGTTTATCTGCATCTGTGAAAAAAATGTGCGCCACCTGTATGCATGCAGAGCACGCGCGCTGCCTGCACGACATCCAATCACTGCAGTCCCACGTTGTTTTGATTCGACAGCATCTAAGCAGGCACATTGCAAGACAACCAATGAAGCGCAACAAGCAACAACGCGCCAGTTGGCAAAATGATACCGAAGATAGTTTCGTTTGGCTATAAAAATTACGAGGTAGTCGACAAAAAACGAGTTGCAATTTGCAAAACATGCGGGTCGAAGATTACAGACGGAGCTGCCACAACGTCCAACTTTGTTCGACACCTGAAGTTGCACAGAGAAAGGTAAGTTTTGAATGAATGCTAAGCACCTTATCGGATGTACCGTAGCTTAATAGCTAGCTGCTGCATATATTTACTGTATCAACGAGACAGTAAACGCACGTCTCCCTTGCTGGTTCATGCTTACAAAAATAGGTATTTTTGAACCTGGATTATATGAGGTACATGAGTGTAGCTCACTTAGATGGAAAACCTCGCCAACATCATGTCAACGTCCGTTTTAAAGGACAACTGAATTTCTACCTTGCTGCTAGACGGATAAACACAAATGTATCTCAGTCTCTCCAACACACGAGACAAAAACAGGCCTTCAAGTTTTACTCTTTCAATTATTCAGTTTCAGAGTTGCTGGTGTGCTGCCTCATTGAGGTCGTTTATGTAATTTTGGTTAATCACAACTAAGCTGAACTGTGGCTGAAGACATAAAATATCACAATTAAACAATGAATGAGGGAGCAGTAGTCGACCTGCAATTTCTGTGTGATGCAGCAAGGCACCATGGAATCTGGTGTTCAGGAGAGAGTGAACTATAGGTCTGTGAGGCAGCGCACCACTGGGATATATACAGTGTATAATAAAATAATAACGATTATAGTAGTAATGTTCAGAGATGCAATAGATTATTATAGTGCAGTTCTTAACTAATGGGAATATTGTTTAACTTATTTAAAATAACTTTAGTTATTAAATTTATTCAATTATTTTGTTTTGCTATACTTTTCATGCCAACGTGCCATGGCCCCCCTCGCGGCACCCAGGGGTCCCCGTCCCCACTCTGAAAACCACTGCTATAAAGCATATCACTTCAGTTTCTTGAGGGAAAGGGCTTTCTTATGACTTTTGAAGCAGTGAAAATATTCTTAATATTGCATACACTGAAACTGAAATGTATTATCGTATACCGTAGTGTACAATAGACAATGAATATTAACAACATTTATATGAGTAAAGAGTAGTTTCAAATACAACATGTGTGGCTATAAGGGATTTTCTGACATCTGTTTCATATTCTTCTCTGTTACAGGTATGAAGAATACCAGATGAACAAAAGCATCGTAGATGAACCACAACAGCCTTTAATCTCACAATTCCTGGACACTCGTGTAGGGCGTTACAGCCTGAGCCACCCACAGCAGAAGGCCATCTCCAATGCGATACTGTCTGACTTGATTATTGATTGCAATTTTCCTCTGTCTATTGTGGAAAATAAGAGCTTTCGTCACTTTCTGGCTGTGCTGGACAGCAAGTATACCCCAGTCTGTCGCCGAACGCTGACCACAAAAACAGAGAGCCTTGCTGAGGAGAGACGTTCAAAGTTAAAAACTCAATTGAGCAACACTGACCATGTTTCAGTCACTGTGGACATTTGGTCTGATCGAAAGATGAGGGGATTCCTTGGTGTCACTGTGCACTGGATGGAGAGAGATGCGGAGAGGGTACAGCTAAAGACTAATCTCTTGGCCTGCAACCGCTTCAAAGGCTCTCACACAGCGGAGCGCATCTGTGACCAATTTGAGGCAATATGTGATGAATACAACATCAAAGCTAAATTGGACTATATCATTAGTGACAATGCTGCTAACATGCGCAAGGCATTTACTGTCTGCTTCCCCAGCGAAAAGGAGGAAGATGATGATGCTGGGGATAATCTTGATGATCCTGAGCTATGGCATGACCTAACCCTAGAAGACCAGCAAACCGTCAATGCTGCTATGGCAAAGAAACAGCGCCTGCAGTGTTTTGCACACACATTGCAGCTGGTTGTGGGAGACGGTTTGAAAGAAACAAAAGTGGCATGTCCTTCTCTCTCCAAGTTATCAAAACTTAGCTCGCTGCTCCACACAAGCACAACGTTTAAAGACATCTTTGATGGTGAATTTGGGGAGCATAGAGGCATCCCTGCTGCAGTGAGCACGAGGTGGAATTCCACACTGCGGCAGGTGAAAGCAGTCCTTCATTGTGATCAGCAAAAGCTCTGCGCAGTTCTCGAGAAGGCCGGGCATAAAGAACTGTCATTCACTCCACGAGAGTGGAATCTGCTGAAGGAGTTGGTGGACATCTTGAAAGCGTTCGGAGAAGCAACTGATTTGACACAGGGGGAGAAAGTCATTACAATCAGTGCAGTTGTTCCATCTGTCTTGTCCCTCAATCACCATCTTGAGAAGCTGAAGCCTCAAGTTTGTTTCCTGAGCGGCCTAGTCAGAGGTCTGCAGGCATCCCTGAAAAAAAGATTTCTTGGGATCTTCATTAATGTGAAAATGGCCCAGTCTCAAGAAGGGATCACTGCCCCCTTTTCAGACACAGTCTATCTGCAAGCAGCTGCCTTGGATCCAGCCTTTTGTCTGCTGTGGATTGAGCCCCATGTGCTGGTCAACCGTGACATCAAGGCAGAGGTGGCACAACGAGTTAAAGGTAAATATTATTGACTTGCAATGCAACTTAAATGCAACGTAAAATAATTTGATCTTAATCTGATCTAGGATCTAATGTGATATTAATCTGACTTTAACAATAATAACCATTTTCAGTCTTGCACAGTATCATCAACATTAGTAATGGTAATAAGGGCTCTTTTGTTTCTGCTTTTGTGACACATTTTTTTTAGAATTGATCCTGCAAGATGCTGCAGAGACAGAGCAACCTGTGCCTGTGCCGGTGCCTGCTGAAGAAGAACTAGAGGACATGGAAGGAGAAGGTCTGTTTGCTGCATACCATAAGAGACAGAAAAGGGATGTTGAGATCCCACCAGCAGTACAGCTAAGTCACTACATTGACATGGCAGAAGGACAGAATGCCCTTTTGTTCTGGGCACTGAACAGTAAGACTCTTCCTTCACTCTTTCAAGTTGCCATCCGAGTCTTGGCAGTGCCTGCTTCTAGTGCTCCTGTGGAGCGAGTTTTCAGCCATGGTGGCATCATTCTGCGTCCCCATCGCGCACAAATGACTGACAGACTTTTGGCCAATTTGATCTTTTGCAAATGCAATGCAGTATAGGGGCCTCCCTCCACCTATCCACAGCACACATGCGCACACACACACTCACTCTCTGCTGATCACCTGTCCACACAGCTCTCTCTCTCTCTCTCACTCTCTCTCTCTCACTCTCTGCTCATCACCTTCCACACAGCGCTCTCTCTCTCTCTCTCACTCTCTCTCTCACTCTCACTCTCTGCTCATCACCTTCCACACAGCGCTCTCTCTCACTCTCTCTCTCTCACTCTCTCTCTCTCTCTCTCACTCTCTCTCTCACTCTCTCTCTCACTCTCACTCTCTGCTCATCACCTTCCACACAGCGCTCTCTCTCTCTCTCTCACTTTCTCTCTCACTCTCTCTCTCACTCTCTCTCTCTCTCTCACTCTCTGCTCATCACCTTCCACACAGCGCTCTCTCTCTCTCTCTCTCTCTCTCTCTCTCTCTCACTCTCTCTCTCACTCTCTGCTCATCACCTTCCACACAGCGCTCTCTCTCTCTATCTCTCTCTCTCTCTCTCTCTCTCTCTCTCTCTCTCTCACTCTCTCTCTCTCTCACTCACTCTCTGCTCATCACCTTCCACACAGCGCTCTCTCTCTCTCTCGTTCTCGTTTTTGAGGAGTGAGGATTTTATTGATGACATGTTTAAAAACGTTTAGGCTAAAAGGACCCATGTCTATTTGAAAGTTAAACTTTCAGTTTTGCAATATTGTTCTAGTGCAATATGCTGCTGAAATAAAAGCATTTTTTGTGAAAATAAAATTCTGTTTTTTACTGTATTTGATTAATGTCATTGTATAAAAAGAGGTTTAAATAAATACAAATCTTACAGACATACATGATTTGTATACATTTTATTTCTATGGTAAGAGGACTTGAAATGACTCGAAACTAAAATGGTAGGACTTTGGACTCGACTTGAGACTTGTTGGCTTTGACTTTTGACTCGACTCGGGACTTGCCTCATCTTTGACTCGACTTGACTCGGGACTCGAGGGCAAAGACTTGAGACTTACTTGTGACTTGTATAACAATGACTTTGTCCCACCTCTGCCAATCGTAATTTCAAAAGCAACTGTAAAAAAAAATATATATATATATATAGGCCTAGCCATATTGTTTTATTCCCTATAGCCTACATAGAGTTTTTAAAAACATGGTTTTAAGTAAAGTGTGATTTGCCAGGGGGGACGGGGATTTTCTTCTGGTCTAAACATCCCTGCTTATGCTGAATTATTTTAATCCCCACACCCCTCCCTCCACAGTAATCAATGCTATAGGCTACTTCACCAATAGACCATATAAAATATATAAAATAAAGAGAGCCTATAAACGACAAACAATAAAACCATTTATTGTTATATAAAACCAGTTGTTCATTAGTTCCAGTGGCATTAATGCATGCACGACTTTTCAAAATGTCCCAACGCATTTTGAGATTATTTTGAATGAAATATTGAAGTTTATAATTAAGTGTTTTTGGCACACCACGCCGAGTGGCATTTTTCTTAAGTCGGGTTTTATTCTGGCGTTTTGAGTTATTGTTTGACAAATGCGGCGGCGCGTTCATTTGATTTATTTTTCTCATAACAGCTAAAATAACTTCATAGGCTATAGGTGATTTTTTGGTCATACAGATAAGAGTAGAGTAGCCATCATCGTTCAAAACTGTAAACTTTTTTTTAGGCTAACGACAAAAGTTTATCTGTCATCTCTGTCTCCGGGAACTGCGCGTCACAAAAATTGTGTCACGATAAGAATTCGGCTATGTCTAAAGCCTTTAAATGTCTAAATATTTAGGCTAATAAATGTTATCTGATTATGTAATCCATATGAAAACGAGAGGTACAGAGGATCTGCTCAAACAGGTTTAGCTATGATGTGAGCGCTTCCCATGAGAAAATGACAAGGGTGAAAATCTCGCTCTAATTAAATGTAGAGACTAAATCGCCCTGAATTAAAATGTAAAAACAGATCAAATCATTTATTTGTCGAAATTTTGCGATATTGTTTCATTTAAGTTCATAATTATTCTATAGCCTAAATGTTATTTAGTTTAGCAGCAGTACCACAAAGCACCGTGGTTCGAGATTTATTTGAATAATAGCCTAATATTAAAAAAAAAACTAATTCACAAATTGCATGCCTACTGTGACGAAGAGGCTGAGGCGTTTGGATCCATCTGCAGTAATTTATTAACACAGGTGAGCCAGCAGAGAACAGCAGACATAAACTCAAAAACAGCTCACAAACAAGGGCAATCCAAGAGAAGTAGTATAAACAGGCAGCGGTCAGGACAGGCGGCTGAGAATCATAAACGAATACCGAGTCCAAATCGTAAAAACACAGGCAAGCCAGAGAAAACAGTACAGACACTAAACGTGGGTAAATCAAGACTTCACAAACTAACACTGAACAGAACAGTCCAAATAAAGGGGAGCTGATGGGACACAGGTGTAGCAGATGCCATAATGAGGGGATAATCAGGAGATGAGCAGGGAAGGATAATGGGAATTGCAGTCCTAATATGCGGGAGAGAGAGATCTGATGCGACCAGGAGGAGGCGTCGCTGAGCGTTCTATGACAGAGCCCCCCCCCTGCGAGCGGCTCCGGAAGCGAGGACCTGAACCGCGGCGGGGTCTACCACGGGGTCTTGGAGCAGGACGATCTGGGTGGTCACGGTGAAAAGCAATGATCAATGCAGGGTCCAGGATATCCTGGGACCTGACCCAGGAGCGTTCCTCTGGGCCATACCCCTCCCAGTCGATAAGGTACTGTAACACCCCGCCGCGACGTCTGGAGTCCAGGACCTCTCGCACCCGGTAAGCCTCAGCGCCGTCCACCTCCATGGGGGGAGTCTGCACCGGAGCGGCCACCTCCAGACCTCTCTCTCTCCTGGGGGCGACAGCGGGTCTGAAAAGGGACACATGAAATGTGGGTGAGATCTTGTAATGGGCAGGGAGAGCTAAACGAAAAGAAACTGGTGTAATCTGGCGGAGAATCTTGAAAGGTCCGACAAAGCGAGGAGACAGTTTCCTGCTTGGGAGCTTGAGACGGAGATCTCGTGCAGAGAGCCAAACCCACTGGCCGGGACGATACCTGGGACCCTCACGCCTCCTCCGATCCGCCTGGTGCTGATAATGGCGAATGGAGCGTTGTAGGTGAACGTGAGCAGCATCCCAGGTAGCCTCACTGCGCCGGAGCCAGGCGTCTACTGCTGGGAGGTCGGAGGGTTCCCCGGCCCACGGGAAGAGCGGAGGCTGGAAACCTAAAACACATTTAAAAGGGGTTAGACCAGTGGCAGGTTTCACCAAGGAGTTCTGGGCATACTCTGCCCATGCCAGATAACGGCTCCAGTCCTGCTGATTCTGGTGACAGTAGGTTCTTAGAAAACGAATCAAATCCTGGTTAAGACGTTCCACCTGCCCGTTGGCCTGAGGATGGTAACCAGAAGTCAAACTGACATTGATATTGAGTTTAGAAAATAACTCTCTCCAAACACGGGAGGTAAACTGGGGACCACGGTCCGTGACAATGTCCTCGGGTAAACCAAAGAGCCGAAAAACCTGATTGAGAAGAGCCTCGGCCGTTTGTAATGCCGTGGGCAGGCCGGTTAGGGGTATGAAACGGCAGGACTTCGAGAAGCGATCCACCACGGAGAGGATAGTAGTGAATCCTTGTGACGGGGGTAGATCCGTAACGAAATCCACTGCGATATGCGACCAGGGTCGGTGAGGTACTGGCAGAGGCTGTAACAGACCGGCAGGCTTGAGATGGGAAGCTTTCACTGTATTGCAAACAGAGCATTGGCGAACAAATTTTACAACATCCGACTGGAGAGAACCCCACCAAAAGCGATTGGTGACTAACTGTGTGGTGGCCGCAATACCTGGATGACCTGCGCTGGGGGTGCAGTGAACCCACTGAAGCACCCGGTGACGAAGTCCGGATGGAACGAAGAGACGGTCAGCGGGACACTCTGGTGGAGCAGGATGACTATTTAGAGACGCGGTGATCTCTGAGATGATGTCCCATTGAACTGGGGCCACGATCAGAGGAGATGGAACGATGGGTTCAGGACTCAATTCCTCACAAGGACCGTCAAACTGTCGAGACAGGGCATCAGCTTTGCCGTTCTGGGAGCCCGGCCTGTAGGTGATTTTGAAGTTGAATCTTGAGAAGAACAGTGACCAGCGAGCCTGGCGAGCATTTAAACGCTTAGCTGACCTGATGTACTCGAGATTCCTGTGATCAGTAAGCACAGTAAAAGGCTGGCAAGCTCCCTCCAGCCAGTGCCTCCATTCCTCGAAAGCAGCCTTCATGGCCAGGAGTTCGCGATCACCCACATCATAATTGCGCTCCGCTGAATTAAGCTTGCGAGAGTAGTAGGCACAAGGGAACATCCTCGACGGGCTCCCCTGCCGCTGAGACAGAACAGCCCCAACACCTGTGCTTGAAGCATCCACCTCAACTATAAACTCCCTCTCAGGGTCTGGGTGACGGAGGATAGGAGCGGAAGTGAAACTCTCCTTAAGACGATCAAAGGCTGCAGTACAATCCGCCGTCCACTTGAAATATTTACCCCCTTCTCGGAGCAACGATGTGAGAGGGCCAGCGACTACACTGAAATTGCGGATGAATCGACGGTAAAAGTTGGCAAAGCCCAGAAAGCGCTGCAGCTCCTTAACAGAGGAAGGTTGGGGCCAATCCACCACGGCTCTGACCTTGCTGTCATCCATCAGAACTCCGTCCGCACTGATGATATAGCCCAGGAAGGAGATACGTGTCTGGTGAAACTCGCACTTGGAGAGCTTGGCATAGAGCTGGTTATCGATCAGACGCTTGAGAACCGCACGAACGTCCTGGACATGCTCCTCAAAGGAATCAGAATAAATCAAAATATCATCAATGTAAACAATAACTCTCTGATGTAACATGTCACGGAAAATATCATTCACAAAAGCTTGGAAAACAGAAGGACTGTTGGAAAGGCCGAACGGCATTACCCGATATTCATAGTGCCCAGATGTAGTCGAGAACGCTGTCTTCCACTCGTCACCGCTCCGAATGCGAATCAAGTTGTACGCGTTCCTCAGGTCCAGCTTGGTGAAGTAGCGGGCAGTGCGGAGCATCTCTAGGGCTGCTGGGACCAATGGGAGAGGGTAGCGGTATTTGACTGTCACCTCATTAAGACCCCGATAGTCAATGCACGGCCGAAGACCCCCATCCTTCTTCTTGACAAAAAAGAATCCGGCGGAAGCCGGAGATGTGGAGGGGGTAATGAAACCTTTAGCCAGCTGTTCATCTATGTACGCCTTCATGGCCTCAGTTTCAGGCTGTGAGAGCGGGTAAACCCTTCCGCGCGGTGGTACGGCCCCAGGTAAGAGCTCGATGGCACAGTCCCCAGCGCGGTGAACAGGGAGATGAGAAGCTTCCGTTTCGCTGAAAGCCAGAGCCAGGTCGTGGTACTCGGTGGGAATTTTCAGAAAATCCACTCCCTTAAGAGCAGCAGAGTGGAGATCAGAACCTTGGACAGCGGCGGCGCAGTTAATCTGACAGAGTGAGGACCACCGAGATATTCTCCTGTTAGACCAGGAAATTTGAGGATTATGTCTCTCCAGCCATGGAAGCCCCAAGATCACAGGATGCATAGGTGAGTGGATAGAAAAAAACTGGATAGTTTCAGAATGCAGTGTCCCGAAGCAGAGTGTAAGGGGTTGTGTGGCGTATTGCACCTCTCCAGACCCTAGGGGGCGTCCGTCCAGCGCCTCGACCATCACGCCAGACTCACATGCGAGGAGAGGGATATGATGAGTTTTAGCAAAAACAAAATCGATAAAATTTCCTGCCGCACCAGAATCAATTAAAGCTTTTATGTCTAAAGTTTGTCCGTTCAATTTCAAAGAACAATCCACAGAAAATAAGTTAGCAGAGTGATTCAAACTCACCGCAGAGGAATTCTTGAGTGCTGGATTAACCGGACAGGTCGCCCTCAGATGTCCCGCCTCGCCGCAATACATGCAGAGATTATTACGGCGCCTCCTTTCTCTCTCCGCCGTAGAGAGGCGAGTGTAGCCAATCTGCATGGGCTCCGACTCAGAATTGGGGAAAGCACCCTCGAAGAGACAGGATTGGATAGGTGTGCGTCGGGCGCGAATTAGGTTGTCGAGGCGGATGGCGAGATCCATAATTTGACTCAATGATTTACCGTCGTCGCGGCATGCCAGCTCTCCCTGAAGCTCTGGATTGAGTCCCTTACGATACAAGAGCTTTAAAGGTTCCTCCTCCCATCCGGCCTGGGCAGCGAGGGTCCGAAACGTGAGTGTATAGTCAGCAGCAGTAGATTTTCCCTGACGTAACGCGAGTAATAACTCTCCCGGATCCTTTCCTCCCGCAGAGTGCTCGAACACTTCTCTGAAAAGGGTCAAAAACTCATTATACGAGGGGAAAGAGAGTCGACCTCCATACCAGAGTGCAGTAGCCCATTCCAAAGCCCGGCCGGTGAGCAGAGAACACATGAAGGAAACGCGGCTCTCATCAGTGGAGAAGGACTGGGTTTGTTGGTCGAAATACAAGCTGCACTGCAACAGAAATCCTCTACAGGTAGAGGGTGAGCCATCAAACTTGTCAGGAAGGGATAACTTGGGATGGTTTGAATTATTACTCACGGCAGATGTAACGGGAGCAGGTGCAGCTGGGCTAGCGGCTTGATTATCCGCCGCGCTCGGTGGCGAAAGGGCTTGAACTGATCTCACAAGTTCCTCGGTGAGGTTTGTCAGTTTTACTAACTGTTGCTGATGAGAGGCCAACACATTAGCTTGAGTTGATACTTCGGAGGCCAGTCGAAGAAAATCTGCTGGATCCTGTTTTGGTGAAGTCTTCTGTGACGAAGAGGCTGAGGCGTTTGGATCCATCTGCAGTAATTTATTAACACAGGTGAGCCAGCAGAGAACAGCAGACATAAACTCAAAAACAGCTCACAAACAAGGGCAATCCAAGAGAAGTAGTATAAACAGGCAGCGGTCAGGACAGGCGGCTGAGAATCATAAACGAATACCGAGTCCAAATCGTAAAAACACAGGCAAGCCAGAGAAAACAGTACAGACACTAAACGTGGGTAAATCAAGACTTCACAAACTAACACTGAACAGAACAGTCCAAATAAAGGGGAGCTGATGGGACACAGGTGTAGCAGATGCCATAATGAGGGGATAATCAGGAGATGAGCAGGGAAGGATAATGGGAATTGCAGTCCTAATATGCGGGAGAGAGAGATCTGATGCGACCAGGAGGAGGCGTCGCTGAGCGTTCTATGACACCTACACTGTTAACAATTTTCTTGAATTTTTACAGTACAGTACTGGCAGCAAGGTTGCCAGCAAGTTACTGTATTTTGATTTTACAGTAATTGTACTGTAATTCAATTTACAGTACACACAAACAGTACTGTAAACTACAAAACAGTACTGTACTGTATTTTTACTGTATTGTGTAATTTTTGTCTACTTCTGCTGTAATTAATTATACGGTATTGTACTGTAATATCTATATTAATACATTATTGCAAAATATTATAACTTTCAAATGACTAATAATGATACTATAAATAATATGTAGTTATTACAGTATATAAATCTATAGGTAATAATATTATAATGCAACTTCAGAATAACTGCAAATCAAAAGACAATCCAAACAATGTTCTTGTCAAAAATGTTTTTTTATTCATAAATTACTCTATTAAAACCATTTAAGAACATTGCATGTCCAGTACACCAGCAGTCTACAGGTATAAACAGCTTTTAAAGGGATAGTTAAAGGATTAGTTCACCTCAAAATGAACATTTCCTAATAATTTACTCACCCCAATGCCATCCAAGATATCCATGTCTTTCTTTCCTCAGTGGAAGAAAAATTAAGTTTTTTGAGGAAAACATTTCTGTATTTTTCTTCGAACAATGGACTTCAATGACAACCAGCATTTTGAAGTCCAAATCAATGCAGTTTCAAAGGTCTTTGAAGTGCTTGAAACGGCTGTGCTTGAAACGGCTAAGGAGGAGGGGTAAATGGACTGCGTTTATATAGCGCTTTCACAGATCCAATGGCCACCAAAGCGCTTTACATATTTGCCTCACATTCACCCATTCACCGACGGCAGTGTCAGCCATGCAAGGCGCCATCCAGCTCGTCAGGAGCAGCTGGGGTTAGGTGTCTTGCTCATGGACACCTCGACACTTGGTCAGGTGGAACCGGGGATAGAACCACCAACCTTTCGGTTTGTAGACAACCTATTGTAGTCATTCTTTTCCTATCAGTTTCACCAGAGACGAACTACTGGACATTAGGAAACACACACCGAATAACTTTTCTACAGTTTTTGATTATTCGGACGTCTTGCTGGACATTCTCGTCGGTGGGGCAGCGTTGTTGTTCAAACGCGCGGTCAGACGCAAACGCGGGAAGCGAGCCGGCGCGCTGGTTAAACTCCGCGAGCGCGGTCTCCGCACTGCACTCCCCAGTATTCATCTCGCGAACCTCCGATCCCTTCCTAACAAAACGGACGAACTTCTTCTCCTCACACGCACTAACAAGGATTTTTTTTAACTCTGCTGCTCTGTGCTTCACTGAAACCTGGCTGAGTGAAGCAATACCGGACAACGCAATACATCTGCCGGGCTTCCAGCTGTTCCGAGCGGATCGCATCGCGGAGCTAACGGGGAAAACAAGAGGTGGTGGATTGTGTTTCTACATTAACGAAAGTTGGTGTTCAGATGTAACAACACTGAAGAAGATGTGCTCTCCTAATTTAGAGGCACATTTCATAAACTGTAAACCTTTCTACTCGCCTCGGGAGTTTTCCTCTTTCATTCTTGTGAATGTTTACATTCCTCCAGACGCGTGCGTGAGCGCGGCGCTACAACAGCTGGCTGAACAAATAGCTGAAACAGAACAGAGGTATCCTGACTCTCTTTTAATCATTCTTGGGGATTTTAACAAAGCAAATCTTTCCCGTGAACTACCAAAATACAGACAGCACGTTACATGTCCCACCAGAGACAGTAATATACTGGACCACTGTTACACCACAATAAAAAATGCGTATCACTCCGTTTCACGAGCAGCTTTGGGGCTCTCTGATCACTGTTTGGTTCATCTCATACCGACCTACAGGCAGAAACTGAAATCAGCTAAACCTGTAATAAGGACTGTAAAAAGATGGACTAATGAAGCAGAGCAGGGTCTACAGGCCTGCTTTGATTGCACTGATTGGACTGTTTTTGAGATGCTACCAACGATCTGGATGAGCTCACAGATACTGTAACATCATATATAAGTTTCTGTGAGGATACATGCATTCCTACCAGGACATTCTTATCATTTACTAATGATAAACCATGGTTTACTGGAAAACTCAAACACCTTCGTCATGCCAAAGAGGATGCCTACAGAAGTGGGGATAAAATCTTGTATAACCAGGCCAGAAACAGACTGACAAAGGAGATCAGAGTTGCTAAAAGAAGCTACTCTGAAAAACTGAAAAAACAGTTTTCATCCAACGACCCATCATCAGTCTGGAATGGCCTGAGAAACATCACCAACTACAAGTCACCATCCCCCCGATCTGTGGACAATCAACACCTGGCTGATGATTTAAACTCATTTTATTGCAGGTTTGAAAAGCCCTCATTCACACCACACACCGGCTCTGACCTGCACTTCACACATTCACCATCACCTCCTGCACTCCCATTACTCCCCCCTCCTGCCATCCAACCTGAGCTTAAGGTCTGTGTGGAGGACGTGAGCCGAGTCTTCAAAAAACAGAAGACTAGGAAAGCCTCAGGCCCAGACGGCATCTCATCTGCTTGTTTAAAAGCCTGCGCTGACCAACTGGCCCCGGTCTTCACGCAGATCTTCAATAGATCATTGGAGCAGTGTGAAGTTCCCTGCTGCTTCAAACGCTCCACTATCATTCCGGTCCCCAAAAAACCCAAAATCACTGGACTTAATGACTACAGACCTGTCGCTCTCACGTCTGTGGTCATGAAGTCGTTTGAAAGACTGGTGTTGGCCCACCTGAAGGACATCACTGGACCCCTGCTGGATCCCTTTCAGTTTGCTTACAGAGCAAACAGGTCTGTGGATGATGCAGTCAACATGGGACTGCATTATATCCTGCAACATCATGACAGACCTGGGACTTATGCAAGGATCCTCTTTGTGGACTTCAGTTCGGCCTTCAATACCATCATGCCTGATCTTCTCACAGCCAAACTGACCCAGCTCTCCTTACCATCCTCGATCTCTCAGTGGATCACCAGCTTCCTGACGAACCGGCAGCAGCGAGTGAGACTGGGGAAACACACATCCAGGACTCTCACCACCAGCACTGGCGCCCCTCAAGGGTGCGTTCTCTCCCCACTGCTCTTCTCCCTGTACACTAATGACTGCACTTCTAAAGACCCCTCTGTCAAGCTCCTGAAATTTGCCGACGACACCACTGTCATCGGTCTCATCCGAAACGGTGACGAATCTGCTTACAGACTGGAGGTTGAACAGCTGGCTGTCTGGTGCAGTTATAACAACCTTGAGCTGAACACGCTCAAAACAGTGGAGATGATCGTGGACTTCAGGAGGAACAGCCCAGCACTCCCCCCACTCATCATCATGAACAGCACTGTGGAAGCAGTGGAGTCATTCAGGTTCCTGGGTACTATCATCTCTCAGGACCTGAAGTGGGACAATCACATTGACTCCATCGTGAAAAAAGCCCAGCAGAGACTGTACTTCCTTCGCCAGCTGAGGAAGTTCAACTTGCCACAGGAGCTGCTGATTCAGTTCTACTCAGCCGTCATTGAGTCTGTTTTATGCACTTCCATCACTGTCTGGTTTGGTTCAGCTACCAAATCAGACATCAGGAGACTACAACGGACAGTCCGGACTGCGGAGAGGATCATTGGTGCCCCCCTGCCATCCCTCCAGGACCTGTACTCTTCCAGAGTGAGGAAGAGAGCAGGTAAAATCATCACAGACTCCACTCACCCTGGACACCACCTGTTTGAACTGTTACCGTCAAGACGGCGAATCAGATCACTGGCCACAAGAACATCTCGGCACAGGAACAGTTTCTTCCCACAGGCCATTTCCCTCCTGAACAGTTAACATATCTCCCAAGGCATATGCCTTAAGTGCAATACTCCCACTGTTTAGTGCAATATCCTACAACTCATGTGACACTTATATGTAGATTTTTTTCTATTTATAATATTCAAAACACTGTAAATATGTTCATAGTTCATAATCTGTAAATCTGAAAATGTCTACTCTGACTAAACCCAACTGTGATACTTTTATTCTCATATATTTATATTTTTATTTTTCATTCTTATAATTTGTAGTATTATGTTTCTTGTTGTATTTGTATCTGTATATGTCCACTGGAAGCCTCAGTACCAAAACAAATTCCTTGTGTGTGCAAGCACACTTGGCAATAAAGCTCTTTCTGATTCTGATTCTGATGATTCTGATTCTGATTGCAATGTTTTATGTTGAAATGTTTTCATTATTTATTAAATTTATTTTCAGTATTGTGATTATGAATTATTTTAACTACGTTTCACTTGAATTCATCTGCTACCAGCTTTCAATCGCTCTGAATGAGCCGCGGCGCGGCGGCAGATTACGCAAAGAGAGAATAAACGGACACTTTTCAAAGTCTGTGATTGTAGCGGCTCTTAGCGGTAAAAGGCAGCAAATACACCCCAAATTTTACCGCCGCGGCGCAACGGCAATTCCGATTTTTTATAACTTGCAGTTCTGACTTTATTTCACAGAATTGTGAGATTGTATTTATTGTATTTGTATTTTTTATTTTGTGGGTGAAACAAGATTCCATAAATTGTCACAGTCTCTGTCAATCAGTCATCAAAAATGACAAATAGCTGTAGCCTACTTTATGCACAGAAACAAAATAAAGGCATAAGATGTTAAAGTGTTGGTTTCTTCCTCCTTCAGCTCTGATGCACGCGACACTCTCACAGACTCATATGTTTTACTTTGTGCCTGAGAACATGAGCTGATCCGAGGCTCAGACACACTGCAGACAGCATTACACTGACCTCGCCACCATTGATGATCTTACGGATCATCAAGAGCTTCTGAACACTCTGCGTGCTGGTTTCGGAGCAGAATGGATCTGGACTGGACTCTATAAGACGGATGCCGCTGCTCCCTGGATCTGGTCCGATCAGAGCGAATCTACATTCAGACCATGGGCCATCGGACAGCCGAACAATAATGGTGGCAGCCAGTTTTGTGCGAGAAGTCTCTTACTGGAATGTTTAATGATGGGGAATGTTACCTTAAATGTGCTGCTGTCTGCTATAATAGTGAGTATTATTGCACATTTTACCTCTTCACTTCAAAATGCAAGTAAAACCAATTAAGCATTTAACATGCCTGAAATAGAGAATCCGTGAAATTTACATTAAAGGTGCACTATGTGATTTTTAGCGGCATCTAGAGGTGAGGTTGCGAATTGCAATCAACAAAAGTTACGGTGGCAGACAGGAAGTGATGTTGTCCTCTGAGTAGGGCTGTAGCGATACACTAATCTCACGATATAATACAATACACGATATTCAGCTCACGATACGATATCACACGATTCGATATAATTTGATACACTTACATCATTTTCTGAAAGATTTAAAGGGGACAGAGTGATTTTGGTGACATCTTGTGAGTGTTCCATTTACTTGAATTGAATTAATTGAACTGAAAACTGAAATCATCAATTACACAATATATGTCTGACTGGACAGAGAATCTACAGCTTGCGAATGCTGAACAAAATGAATCAAAGACGTGTTGAGAAAATTAGTTCCATTTATTGAAACAGTGCAAACTGTAGCTTACAAGCCTTTGAAAAGTAAATAAAGTGCAGTATTGCAATTAACAATGGAGAGTTAAAAAGTGCAGCAAGTGGACTGTTCTGAACAGTTTCTTTGACAGCTTTTTTAGCTTGACACTGAACATATGAGGTAGCCGGTCTAGCCACCAGGTAAGTAAACATAATAACATGGCTTCTCTAAAACATCCAATAATAGAAGTCACTAAGAAGAAGATTTAAATATTTAACTTAAAATGTACCCGAGTAGTTTAAAAAGGCCTGTAGGCCTACAAGTATGTGAGGTAGCCAGTCTAGCCAGCAGAAAAGAAAAATAAACCATGGCAGCCAATAATTCAAGTCCATAGGAGCAACATTTAAGCCAACTTAAAATTGTACCCATCTTAGCAGAGCAGCCTATGGCCTTAAGTGAACACTAAACAGAAACTCTCCTCTCCACATAACTGCAGACCAATTGATCAACATTGTCTTCAGATTTTTGTTCAGGAATAGAATCTGATCAACGTGCTCTGGGAGAAGTGCACTTCTATGAGCAGTGATGATATCTCTCACAGCAGTGAAAAGACCCTCTCTGAGGAAACACTAGTGCCAGGGACACAGAGGTACCTTTTAACAAGTTGTGACAAGAGTGGATACTGATACTGGTGCTCCTTCCACCAGACCAGTGGATCTTCTTTCACTTCCAGGAGATCTGTCTCTTTGTAGTGGGTCATCTGCTCCTTGGCCTCGTCCTCTTGGGTATTTGACAAGTCAAGTCAAGTCAAGTCACCTTTATTTATATAGCGCTTTTTACAATACAAATTGTTTCAAAGCAGCTTCACAGAGATAACAGGAAAATAATGTTATAATAGTATTGTTAAATTCAAAATTAAATGTTAAATGTCCCCAACTAAGCAAGCCAAAAGCCAATGGCGACAAAGGCGAAGAGAGACGAAAAAGGCAACAGTGGCAAGGAACCAAAACTCCATCAGGTGACAGAATGGAGAAAAAATAAACCCACATTGTCTTGTTGTCTTGAGTCGTGCTGCACCACCACCGTATCGTTCACCAAGAAGGGCAGCCAGTGGACAAGACGGCCTTGGATTCCTGGGTGGAGGACGCTGACCTTCAAATAAATAAACAATAAAAACAAAAACGCATTACTTATAGTTAAGCACATTCCATAATTCCTACACAGAGGTTCAGACAACACAGTGCGCTTCACTGGATAACAATGGGTGATACTGACCTTGACTGCTCTCTCCTTCCATGAATTGCTCTCCTTCATCTACAGCGTCTTCGTCTTCTTTAGATGCCATCCTCTCATCATCAGCACGAGCATTTGCTGTCCCCTCTTCATCCACACTCCAAAGTGACTAAATTAAATAAGTCAACATGAAATGAAATTGATGAGCTTTTATTGTATAAATCTTTTAATTACTTAATTTAATATATGCCTTTAAACCTGTTAACATTTTAGTATTTATGCTTTTTAAACTATTTAATATTTATCTATTTTAAACTGTTAACGTTGTAGGATTTGCCCTTTAAACTTTGAACAATGCATTATTTAGGCCTATGCTTACTCTCGCCAGGAGATGGCAGATAGGTACAAGGCCAAAGGTTAAACCTAGCAGTACCATCACTGCCTTACCTCTGATGGCTGCATGCTCAGTCTTGCAGCCTCTACAATTAGTCCATCATAAACTTCCTGTCTTTCATTTTCAGTCAGGAAGGGAAGACTTTTGAATCTTGGATCCATCGGTGAACGTGCATGGAGAGTTGCCTTGAGGTCAATGTACCTCTTCTGAAGATCCCCAGCCATGGCAGCCTTTTATGACTGCAGATTCACCTTCGATCGGTTTCAGTCTGTTGATCAGTGTGTCCTGGAGGGGTGCGACGACTGACAGTGTGGGGGTCTTCTCCTTGGACATGTACTGTGTAACCTCCTTCATGGGCTTCAGCGCACTGACTACTTCTTCAGCTGTTGTCATGTCTGACTCAGTCAGTGTGCACAGATCCTTCTCGGTCTTCCTGACTTCACTCAAGAGCAGGGCTGCGCAGATGGCCGGTTGTTGCTCCAGGAATATTTCCAACATGTCATGCGCATTATTCCACCTATAGTTAAATAAAAAATATATACTTTATTTATAGACCTATAGTGCCCTTCACACTTCACAGCATGGATGCACAAAATGCTGCTTTGCATAAATGACTAAACAAATTAGTAATAAAAAACAAAATAAACTATTGAAAAGTAACCACACACTAACCTGGTAACCACATCCGTCATCAGCTTGTGCTCTGGTAGTCGTAGAAGCCTCTGTTTCTCTTTCAGCATGTGGTTGGCTGTGGTGCTCCGTCTGAAGAAATTCACAATGCGTCTCACCCTTCCCAGCAGGCGTGCGACTGCTGTGATTTTGAGGGCACGTTGTGCAGACAGATTTAGTGTGTGAGCATAGCATTTGACATGAAGTGTGAATGCTGCCTTCTCAGATGCAATTGTCATATTTAACGCATTGTCAGTGACGATTACTGAATCATTTTCTGTGATTCCCCACTCAGCGAGGGCCTTTTTCAGATGTTCTGCCAGGTTGTGTCCGGTGTGGCTGTCGGGCATGTCCCTGGTTTGTAAAACATACGTAACGAGCTCCCATTCCTCGTTGATAAAGTGGGCCGTGATGGTGACATATGCTTCAGTTGTGCGCGAGGTCCAGCTGTCGCACGTCAGGGCAACTCTCCCCGCTCTGGCCAGGGAGGCTTTGACGTGTGCCCTTGTCTGAGCGTACAGCCCAGGAATGCAAACCTTGGTGAGTAAACAGGAAGAGGTACACGTCAGCATCTGTGTAAAGTTAGTACAGGTAACTTGCTCTACAGCGACACTAGTGGCTGGCTGACCAAATCGCTCTTCCTGCAACGCGAACAGGGGTAAACACGGGGGATTTGAATGGGTCTTATGTATCGATAATCGTGGCTTAAAAATCGATACTTTCTTGGGAATTTTTTTTCGATTTATATCACAGAATCGATAAAATTGCTCAGCCTTACGTCTGAGACAGCAGAGAGTAGCCAGTTAAAAGGGATGGTTCACCCAAAAATGAAAATTCTGTCAGTATTTACTCACCCTCATGTTGTTCCAACCCCGTAAGACCTTCGTTCATCTTCGGAACACGAATTAAGATATTTTTGATGAAATCTGAGAGCTGGATCACTCCTCCATACTAGTCCATAGGCTTCTTCAGGGATTGAAACTTGCCAGCCCTGAAAAGTTATTAAAGACATCGTTAAAATAGTGACTACAGTGGCTCAATCTTAAGTTTATCAAACAACAAGAATACTTTTTGTGCGCAAAAACAAAAAAAACGAAAAAAAAAATGATGACTTTATTTCAACTATTCATTTCCTTCTCTGTGGGCCTCGAGTCAGTTCACTAGTATAATAGCGTAAGCTTCTGTGTTGTACGTCACACTCATCACCCACATGACCAGCGTCGGCCAATACGCTCTACGCAATCACACTATGTTAACTGACTAGAGGCCCACAGAGAAGGAAATGAATAGTTGAAAAAAAGTCGTTATTTTTGTTAGTTTTTGCGCACAAAAAGTATTCTCGTCGCTTGATAAACTTAAGATTGAGCCACTGTAGTCACTTGGACTATTTTAACAATGTCTTTAATAACTTTTCAGGGCTGGCAAGTTTCAAGTTTCAGTTGCAATTTTCATTTTTGGGTGAACTATCCCTTTAAGCAATGAAGTTTCTTTACAAAGATTAAGAAATTAGGTTTACTTAAAGTCCCTGTAAAGGCAATTCTAAAAAAAAAATTATATACACATTATAAATGTTTAAAATGTATTGCTAAAACATATTTCAAAGACTGTGAACTGTGAAGTACTGAATTGTGGAGTTAGACAGTTAAACAGTTTTTCACCATTGCTTTTTTTGGGCGGGTCTAAAACGGGGCTCGATGACGCACTGGAGCCCCTGAGCTCCTGGACACGCCCCTACTTGATGACGCACTGGAGCCACTGAGGCTGGCCCCTCCCTAACAATAAAAATAGAGCACATTCACATCAGTTTGCAGCTCAATCGCGAGTTACTGTCAGTATTATTAGTTACCACAGCCTACAGTTTGCTAGCTAGCTATGCCTTCGTCACGGAAATGTGTACTACCTGGATGCGATCACGTACAAAACAGATCGGTGTCCTTATTTAAATTTCCGAAAAACGATCACATCAAGAAGAGGTGTATTCATTTTGTGAAGAGCCACCTTGATGGAGAGCTGAGGATCACCGCCAAAACCCGCCTCTGTATTGATCATTTTACATGGGATAGTTTTATAAACTTTCGTCGGAGATTGCTCCTGTCTGCCTCGCTGCCTGCTGTAAGTTTGTTTGCTTCGAGGCTGTAAGCTCCGTCTAAGCCTCGTATTAGCTTCGTATTTCTTTCTGTTTTGAACCATCATTTACTATCATTTCTAGTTGTTTATACTACTAAATACAGCTTACCCAACATCTCAGATTAACCTGACATCGCTAGCTTCCATTATTGTTAGCACAACACGCTAGTAACTCGCTAGCCTGTTAACGCGCCACCCGTGTGCTCAGTTATTTATTTATTTTTCTCTCTGAGTTCCTAAAAAGCCCAGGTGAGTAAGAATCAGTCAACAAACACGGTGAGTAATGTCTTGTCCTGTTATTGTCACCTGCACTTCATGCCACATGTTTAGCATAGCCTTATAGGATTTATATGTGATAAATGCAAGGAGACAGTCAGGCTGACGGAGAAGATTTCAGAATTAGAGACACGCATCCAAACTTTAATTGAGGATAGTAAGTGTGCTAGAGCTTTAGATACTATTTTGGATGCGCCTAGCATAGTGAACTCTTTACATGATTCGGTTCCGGCTGAATTATTGCCTGTGCAGCCAGGCAGATGGGTGACTGTCAGGGATCGCTCTAGTCGCGGATCAAAAAACCACTCTTCCGTTCCGATTACCATAACAAATCGATTTGCCCCCGCTCAGTGTGACACCCACTGAGAATTCTGTTGATTATGCCCTGGTAATTGGTGATTAGATCACACGGAACGTGAAAATAGAGACACCAGCCACCATAGTCACATGTTTGCCGGGAGCCAGAGCGCCTGACATCAAAGCAAATTTAAAAGTCCTGGCTAATGCTAATCGTAAATTCTCTAAGATTGTTATTCACGTCGGCACTAATGATGTTCGACTCCGCCAGTGGGAGATCACCAAAATTAATATTAAAGAGGTGTTTCTACTCGCAAGTACGATGTCAGGCACTGTAATTTGCTCTGGCCCCCTTCCTGTTCGAATGAGTGATGAGATAGTTAGTAGATTGTGTTCACTCAATGGCTGGCTGTCTAAGTGGTGTCCGCAAAATAATATAGAATTCATAGACAATTGGAAAAGTTTTTGGGGCAAACCTGACCTGTTGACAAGAGATGGTATTCATCCCTCCTGGGATGGTGCTGCTCTTCTCTCTAGTAATTTGACTCATAGTCTTAGAGATAAAACATGACAATCTGGGGCTCAGGTCAGGAAGCAGACAAACTGGCTAAACCGACCGTCTTCTAGCGGCCAAGGTCAGATAAATCCCATCACATAGAGCCTCTTTCACCTAGATATCATCATATAGAGACTGTGTCTGTTCCCCGAATTTGGAAATTTAAAAAAACGTCCAAACCCATCTAAGGTTAAAAATTGAATTGATGTTCAACAAATAAAAAATAGAAATAATACAGATGAGCAAACGATAAAGCTTGGGTTGCTGAATATTCAACCCCTTACTTCAAAAGTCCTCATAGTTAATGATATGATTTTAGATTATAACCTAGATGTGCTGTGTTTGACAGAAAACTGGCTAAAACCAAACGATTACATTACTTTAAATGAGTCCACCCCCCAAGATTACTGTTATATACATGAGGCTCGTCCGAAAGGCAAAGGGGAAGGTGTTGCTGTAATTTATAGTAATATTTTCAAAACCACTAAGAAATCGTCTCAGGTTACGTATGTAACCCTGGTTCCCTGATAGGGAACGAGACGCTGCGTTTGAGACACGGTGGGAACGCTCTGCGTGATTACGTCTTGAAGCGCGTGTAAAATCAGTCCAATGGAAGCCCACTACGACCTAAGTGACGTCATAGACCAGGAAACTATAAAGCAGCCCTGGAATCAGACCGCGACAGCTTCTGAAAAACCTGAAGCAAGTCGATCAGGGCATGCAGGAAGTATGGCAGGCAAACGCAGCGTCTCGTTCCCTATCAGGGAACCAGGGTTACATACGTAACCTGAGACGTTCCCTTTCAAGGGAACTCGAGCTGCGTTTCAGACGCGGTGGGAACCCTATACCACTACGCCATAGTGACAAATGCCCGTTCTGTGTGAAGTCCTTGCGCACACTAAGAAGCAAGCAACCTCGCCCCAGGAGTGGAGAGGTCAAGGTCATAAAACCTGACAAATGTATGCGGAGAGGACCATCCTGCCGCACTACACACATCAAGAAGGGAAACTCCCGAAATTAAGGCCATAGAGGCCGCCATACTCCGAGTAGAATGGGCCCGCACAGCCATAGGTGAAGGCTGTCCGGCCGCTTCATAAGCCAATGAAATAGCCTCGACTATCCATTTACTCATCACCTGTTTAGATGCAGGGGATCCTCTCTTGAGTGACCCAAAACAAACAAATAATTGCTCAGATTTATGCCACAGAGCAGCTCTGTGAACGTAGGCATCTAAAGCCCGGACTGGACATAACAGGTTAAGCTGTTCCTGATCTGGGGTATTAAAGGGTGGAGGATAAAAGGCCTGCCGCACTATTGGGCCCCCAACATTTAGTGGTGTCTTAGGAATATAACCCGGTCTAGGGTAGAGGAATGCTTTCACCATACCAGGTGCAAATTCCAGACATGAAGGAGCAACCGACAGAGCATGTAAATCACCAATTCTCTTGATAGACGAAATAGCAAGGAGAAATATAGTCTTTAGAGTGACGAATTTTTCTGAAACCTCCTCGATGGGCTCGAAGGGAGCCAAGGCCAGACCCTCAAGTACAATGGCCAAATCCCAAGCCGGTGCTCTAGATTGCAGTGCAGGCCTGAGCCTCAATGTACCACGGAGAAAACAAATAATAAGAGGATCTCTCCCAAGAGAAGAAGCCCCGAGAGGGGTGATAAGCAGATATAGCCGCTACATACACCTTTAAGGTGGAGGGAGATAATCCAGCAGAGAAACGGTCTTGTAGGAAATCAAGAACTGTACCAACCGGGCAGTTAACAAGATTTAAAAAACGTTCTCCACGCCATGTAGAGAACAGTTTCCATTTCAATGTACATAGTTTTCTCGTAGAAGGAGCTCTGGATTGAAGGACGGTCTCAACGACCTCAGTCGAGAGACCGGATTCTATGAGCTGGGCCCCCTCAGAGGCCAAGCCCACAGTTTCCACAACTCCGTTTAACCCTTTTCTATTATATGCAGGACCCATAGAGAAATATTTGGCAGAAGTTTCCACGCTGCCAGAAATTCCGATAAGGGAACCAGTCTCTCGAGACTGGCCTCTGGATTTGATTGAACAATCATTTCAGTGCCCTGAAGCGGCGAACCTGCAGGGAACAACCGAACTGACCGTTCTACAACCCTCCTCAGAGGATTGCACGGGGACGCTGACACCTCGGCGCCCTGAAGCGGCGAACCGGCAGGGAACAACCGAACTGGCAGCGCTGCGACCCTCCTCAGAGAGTCGCACCCCAGCAGAACTCCCGGGAGCATAGATATCGGGGGGAATGTGTACAGGTGCAGCCTCGGCCACACCTGCACCATAGCGTCCAGTCCAAGAGGAGCTGGATATCAAGAATCAAGAATCAAGAATCAAGAATCAATTTTATTGCCAAGTAGTGTTGTGCACATACAAGAAATTTGCTTTGGTAATAAGGTGTTACCGAGGTTGCTATAATCAGCGCCAACTTGAGAAAAAAAACAGCATGACATGAGGAGAGGTGAGGAGAAAAAAAGGCAACCCCCAGACTATGCTCCTGTAAGGAGAACAGTCTGGGAACAGGAAAAAACACCTCAGCAACATTAGCACATAAACAGTACACTCTACAAACAAGACATTGCAACACGGTTGGGAGTGGGGGATGGAGGTAGTCCAGCCCAGGCAAGCAGCATCCGGTCCTGCAGCCATTATGGCGCTGGTCACAGACCCGCCTGTCAGACTGGGGGTACGAAGCGGCGAAGGCGTGGGATGGGGTGTGGGGCAGGTGCATATCTGTGTATGTGTAAGTTCATGTGTGTGTAGGCCTGGAGAGAGTCGCTAAGCCAGCACCATAATCTAGGAGCCTCAGTCCGCAGGATTGTCATAGCGATACACAGCAAGTTGCCATGGAGACAACCCTGATCATGTCCCAGGCAGAGTCAACAATCACCAGGTGTCTGGGGAGTCGGGGAAGGAACGCAAGAGCGGCTCACTGCAGTGCTCTTCCGGGAGAGTTGTTGTTCCAGCAGCGGCCTTGGCCAAGGCCAGTGCTGGTAGCGGGGTGCCGAAACAGATAAGATTGGGATTGTTTGGTCTTGGGGCGAGTAGCCACATTCAATTTATACAGGCTATTCTCCTGGTCCATTTTGGTCTCTGAAACGATCCATTTGCCTTTGCAAAGCTGTGAGCTTCTCCATGATGTTATCCATATTGTGGTTCATAGACCCAGTCTGAGTGCTGACAGCTCTGCCCACCGCTTCAATCATCACGGGCAGCCTTGCGGGGCTTTTGACAGCTGTCACCGTCTGCTTAGTTCCTCGATAAACCAGGGCAATGCCTAATCCAATCAGCAGAAGACCTGTTATCATGGTGCCGAATAGGTAGATATCTTCAATGTCCTCCACGGAAAGAGCCGCCAGACACACGACCCGCCACCTCTCCCACGCGTCCATCGTGTAGCCAGCTGCGAACGTCCCGGCAGGGCAGTCAGGTTCCCCCGAACCCAAGCTTCTCGTTGAGAAGATGGTGTCAATTGCGTTGAGAGACCACTTGATCAAATCCATAATTTCTTGGTTTTGGAGAGCAGTGTAGCGAGAGTCTCTCAAAGTACAAGACAGTAAACGTGACGAGAGAAGCAAAGCAGGAGAGGTAAGGGGAGGGAGAGGGAGAGAAAAATGCGACCGCCTTCGTTGAGAGCCAAGAGGGAAAAAAAAGTGAGGGAAAACCATAGTGGACAATGGGTTGTATCGTATGATGCGAAAAGATCGACCTGAGCTTGACCAAAGATCTCCCATAGGAGCTCCACCACCTCGGGGTGAAGTCTCCATTCCCCGGGCCTCAGCCCCTGCCTCAACAGTATATCTGCTCTGATATACGAGATCGTCAGTGTGTTGTCCAGACCCTCCGCCGAGCGACCACTCATGATCACTCCCGACTTGTGAGGGAAGCATCCGTCGATAGCATTACGCGTCGACAAGAAACCCCCCAACACTGGGCCTGGGCGAGGAACCAAGGTTCTTCCACATGACCGAGGCACGAAGGCATAGCCGCGTGACCTTGATCATGCGAAAACGGATTTCCCCTCGGAGAAAACCCCTTGGTCCTGAGCCACCACTGCAGGGGTCTCATGTACAGAAGGCCAAAAGTAATTACGTTGGACGCAGCTGCCATGAGACCCACAGTCTAAAACTGTTTACAGTGAGTGACTGACCTAGATAAACCCATGTTACACCTAGAAAAGTGGTCCTCCGAGCTGGGAGGATCACACTCTTCTTGGCGTTGAGTGGCAACCCCAACATCTTTAAATGAGACAGAACGACATCTCGATGCCGAACTGCCATATGCTCAAATTGAGCTAGGATCAACCAATCGTCGATATAATATAATACGCGAATGCCCTGGAGTCTCAAAGGAGCCAGAGCTGCATCCACGCATTTTGTAAAGGTGCGGGGTGATAAACCTAGGCCAAATGGAAGTACGCGTCCTTCAAGTTTATTGTGACAAACCAGTCCTCGGACTGAATCTGTGATACAAACTGTTTGAGTGTAAACATTCTGAACTTGAGTTTCTGAACTCTGCTGTTTAAATGAGATCTAGAATAGGACGCAACCCTCCATCCTTCTTTGGAACAATGAAGTAACGGCTGTAAAACCTTGACTCTCTGCTGGGAGGAGAAACCCTTTCTATAGCTCCTTTTTGAAGAAGTGTCAGTACTTCCTGCTCCATAACCAGAGCCTGCTGTGAGTCCACTACCGTAGGGAGGACCCCTGAAATCTGGGCGGACGAGAACCGCTGTAACCCTTTTCTATTATGTGCAGGACCCATAGAGAAATATTTGGCAGAAGTTTCCACGCTGCCAGAAATTCCGATAAGGGAACCAGTCTCCCGAGACTGGCCTCTGGATTTGATTGAACAATCATTTCGGTGCCCTGAAGCGGCGAACCGGCAGGGAACAACCGAACTGACCTTTCTACAACCCTCCTCAGAGGATTGCACGGGGACGCTGACACCTCGGCGCCCTGAAGCGGCGAACCGGCAGGGAACAACCGAACTGGCAGCGCTGCGACCCTCCTCAGAGAGTCGCACCCCAGTGGGCGCCGAGGAGAAACGATTTCTCAAAACCGTCCCTCTTTTTTTTTTTTTTTTTCTTCAGGACTTCTTGTCTAAGCTTTATTAGAGATGACGACAGTCCTCAGATCTTGCCTACCTCTAACTAGCTTAGTTCCTACGACCCTCCTCGGAGGATCGTAGGAAAATGCAGGCACCTCGGCACCCTGAAACGGCGAACCGTTAGGGAGACCGAACTGACTGCTCTACGACCCTCCTTGGAGGATCGTATGGGGACGCTGACACCTCGGTGCCCTGAACGGCGAACCGGCAGGGAACAACCGAACTGGCAGCGCTGCGACCCTCCTCAGAGAGTCGCACCCCAGAGGGCGCCGAGGAGAAACGATTTCTCAAAACCGTCCCTACCCCGGAGGGGACCACCCTTAGAAGCCTGATAGCCTCGGCATCAGGTCTTCTTCTTTGCACTCTATGTCAGTTTCAGGAACATAGATTGGTGTGGAAGAAACCTCTGGAACGCCACTGAAAGATTTAGTTTTCTTGAAAGCGGAGCGTCCAGAAGAACAGACATTTTTATCTTTATTTTTCTTTGTTTTTATATCAGAAAAACGTATACATATAAACATATATACATATATATATATATATATATATATTATTGAATATATTCTCGAATAGAGTCAATGCTGACATCCTCACATTCATCTATGTCCTTAAATACTTTACCCATCAGTACTGCCTAATAAAATTTATTTATTATTAAAGATGGCTGGTGGGTAACGTCGGGGTTAAAAATTATGACGCCGACTCGGGAGAGAGAAAGCTCGCAAGCGTTTCTATAATCCAAGGCACTGTCATACCATGATAACCCATCCCAACCCACGCTATCAGATCCGTTTTCGAACCCCAAAATGCGAGTCGCCGCCGTGTCTAGGCAACAGCGGGACCCGCCTGGGGAGCGCGAACCGAACCGTCCTCCTCAAAGAACGATCGGCGAGAGAGGAGCGTCTTTATAGATAGACTCATACAATGCTCACAATCAGCCCCCTCGAGGACTGACTGGGCATGCTCCACTCCCAAACAAGCAACACAAAGCTGATGTGTGTCCCCACCCGTAATATAACGAGAGCAGGGAACGACACACCGTCTATAATCTTGCTTGCTCGCTATAATAATGATAGATATATTGGGCTTGACAGACAACAATAAATAGACAAGGACATATATACAGAGAGCGCTTGCTGAAGGTACAGAAGCTGTCGCGGTCTGATTTCAGGGCTGCTTTATAGTTTCCTGGTCTATGACGTCACCTATGTCGTAGTGGGCTTCCATTGGACTGATTTTACACGCGCTTCACGACGTAATCACGCAGAGCGTTCCCACCGCGTCTCAAACGCAGCTCGAGTTCCCTTGAAAGGGAACTTAAATATACTTCTTTTGAAGTGTTGGTGCTTAATGTAAAAATATATAATGTAAACGATAAATCACGTTTGAGAATTCTGCTAGCTACTGTATACAGGCCACCAGGGCACCATAAAGATTTTATCAAAGAATTTGCTGACTTTCTATCAGAATTAGTATTGACTGCAGATAAAGTACTAATTGTTGGTGATTTTAATATACATGTAGATAATGGAAAAGATGCATTGGGATTGGCATTTAAAGACATTATAAACTCAATTGGAGTTAGACAACATGGGCCTTATCTTGCACCTGGCAAAAATGACTTGGTACACTGACGCCTGTATCATTCCTATTTTGCACCCGTGCAAAGCGGGCTTTTCCCTCCACAGACGCACGTCGGTAAACTAGGAAATAAACTTGCGCTACCTGGACAGGTCGGCGCAAAAAGGAGGCGTGTTTTGGCGCAAACATTCCCTAGTGCTATTTTGCAGTTCCAGAAAACAATTCCGCCACTGACCAAAAAAAACCTAGTCTAAAGTCAGTGGCGCGTTGCGCGTTGTTCATAATGCTATTTTAAGCGCGCATGTTTGGCCATAATGTAGCGGGTGCACAACGCGCATACACTTTGATTCTCTCATCAACACAGATGCAGCAGTTTTTATTTTTGCAAATCATACATTATAACAAGGAAAAATATTACTACACGAGGGAAATCATTATGGTGTCCATGAAGATGTGAAAAAATAGGCATAAATCTAGCTTACACATTTACCCAAATTATTATATGCATGTTTAACCGAAGCTAATTTGGGTGGGTTTGTCCCATCCCCAATGTCACTTCTCTTTCTTTTACGGCCCTGACGAGAACATCGATCTCCTCGGCTGTGAACCGATTCTGAAGTGCACCTGGTAAATGCGCCATAATAATAACAATCCGCCATGCAACATGCGCACCTGCTCTTAAAGGGTATGTTGGATGAAGCTCTGATTGTTTTTTTTCACGTTACGCCCAAACCACACCTATGAATAATGAAGCTATTTCAGACCAACCCCTTTTAAACTTGCGTCGGGCGCAAGAGTCATTTATCCCGCCGGTAAAAAAGCAACAGTGCCCAAGACCCGCCCACAAAGTTACTTGCGCTTCGAACTTGATACTTGCGTTTCAGATTGTTGAAATAGAGCCCCACGTGTCAGGACCTACTCATTGTCGTAATCATACTCTAGATCTAATATTATCACATGGAATCAATGTTGATGCCGTTGAAATTCTGCAGCAGAGCGACGACATCTCAGATCATTATCTAGTTTCATGTAAATTACATTTAGCCAAGGCTGCAAAGCCGACTCTGTGTTACAAGTATGATAGACCTATCACTTCTGCCACAAAATATTGCTTTATCAATAATCTTCCTAATCAGCTTAGAAGAACTTGATATTGCAACAGAAACTTTTAACTCTGTCTTTTCCAGCACTTTAGACACAGTTGCTCCGTTGCGCTTAAAGAAGATTAAAGGAAATAGTCCAACACCGTGGCACAACAAGCACATCCAGGCCCTTAAGAGAGCAGCCAGAAAAATGGAGCGAAACTGGAAGAAAACAAAACTAAAGTTATTTCGGATTTCATTGGAAAGAGAGCTCGATTGCTTACAGAGAGGCTTTAAAAGCTGCTAGATCTGCTTATTTTTCAACCCTATTAGAAGAAAATAAACATAATCCTAGGTATTTATTTGAAAAAGTGGCTAAACTAACGAAAAAGAAAGCTTCAAGCCCAGAAGTTTCCAAGAAACACATCAGTAATGACTTTATTAACTTCTTCACTTGTAAGATTGATAATATTAGGGACAAAATTATAACTATGCAACCATCTTCTACAATATCGCATCAGGCAGTGCATTGTAGTCTCCATGAGGAAAAATTTGATTCATTTGTTGCTATAGGAGAGGAAGAATTTTGCAAACTCGTTAATTCATCTAAATCGACAACATGTATGTTAGACCCTATACCGACTAAGTTACTGAAAGAGATGCTTCCAGATGCCATAGATCCTCTTCTTAATATCATTAATTTGTCTTTGTCTAAGATACGTACCAAAAACCTTTAAGCTAGCTATGATTAAACCGCTTGTTAAAAAAACGCAACTTGATCCTACAGAATTAGTCAATTACAGGCCGATCTCAAATCTACCTTTTCTGTCAAAGATATTAGAAAAAGCAGTATCCTCACAACTGTGTTCCTTTCTTGAAAGAAATTATATCTGTGAGGATTTTCAGTCAGGATTTAGACTGTATCATAGTACTGAGACATCTCTCATTAGAGTCACAAATGATTTGCTCTTATCATCCGATCGTGGTTGTATCTCTCTATTAGTGTTACTTGATCTTAGTGCTGCATGTGACACCACTGACCACAACATTATTTTAAATAGACTAGAAAACTATGTTGGCATTAGTGGAATTGCACTAGCATGGTTTAAATCATACTTATCTGACCATTATCAGTTTGTAGTAGTAAATGAAGAGATGTCTTATCGATCACAAGTTCAATATGGCATACCACAAGGCTCAGTTCTAGGACCGCTGCTGTTCATTCTGTACATGCTACCTTTAGGAGATATCATTAGGAAATGTGGAATTAGCTTTTACTGTTATGCTGATGATACTCAGCTGTATATTTCTTCAAAACCTAATGAAACTTACCAATTCACAAAATTAACAGAATGCATAATTGATATAAAAAATTGGATGACTAGTAATTTCCTACTACTAAATTCTTAAAAAACAGATATTCTAATTGTTGGACAAAAAACTTCCACACGTAATAACGTAGAATGCTGTCTAACACTTGATGGCTGCTCTGTTAAGTCTTCGTCGTCGGTTAGGAACCTGGGTGTGCTCTTTGATACCAATCTTTCATTTGAAAGTCACGTGTCTAGTATCTGTAAAACGGCATTTTTCCATCTTAAAAATATATCTAAATTACGTCATATGCTCTCATTGACAAATGCGGAACCAGGATGTATGACCATATTAGCCCGGTTCTGTCAACACTGCATTGGCTGCCTATTAAACATCGTATAAATTTTAAAATATTGCTGATTACTTACAAAGCACTAAATGGTTTAGCTCCGCAGTACTTGAGCGAGCTCTTAACGCATTATAGTCCTTCACGTCTATTGCGATCTCAAAGTTCTGGCCAGTTGATAATACCTAGAATATCTAAATCGACTGCTGGCTATTGACAAATACCAGAAAATCAGATCCTTTTCCTATTTAGCACCAACACTTTGGAACAGTCTTCCTAACATTGTCCGGGAAGCAGACACAGTCTACAGTTGAAAGGTAGACTAAAAACACATCTCTTTGACCTAGCATTCACATAATACATTATCAACTTCTATAATTCAATATTAGGCTGCATAGATTAGGTCAGCCGGAACTGGGAACACTTCCCTTAAATCCTGATGTACTCGTTACATCATAAGAAGAATGGCATCTACGCTAATTTTAGTGTCTTTGTTTATCCCGAGGTTTTCCCGCAGTCTGCCGGATCCAGGCCGTTTCCAGATCTGACGAAGGACCTTCGCCTGGACCCGATGACAATGCAGTGCTGAAGTGCCAACTAGCTTCTCCCTATGGAGGATCCCTATACCACTCTACAGATAAAGTGTTGTGGAATTTTCGGTTTGCGTACCTACCCGAAGTGACAAAATAAAATAAAATTCTGCATCAAGACAATAGTTTGTTTAGGCATGGTTTGTAGGGAATTAAAAACCTGCGCACATATATTCAAACGCACATAACTATAGAATCAATTCTTAATGCGCATGTGACCACCATCAGCGTCTATCACATGTTTGCGTTTAAAGTCTGTTTAGAGAGAACGGTGTCGTCTTAGCGGCCCCTAATTTAATAACAAATGACCATTTCGACGGAAGTGAATCAATCAAAACTAAGTTTAGCTGGAAATAACATTATTCAAGAACCACTATAAAACCAAACCAATCTCTGTTACCTTAAATTATGTTTATCTCTGTAAAAAGCTGCTTTGAAACAATCTACATTGTTAAAAGCGCTATATAAATGAGGATGACTTGACTTGACAAATGGGATTCACTGATAATCCGCTGTTACTGGTGAATGGGGCCGAAACGGCTATTTCCCGCCTGCGGTGACAGTTGAGTGTGGCGATGGCAGCTGGTCCGCGAGTGGGTGTGGTTTCAGCGCAGTCAGCGGACGCGCCCCCAGCGCTTGAGAGCAGAGACTACTGCTCATTTTTTCAAGATTTTGATAGCTTATTTTATGTACTTGCTGGCTTTTTTTATCATTCAAATTTGGCTGGGTGGCTAATAACACATTTTTCTGTGGTGTGACAAACTCAGAACACATACTTAATTTTGACTTTACAGAGACTTTAATTATTCAGTAAAACGATGTTATTGTGAATATTATTGTTACTTGTTCATCATTGTGTCAGTGTTTTATTCGCTGACTTTAGCTAGCTTCAAGAAGAACAACAGTGACGAAATGCGTTTGTCCGTTCAGGGCCACCGTAGAAACATGATGTAAGGGGACCCGCGGTGTGTGTGAAGAAGAGAAACGGCTCATTCTAAGCTAATAAAATCATAATGGTTCATTATGTAAGGTCTTTATTCACCACTCAAAACATAGTTATGAATATATATTGAATTTCTGTAAACAGAGCCTCCTAAATGATTTCCATTACACGAGAGTAGATGTTAAAACTTCATGCTGATTTGTACTCGGCTTTCGCCAAGATAAGCACCAACTAAGACGTAGCTTTACAGTAAGCTGTGCTTCTCCATCCATTTACGCTTCTTTCCATATGGTGATGTGAATCTCCGTCTGTCTGGTGTTGATAGCTGCAGTGTATTTTGCGCGTCAGCACACACAATGGCTGCAACCACAGTGCGGTCTCCTCAGTGGATCAGCATGACAACCGTCTGGATTGAGCTGAGTAGGGGACATCTCTAGGGTCTTCAAGTGGGCACCGTCCATCCTCAGTGTTTCGTCGACTAGCCCACGACACCTCAAGAGGGCTCGACAGTGACTCTGGCGTCCCAGAGTCACCCCCCTCCGTCCCCCACTCAACTCAGCCCACCTTACTGACCTTTACATCCCTCCAGCTGCTGAGGTTGCTCCTTCCTCGTAGTACACATGTGTACTAACCACAATCTCTCACAATCTCTCCGCAACCCGACCATACGCGCCAACCCGTTTGAGTAAGGCTGTCGAGCCCCACTGCCGACGTTAAAGCAGGTTCAGTGGCAACGGTTCCGTATGGCATACTACCGCAAAACACAATATCTGTCCAAACACCAATCCTCATTCACGCAAAATACACAGGAAGGTAATAAATGTAATTACTATGCAAACTATACAAATAAACCAACAGACACTTCGAGTTTTTCAAGAATTCTTCAAAACCGTAGCGTGGCGGCCTGTACACAGCCAGCCAGAATCTTTCCGTCTCAACCACAGCCAGTTGCTGCTCCTCTCTGCTGCTTCAGATAAGTTCTTTACTGTGCGACGCAACTCTTGGCCACTGAATCCGACGTCTCTGAGGAACCGGGTTGTAGAGTGTGCCACAAATCCTCGACAACCCACTTCCACTGGATAAACCCGGACTCTCCATCCTCGCTGTTCTGCTTCAGTGGCCAGCTGAGCATACCACAGTTTCTTCCTCTCATATGCCTTATCTACAGGATCCTCTCATGGCACTGTTAACTCTATCAGTTGAGCAATGCGTGCTGTTTCAGACCTGAAAACAATATCTGGTCGGAGGTTAGTGGTGGCAATCTCAGGTGGAAAAATAAGCCGTTGATCAAGATCAGCCAGCATTTTCCAGTCCCTGGCAGCTTCCAGTTGTCCTGGGCGAGAATTGGTTTTAACTCCTTTTCTTGGTGGTTGCTCGCCTGGGCGGAGGAATATCGTGTAATGTTTTGCTAGAACAGGTGGCAACTTATTGGTCATGTTACGCTTGTCTTCCAATGCTAAAGCCAAACATCGGAGTACTTGGTCATGGCGCCAAGTAAACCGACCTTGGCTAAGAGCCACCTTACATCCTGTCAAAATGTGCCTTAATGTGGAATGCCCACATTTTGAACTGAAGTGTCAATGAAGCCATTCTTTAATAGGTAGGTTGACAATCTCTGAGCAATAATGCTGAAGAAAATCTTACCTTTGACGTTTAATAGTGAAATAGGACGAAACTGACTGATGCTTCTAGCAAATATTACACAGTGCACCTTTAAATCCCGGCAGCTTGGTTGCAATGATCTTTATTGTAAAAAATTGGTACACTCTCAAAAATAAAGGTTCTAAAAGAGGTTTTTCACAGTAATGCCATAGAGGAGCCATTTTGCTTCCCCACTTTTGTCCACTAAGCACTTTGATGTGTTTTATGTATGTTTCACAGAGTGCAGTGTAGTTAATATATAGTGACCCGCAAATTATCTGGACACTTAAAAATGTGTAAATGTTGTTGCATTGGAGAACAGAATATCAAAGCAATATCTGCATGTTTCTTTTCTCTTTGCTAACATTCGCTTTTCTTCATTTGCATTTTGTCTTTTTAGTCAGCTGGTGTTTAGTTCGCCTAAAAAGAAAATTCTTTCCATGTCATTCTGTGGCTTTCTTCAGTGGGATAAAAAAATTAGATGTTTAGGGAATGGCGCACCCCCTTTCCTTCTGAGCCTTCTGAAGTCAGCTATTTGATTAAAAATGTTATTCACTGAATATTTTACTATGTTCTGTACATTTCAAATTTCTTGGTACACATTCAAATAGGGTAGATTATACAGGTCTGATGTTGATGCAGAGCAGCTGATTTGAATGTGCGCATATTACAATAACTTGTATGACATTTACGAACTACAGCTAGAAAATGAGTAAATTATGAAAATTTTTGGTGAAGAGTAAAGGTTTTTGGAATGAAATACCAAAATGTTGTTTGTGTTCTTCAGATTGAGCAGATGCTGATGGAGAAGGGACTGACAGAAGATGTTAAACTGACATATGGAAACCAATCCGATGGGAATTTCTTCCAAAAAGGACCAGAAGATTAATGTCACTGAACACACTATGTTTTAAAAGTGAAGAAATAAAACGGAATTGGCTGTAACTTAAATTAATAGGAGTTATAGAAAGTGCTTTGGCTTATCGAATCATTTATCTGTGTATCACCATATTGCAAATTTAAGCTTTGGATTATTCTTTTGCATGAGTGCTGTGGCTTATGCTAAAATGAAAATGAAAAATTTAACATAAATGCAACTGAACCCACGGCCGCAATATTCATAACTGACAATTCTCTAAAGCTAAAATCAATATTAAACTGAAAAATTTAATTGTTGCTGGTCTAAAATAAATTAAAAGCCAATGGAAAACAATGGCTAAGTTTATATGCACAACTTCTTTTTCGTATTTGATGAATCCGAATGTTGTATTTACATGAACGCTAAACATGCCACCGTTTTGATGTGCATGTACATATGTCACAAGCTTTAAATCGGAATGGATTTTTTGACATACGCGAATAAACAGAGTTTCCCGCTGTTTGCACATAACTATTCTCCTACATTGGTTCTTTATTTGTTTTAAACAGCAGACTTAATATTTATCCATTTCTGGTCATAATTTGGAGATAATGAGCGTATGAACCGTTGTGCCGTTTTGGACCATGTCAAGCTTTTAGACCCACCCAAGACTCTAGTCTAGCTAAAAGAGTAGGGTGGTCAATGTAAACAAAAGCTGCCGAAAGATCTAAGTTAACAAGAACCACAGTATCTACAGAATCAGTAGAGAGATAAATATCGTTTAGCACTCTCAGGAGGGTGGACTCATTGCTGTGAGCAGACCTAAAACCAGATTGAAAAACATCATAGATACAATTATTTGAAAATAAGTGTTGGAGGTGATCCAGCACAATTTTCTCCAATAGCTTAGAAATGAAAGGTAAGACAGAGATAGGCTGGTCATTTTTTAAAACAGAAGGATCTAGTGAAGGCTTCTTGATCAGAAGAGTGACCATAGCCACTTTAAGATTGGCAGGAACAGAGCCCGTTTTGAGACACTTGTTGATAAGAGATACCATACCTGGCCCAACTGAATCAATGATTAATTTTAAAAATCTTGGATGAATGATATATATAGGACAAAATGAAGGTTTGAGCTTGACAGTCACATCCTTCAATGGATCAAAAACCTCCCAAAAACCAGAAGCAGGTGTCGAGATTGGGGGGACAGTTAAATTAGGGCAGACACTAAGTCTTAATTTAGTGATTTTGTTAATAAAACATCTTTGGAAGTCTTCACATCTAAGGCAACAGACAATGTGTTAACAAATGGATTTGCAACAGACTGAATGACTGAAAACAGAACCTTTGGGTTAGAGTGATTGGATTCAATTAAGTTAGAAAAATAAGCAGCTTTCGCAGACATAGCAGCATTCTGGTATGATGTAAGAGAGTCTTTAAACGTTTGGAATGAGACAAGTAGCCTGTCCCATTTCCATTTGCATTCAGCCTTTCTACAAATTTGCCTTCGGTGACAAGTGTCAGAGTTTTGCCACAGTTCAGATTTTGGTTTGCACTTGTGAAGGCCGTTACAGGGGCAAAACGGCAGCATGAGGAGAGAGAGTTATTTAAAATTGTTATAATCCCATTCCCGCGTCCATTCAGAGGAGAGTTAAAAAATGTACACTTCGCTGGAACCAGTTCTGAGAAGGGAGTTAAATCACCAAACTTTATCCAGGATTCTGTGATGAACATAAAATCCAAGTTATGTGAAGAATAGAAGTCATTTAATAAAAAGGTCTTATTCACTACAGAGCTGGCGTTTATTAATGCCATCTTAGGTGGAGGAATAGTAACGTGAGATGAAGACGCTTTTACCAATGAGCGCAGATTTTCGTGATTAACTCCTTGCCGCCGGGAGGAGAGTTTTACTGTAATTTTACTCAGGAAGACTACAATGCACTGTCTGATGCTATACTGTAGTAGACGGTTGTATAGTTATAATTTTCTCTTTAATATTATCAATCTTGTAAGTAGAGAAGTTCATAAAGTCATTACTACTGTGCTGTTTGGAAACATCCGGTGTTGAAGTTTTCGTTAATTTAGCTACTCTTTCGAATAAATACCTAGGGTTGTGTTTGTTTTCTTCGAAGAGTGTTGAAAAATAAGCAGATCTAGCAGTTTTTAAGGCCTTTCTGTACGCAATCGTGCTCTCCCTCCACAAAATGCGGAAAAACTTCTAATACGCTCCATTTTTCTGGCTGCTCTCTTTAGGGCCCGGGTGTGCTCGTTGTACCACGGCGTTGGACAACTGTGTCTAAAGTGCTGGAAAAGAGAGAGTCAATCATTTCTGTTGCAACATCGAGTTCTTCTAAGCTATCTGGGATGCTGATGAGATGAAACTGGTCAGAAAGATTATTTATAAAGACCTCCTTTCCCAAGCTAAAAGGACAATCTGGCATCCCCAGCCTGAATTGTGGGCCCTCCATGTGTGGCCCCTCAACGGGAACTTACGGACCTCCCAGTGAGTGTCCTAAACACTATATCTTAGGCTAGAGCTACGTCCACGAAATGCCTCTAAGCCCTTAAGTGGTCTGTTTTCTCCAAATGGTGCTCAGCCCGGAGCCAAGACCCTACTTCATGTGAAGTACCACTGGTACTTCCCTTTCTACAAGAGCTGCTGGACGCGGGTCATACCCCCTCCACGCTCAAAGTCAATGTGGCGGCCATAGCAGCATTCCACGCTCCTGTGACCGGCCAATCACTGGGTAGAAGTGACCTGGTTGTAAGCTTCCTGAAGAAGGAAAGGAGGTTCAACCTGCCTCGCCCCCTCACCATGCCCTCCTGGGACCTATCAACGGTCCTTAGGGCCCTCAAAGGGCCCCCGTTTCATGAACGCTAAACATGCAACCGTTTTGATGTGCATGTATAAATGTCACAAGCTTTAAATCGGAATGGATTTTTTGACATACGCGAATAAACAGAGTTTCCCGCTGTTTGCACATAACTATTCTCCTACATTGGTTCTATATTTGTTTTAAACAGCAGACTTAATATTTATCCATTTCTGGTCATAATTTGGAGATAATGAGCGTATGAACCGTTGTGCCGTTTTGGACCATGTCAAGCTTTTAGACCCACCCAAGACTCTAGTCTAGCTAAAAGAGTAGGGTGGTCAATGTAAACAAAAGCTGCCGAAAGATCTAAGTTAACAAGAACCACAGTATCTACAGAATCAGTAGAGAGATAAATATCGTTTAGCACTCTCAGGAGGGTGGACTCAGTGCTGTGAGCAGACCTAAAACCAGATTGAAAAACATCATAGATACAATTATTTGAAAATAAGTGTTGGAGGTGATCCAGCACAATTTTCTCCAATAGCTTGGAAATGAAAGGTAAGACAGAGATAGGCTGGTCATTTTTTAAAACAGAAGGATCTAGTGAAGGCTTCTTGATCAGAAGAGTGACCATAGCCACTTTAAGATTGGCAGGAACAGAGCCCGTTTTGAGACACTTGTTGATAAGAGATACCATACCTGGCCCAACTGAATCAATGATTAATTTTAAAAATCTTGGATGAATGATATATATATAGGACAAAATGAAGGTTTGAGCTTGACAGTCACATCCTTCAATGGATCAAAAACCTCCCAAAAACCAGAAGCAGGTGTCGAGATTGGGGGGACAGTTAAATTAGGGCAGACACTAAGTCTTAATTTAGTGATTTTGTTAATAAAACATCTTTGGAAGTCTTCACATCTAAGGCAACAGACAATGTGTTAACAAATGGATTTGCAACAGACTGAATGACTGAAAACAGAACCTTTGGGTTAGAGTGATTGGATTCAATTAAGTTAGAAAAATAAGCAGCTTTCGCAGACATAGCAGCATTCTGGTATGATGTAAGAGAGTCTTTAAACGTTTGGAATGAGACAAGTAGCCTGTCCCATTTCCATTTGCATTCAGCCTTTCTACAAATTTGCCTTCGGTGACAAGTGTCAGAGTTTTGCCACAGTTCAGATTTTGGTTTGCACTTGTGAAGGCCGTTACAGGGGCAAAACGGCAGCATGAGGAGAGAGAGTTATTTAAAATTGTTATAATCCCATTCCCGCGTCCATTCAGAGGAGAGTTAAAAAATGTACACTTCGCTGGAACCAGTTCTGAGAAGGGAGTTAAATCACCAAACTTTATCCAGGATTCTGTGATGAACATAAAATCCAAGTTATGTGAAGAATAGAAGTCATTTAATAAAAAGGTCTTATTCACTACAGAGCTGGCGTTTATTAATGCCATCTTAGGTGGAGGAATAGTAACGTGAGATGAAGACGCTTTTACCAATGAGCGCAGATTTTCGTGATTAACTCCTTGCCGCCGGGAGGAGAGTTTTACTGTAATTTTACTCAGGAAGACTACAATGCACTGTCTGATGCTATACTGTAGTAGACGGTTGTATAGTTATAATTTTCTCTTTAATATTATCAATCTTGTAAGTAGAGAAGTTCATAAAGTCATTACTACTGTGCTGTTTGGAAACATCCGGTGTTGAAGTTTTCGTTAATTTAGCTACTCTTTCGAATAAATACCTAGGGTTGTGTTTGTTTTCTTCGAAGAGTGTTGAAAAATAAGCAGATCTAGCAGTTTTTAAGGCCTTTCTGTACGCAATCGTGCTCTCCCTCCACAAAATGCGGAAAAACTTCTAATACGCTCCATTTTTCTGGCTGCTCTCTTTAGGGCCCGGGTGTGCTCGTTGTACCACGGCGTTGGACAACTGTGTCTAAAGTGCTGGAAAAGAGAGAGTCAATCATTTCTGTTGCAACATCGAGTTCTTCTAAGCTATCTGGGATGCTGATGAGATGAAACTGGTCAGAAAGATTATTTATAAAGACCTCCTTTCCCAAGCTAAAAGGACAATCTGGCATCCCCAGCCTGAATTGTGGGCCCTCCATGTGTGGCCCCTCAACGGGAACTTACGGACCTCCCAGTGAGTGTCCTAAACACTATATCTTAGGCTAGAGCTACGTCCACGAAATGCCTCTAAGCCCTTAAGTGGTCTGTTTTCTCCAAATGGTGCTCAGCCCGGAGCCAAGACCCTACTTCATGTGAAGTACCACTGGTACTTCCCTTTCTACAAGAGCTGCTGGACGCGGGTCATACCCCCTCCACGCTCAAAGTCAATGTGGCGGCCATAGCAGCATTCCACGCTCCTGTGACCGGCCAATCACTGGGTAGAAGTGACCTGGTTGTAAGCTTCCTGAAGGAAGAAAGGAGGTTCAACCTGCCTCGCCCCCTCACCATGCCCTCCTGGGACCTATCAACGGTCCTTAGGGCCCTCAAAGGGCCCCCGTTTCATGAACGCTAAACATGCAACCGTTTTGATGTGCATGTATAAATGTCACAAGCTTTAAATCGGAATGGATTTTTTGACATACGCGAATAAACAGAGTTTCCCGCTGTTTGCACATAACTATTCTCCTACATTGGTTCTATATTTGTTTTAAACAGCAGACTTAATATTTATCCATTTCTGGTCATAATTTGGAGATAATGAGCGTATGAACCGTTGTGCCGTTTTGGACCATGTCAAGCTTTTAGACCCACCCAAGACTCTAGTCTAGCTAAAAGAGTAGGGTGGTCAATGTAAACAAAAGCTGCCGAAAGATCTAAGTTAACAAGAACCACAGTATCTACAGAATCAGTAGAGAGATAAATATCGTTTAGCACTCTCAGGAGGGTGGACTCAGTGCTGTGAGCAGACCTAAAACCAGATTGAAAAACATCATAGATACAATTATTTGAAAATAAGTGTTGGAGGTGATCCAGCACAATTTTCTCCAATAGCTTAGAAATGAAAGGTAAGACAGAGATAGGCTGGTCATTTTTTAAAACAGAAGGATCTAGTGAAGGCTTCTTGATCAGAAGAGTGACCATAGCCACTTTAAGATTGGCAGGAACAGAGCCCGTTTTGAGACACTTGTTGATAAGAGATACCATACCTGGCCCAACTGAATCAATGATTAATTTTAAAAATCTTGGATGAATGATATATATATATAGGACAAAATGAAGGTTTGAGCTTGACAGTCACATCCTTCAATGGATCAAAAACCTCCCAAAAACCAGAAGCAGGTGTCAAGATTGGGGGGACAGTTAAATTAGGGCAGACACTAAGTCTTAATTTAGTGATTTTGTTAATAAAACATCTTTGGAAGTCTTCACATCTAAGGCAACAGACAATGTGTTAACAAATGGATTTGCAACAGACTGAATGACTGAAAACAGAACCTTTGGGTTAGAGTGATTGGATTCAATTAAGTTAGAAAAATAAGCAGCTTTCGCAGACTTAGCAGCATTCTGGTATGATGTAAGAGAGTCTTTAAACGTTTGGAATGAGACAAGTAGCCTGTCCCATTTCCATTTGCATTCAGCCTTTCTACAAATTTGCCTTCGGTGACAAGTGTCAGAGTTTTGCCACAGTTCAGATTTTGGTTTGCACTTGTGAAGGCCGTTACAGGGACAAAACGGCAGCGTGAGGAGAGAGAGTTATTTAAAAATTGTTATAATCCCACTCCCGCGTCCATTCAGAGGAGAGTTAAAAAATGTACACTTCGCTGGAACCAGTTCTGAGAAGGGAGTTAAATCACCAAACTTTATCCAGGATTCTGTGATGAACATAAAATCCAAGTTATGTGAAGAATAGAAGTCATTTAATAAAAAGGTCTTATTCACTACAGAGCTGGCGTTTATTAATGCCATCTTAGGTGGAGGAATAGTAACGTGAGATGAAGACGCTTTTACCAATGAGCGCAGATTATCGTGATTAACTCCTTGCCGCCGGGAGGAGAGATTTACTGTAATTTTACTCAGGAAGACTACAATGCACTGTCTGATGCTATACTGTAGTAGATGGTTGTATAGGTATAACTTTCTCTTTAATATTATCAATCTTGTAAGTAGAGAAGTTCATAAAGTCATTACTACTGTGCTGTTTGGAAACATCCGGTGTTGAAGTTTTCGTTAATTTAGCTACTCTTTCGAATAAATACCTAGGGTTGTGTTTGTTTTCTTCGAAGAGTGTTGAAAAATAAGCAGATCTAGCAGTTTTTAAGGCCTTTCTGTACGCAATCGTGCTCTCCCTCCACAAAATGCGGAAAACTTCTAATACGCTCCATTTTTCTGGCTGCTCTCTTTAGGGCCCGGGTGTGCTCGTTGTACCACGGCGTTGGACAACTGTGTCTAAAGTGCTGGAAAAGAGAGAGTCAATCATTTCTGTTGCAACATCGAGTTCTTCTAAGCTATCTGGGATGCTGATGAGATGAAACTGGTCAGAAAGATTATTTATAAAGACCTCCTTTCCCAAGCTAAAAGGACAATCTGGCATCCCCAGCCTGAATTGTGGGCCCTCCATGTGTGGCCCCTCAACGGGAACTTACGGACCTCCCAGTGAGTGTCCTAAACACTATATCTTAGGCTAGAGCTACGTCCACGAAATGCCTCTAAGCCCTTAAGTGGTCTGTTTTCTCCAAATGGTGCTCAGCCCGGAGCCAAGACCCTACTTCATGTGAAGTACCACTGGTACTTCCCTTTCTACAAGAGCTGCTGGACGCGGGTCATACCCCCTCCACGCTCAAAGTCAATGTGGCGGCCATAGCAGCATTCCACGCTCCTGTGGCCGGCCAATCACTGGGTAGAAGTGACCTGGTTGTAAGCTTCCTGAAGGAAGAAAGGAGGTTCAACCTGCCTCGCCCCCTCACCATGCCCTCCTGGGACCTATCAACGGTCCTTAGGGCCCTCAAAGGGCCCCCGTTTCATGAACGCTAAACATGCAACCGTTTTGATGTGCATGTATAAATGTCACAAGCTTTAAATCGGAATGGATTTTTTGACATACGCGAATAAACAGAGTTTCCCGCTGTTTGCACATAACTATTCTCCTACATTGGTTCTATATTTGTTTTAAACAGCAGACTTAATATTTATCCATTTCTGGTCATAATTTGGAGATAATGAGCGTATGAACCGTTGTGCCGTTTTGGACCATGTCAAGCTTTTAGACCCACCCAAGACTCTAGTCTAGCTAAAAGAGTAGGGTGGTCAATGTAAACAAAAGCTGCCGAAAGATCTAAGTTAACAAGAACCACAGTATCTACAGAATCAGTAGAGAGATAAATATCGTTTAGCACTCTCAGGAGGGTGGACTCATTGCTGTGAGCAGACCTAAAACCAGATTGAAAAACATCATAGATACAATTATTTGAAAATAAGTGTTGGAGGTGATCCAGCACAATTTTCTCCAATAGCTTAGAAATGAAAGGTAAGACAGAGATAGGCTGGTCATTTTTTAAAACAGAAGGATCTAGTGAAGGCTTCTTGATCAGAAGAGTGACCATAGCCACTTTAAGATTGGCAGGAACAGAGCCCGTTTTGAGACACTTGTTGATAAGAGATACCATACCTGGCCCAACTGAATCAATGATTAATTTTAAAAATCTTGGATGAATGATATATATATAGGACAAAATGAAGGTTTGAGCTTGACAGTCACATCCTTCAATGGATCAAAAACCTCCCAAAAACCAGAAGCAGGTGTCGAGATTGGGGGGACAGTTAAATTAGGGCAGACACTAAGTCTTAATTTAGTGATTTTGTTAATAAAACATCTTTGGAAGTCTTCACATCTAAGGCAACAGACAATGTGTTAACAAATGGATTTGCAACAGACTGAATGACTGAAAACAGAACCTTTGGGTTAGAGTGATTGGATTCAATTAAGTTAGAAAAATAAGCAGCTTTCGCAGACTTAGCAGCATTCTGGTATGATGTAAGAGAGTCTTTAAACGTTTGGAATGAGACAAGTAGCCTGTCCCATTTCCATTTGCATTCAGCCTTTCTACAAATTTGCCTTCGGTGACAAGTGTCAGAGTTTTGCCACAGTTCAGATTTTGGTTTGCACTTGTGAAGGCCGTTACAGGGACAAAACGGCAGCGTGAGGAGAGAGAGTTATTTAAAAATTGTTATAATCCCACTCCCGCGTCCATTCAGAGGAGAGTTAAAAAATGTACACTTCGCTGGAACCAGTTCTGAGAAGGGAGTTAAATCACCAAACTTTATCCAGGATTCTGTGATGAACATAAAATCCAAGTTATGTGAAGAATAGAAGTCATTTAATAAAAAGGTCTTATTCACTACAGAGCTGGCGTTTATTAATGCCATCTTAGGTGGAGGAATAGTAACGTGAGATGAAGACGCTTTTACCAATGAGCGCAGATTATCGTGATTAACTCCTTGCCGCCGGGAGGAGAGATTTACTGTAATTTTACTCAGGAAGACTACAATGCACTGTCTGATGCTATACTGTAGTAGACGGTTGTATAGGTATAACTTTCTCTTTAATATTATCAATCTTGTAAGTAGAGAAGTTCATAAAGTCATTACTACTGTGCTGTTTGGAAACATCCGGTGTTGAAGTTTTCGTTAATTTAGCTACTCTTTCGAATAAATACCTAGGGTTGTGTTTGTTTTCTTCGAAGAGTGTTGAAAAATAAGCAGATCTAGCAGTTTTTAAGGCCTTTCTGTACGCAATCGTGCTCTCCCTCCACAAAATGCGGAAAACTTCTAATACGCTCCATTTTTCTGGCTGCTCTCTTTAGGGCCCGGGTGTGCTCGTTGTACCACGGCGTTGGACAACTGTTTCTAAAGTGCTGGAAAAGAGAGAGTCAATCATTTCTGTTGCAACATCGAGTTCTTCTAAGCTATCTGGGATGCTGATGAGATTAAACTGGTCAGAAATATTATTTATAAAGACCTCCTTTCCCAAGCTAATAGGACAATCTGGCATCCCCAGCCTGAATTGTGGGCCCTCCATGTGTGGCCCCTCAACGGGAACTTACGGACCTCCCAGTGAGTGTCCTAAACACTATATCTTAGGCTAGAGCTACGTCCACGAAATGCCTCTAAGCCCTTAAGTGGTCTGTTTTCTCCAAATGGTGCTCAGCCCGGAGCCAAGACCCTACTTCATGTGAAGTACCACTGGTACTTCCCTTTCTACAAGAGCTGCTGGACGCGGGTCATACCCCCTCCACGCTCAAAGTCAATGTGGCGGCCATAGCAGCATTCCACGCTCCTGTGGCCGGCCAATCACTGGGTAGAAGTGACCTGGTTGTAAGCTTCCTGAAGGAAGAAAGGAGGTTCAACCTGCCTCGCCCCCTCACCATGCCCTCCTGGGACCTATCAACGGTCCTTAGGGCCCTCAAAGGGCCCCCGTTTGAGCCGCTGCAGTCAGCCAAACTATGGCCACTTTCGTTCAAGAGCGCACTTCTGCTATCCTTAGCATCAGTCATGTGAGTGGCTGATATACAAGTGCGCTCTATCAGCGCTTCATGCCTTGAGTTTGGGCCTAACGACTCCAAGGTCATCCTCAAGCCAAAGCACGACTACGTCCTTCTATACTCTGCGTCAGATGATTCAACAACAAATGACTTCTGGGTGTGTTTCACTAAGTCTTCATTGCATCTATTGTGTTATTTGATTTCATCTGTGTTGTAAACTGCAAGCCACTGTCTGTAGGAATAAACGGGTTAATCTTTCAGATGGAGCCGTAACATGCAGCAAATGTAAGACAAAATTCAATGTTAATGGCCAAGCTTTAAGATATAGGCCTATTTTGTAAGCAGTTAGTGGCTATTTTCTATATATGGCTATATTGGCTATTCTCTCTGCAAATCCATTTAAATTGCTTTAGCAAATTCGAAATGTAAATCAATGTCTGTCTTCATACAAAAATATTTTGCATCTGAGACGATAGGTTTTTGCATAGGCCATTTGTGATAACTTACAAATTGAGACTAAAACGTCCTTCAGTCTGTCCGCTGCTGGTAAATGATGCTCATGCTTATTTTAGGAAGCTCTCTGAGTTTTAAAACTGTTGTTTAAAGAAGTTTTGATTCTGAGAATCTAACAGGATCCTGGAAACGCTCAAGCAGATCTGCTGGACTTTGAAAGCGTTTTCTGAATGTAAGTCAAACTCTTTGGTCACTTTGAAAGGTGTTTTTTGTTTTAATTAAATCTATGATTGGCCTTTTGTGATTTTAACAATAGACCTTTATTTCCCATCATGCTGAGATTATAACTCATTGAATTAAACACTGAGCCAAATATTGAGGCACTGCGATTCGCTTTCACAGAGACGTCAGGAATCTCTAGCATCTCTGACGTTCAGAAGACTACAAGTAAACATGTTTTGACTAATGAAAGAGCAGTTTGAGCACTCTGAATTAAAACATGATGTTAAATACAAGCATTTGAGCAGTTTAATAAGTCGACAAGTTTGTTTTTCTCATAGGTGTCTCATCATGAGGAACAGCTTACAGTTTCTGCTTTTCTCAGGTTAGTTTATGGTTTTTGTAAATGTGTTAATTTCAGAGGTGTTAAGTCCAGTGGTCAGAGAGTAAGAGGGCTTTCACACTGACAGTTTAGTTCGGAACGGGGCACGGTTCGCATGAAAAATCGCTAATGTGAACGCTGTCATGTGGACCCGAGCGCGCACTGGGTCCCGAACCCGAGACTAGCTGGAGGAGGTGGTCTGAGTTCGGTTGCTCCCGAACCGTGCTGCGGTTCGCGTGTATGTGAAAGCAACACGGACTCGGGTGCGCACTTGTTCAGGAAGTAAAGTGTCCTGCGCATGCGTTTTAGCCGATTATGATATATTTCGTTAAATAAAACACACGTAAGAGATGAAGATTTACCCTGGATATGAGCAAGAGTGAGTCTGCAGTGTATTCGCGTATAGTGCGTGCAATCAGGGCAACAAATTAATGGAAATCCACTGTCTCCTCAAAAGAGTCCATTTGCAAGCAGCAGAAAGACAGCTTATGCGACACACACACACACACACACATACTTAACCTGCGTTGTTACTCAGCTATGCATAATAGCACCAAATTAATAAAAAACACAATATATTGACCTGCGTCGTGTTTTCTATCATGCGCCGTGCACGTTTGCAATGACGTAAGATGCACGCAAACGCACCAGAGTTCGATAGAATCAAGTTGAGTGTGAAACCAGACCAATGCTGCGGGGGGCGCCGGGAACAATCGTGCCTGGGCTCGGACCGCAGCAAACGAGCCCAGTGTAAAAGCCCCCTAAAGGTCCTGCCATATGTTTATTCCCCCCATAAACTCAGCCAGCTGATTTCACTAATTAGATCTATCTCCTGGCTGAAAAACTGTGCTAATTAGCAAATCCAGGTTATTGGAACAACATACTGACCCAGCCAACACAGCCATGCGGGGCCCAAATGGGTTTGACCTGGGCTATCTTACTGGGACCCAGACAGTTTTGTCCTCAGTTTCCATGTAGGCCTCACATGGGTTTGCCGAGATGAAATAAACACTGCTCAGTGTGCACACTACAGGCTGTTAAATGTAACACTGAATCAGTGTTGGAGTTAATGAGATAATTAAGTGATTGAATAATGATTGAGCATTATTGATGAACACCCGCTGTTAAGCAGAATCATTGAAGGAAAGAAAAACACAAGAATTACTTCCAGCCTTAGATGAAATCAAATAAAGATAAAATACATTAAATCTCTCAAGATCTGATTAAACAACTCGACAAACAGCATTACCAGCTTCACTTATTACTAACCAGACTGACTTTATTTGATTTCCGTTTTAATTAAATCAATAGTTGTATTTTAAAGGCACCATGATGGTGGTTACTGTTTGCTTTAGTTGGACTCTTGAACCTTGACTAGTATAAAATGTTCTCTGACTGCTTTATTTGTGTGTTTATAAAGCACATTTGTTGTGGTAAAAAAAGCCTGGAGAAAATTAGATTAGCTGATGTTGACTGATTTTTGATGATTTGTGTTATTAGTGTTGTTTAATAATAGAAGCCATTTAATGTTACTGCGTGAAAGCAATGTTCTTTATCAAATAATATTAAGGATTTTAAAAACATTTAGTTGCTCCTTTACATTATTACTTAGCCATCAAGAATCAGTGTATGAATCAGTATGACTCTCAACAATGGTGACAATCAATGAAATGCTTCATGCTGCAGTGCATGCTGGGTACCACCAATCATTAATAAATTATGCAGCTGGATTTTTTTGTAGCTTGTTTTATGCTCAGGGGTGATCTGATTAACTGGATATTTTGTATGATTGTCACCATTGTTGAGATTCATATGATGTTTCTTGATGTCTGTGTGCGTCTAAGTAAAGCAATAGATGAAAAGTTTTTGTGCACTAAATAGTTTTTAAAAACCAAGTATATTATTTGATAAACAACACTATTGGATATGCTGTAGAATCAAATGACTTCTAATGAAAAATACACTATAAAAAACACAAATCCTATATCCTTTACATCAAAGCAATAGGCACGGAATAAGATCAGGGATTCAGGTAATTACATGATGACATCATCAATAAACAGCCAACATCACCTGATCTCATTTTCTCATGCTTTTTTTAGCTAAAACAATTGTGCTTTATAAACACACAATTATAGTAGCCAGAAAAAATTTTATACTAAATAGTTAAGGGTCAGTAGTCCAACTAAAGCAAACAGTAACCACCATCATGGTGACTTTAAAATACAACTATTGATTTAATTAAAACGGAAATCAAATAAAGTCAGTCTGGTTAGTAATAAGTGAAGCTGGTAATGCTGTTTGTGGAGTTGTTTAATCAGATCTTGAGAGATTTAATGTATTTTATCTTCAGTTGATTAAATCTAAGGCTGTGGCTGGAAGTAATTCTTGTGTTTTTCTTTCCTTCAATGATTCTGCTTGTTAACAGCAGGAGTTCATCAATAATGCTCAATCATTATTCAATCACTTAATTATCTCATTAACTCCAACACTGATTCAGTGTTACATTTAGGCCTACATGGAAACTGAGGACAAAACTGTCTGGGTCCCAGTTAGATAGCCCAGGTCAAACCCATTTGGGCCCCACATGGCTGTGTTGGCTGGGGAGGAGGACTTTTACTTTCTAAACCTGGACTTTACACCTCTGGTTAATTTCTCGTTTAAAATTATTTTCCCATCCAAGTAGCAAAACAGGGAACGTTGTGGAAAAGTTTTGAACAATCGTTCTTCCAGTAACCTCAATAGGATGTTTGTTCAATGTTATTTGGATCTTTAATAATGTTCTGAAAGCTTTAACACAAAAACATTATTTGCACAAAAACATTATTTGCACATCAATCATGGGATGTTTTAATTTCTGAAACATTTTGGTTGAATGTTGGTTTAATATTTTAAAGTAACGTTCACTTAATGTTTGAAGAATGATACAATGGAATGTTCCGTTTAAATTTAAATGTTTTGAACATTAACCTTAACGTACTCGGTTACTGACGTAACCTCGGTTCCCTGAGTGTAGGGAATGAGTGGAAAATTCCTTTTCTCGAGAATATTGAAGCCATTATTTTAAAACGCAGTGCAGCTGCACAGCGAGCACAGAGCAGAGCGTCTAGCTCACTCATTGGCTGCGCTGCAGCAACTGCACAAACCTATGGCGAGGCGGGTGAGACGCGTGAACCGATCGGGTCGCTTCGCGCCCAGGGCGTGCCAGAACCCGCCAGACTGTGCGTGGCTTATGCCTATATAAGTAGACCATTTCAGCATAGAATAAAGTTAAATCGACTGAAGCGACAGCACCTGAGCCAAACGTAATAGCACCTACTACCCACTCTCAGGGAATCGAGGTTACGTAACCGAGTACGTTCCCTTTCGAGAACGTTCACTTCGTATTGCGTAGCTATACGCAGTGGGAACCCATTTTAAAACGCTGTGATAATAGTTAGCGACTTCGCCCTGAACCATTACCTGATGCTAAGTAGTCCGAGGTCAACAGTAAAGTTTGAAAGTCACAATTCACCCTAGGACCAGACAAAGGTTGGGCCCTTTATTAAGGTATAATGTTGTAGAGGCTCGGGATAGAAAGTACCTGTGCCTGCAGAGCAAGGACTTCTAGGTTATAAAATCTCACAAATGTGAACGGTGAGGACCAGCCTGCCGCCGCACAAATGTCTTCGATTGGTACACCACTTGAATAAGCCCATGAGGAGGCTGTGCCTCTAGTGGGATGAGCTCTAACTCCTATGGGGCATTGAAGACCCATGGAGGTGTAGGCTAGAGAGATAGCGTCCATCTAGAAAGTCTCTGTTTTGTGACCGGCAGACATTTAGTGCGGCCACCAAAACACACAAAGAGTTGTTCCGACTGTCTGAATGTAGCGGAGCGCTCTAGATTCTGAGAGCCCTGACAGGGCAGACCAGATTCAAATTATTATCATCTTCCAACGGAGGAAGAGCTGATAGCGATATCACCTGGGCTCTGAATGGTGTTGAGGTCAGGTGATCAGGTCGCTCATTCCATTGCAGGGGATTGTCGATGGCGAAGGCTTGAGATCAGCGAAGAAGGTGTTCCCTGAAGGAGATTAAATCTGTTTCTATGGCGAAATGGTCTGCTTATATAGGCATAAGCCACGTCCATTCTGGTGGGTTCTGACACGCCCTGGCTCGCCATAGGTTCGTGCAGTTGCTGCAGCGCAGCCAATGAGTGAGCTAGACGCTCTGCTCTGTGCTCACTGTGCAGCTGCACTGTGTTTTAAAATAATGGCATCAATATTCTCGAGAAAAGGAGTTTTCCACTGCGTATAGCTACGTAATACGAAGTGAACGTTCTTGAAAGGGAACAGAAACATTAGCATGATGCTTTGACATATTTTTGTTAGCTGAGGAAAGGGGGTGAAACAAATATTTTAATTATTTTAAGGCCCGTTCACACCAAGGACTATAACTATTAAGATAAATCAAGCATTGCGTTAGTTCTGGTCACGTTAGTCAAGCTCACATCAGCTGACTCTCAGCTGATCCAAGTCTACCTATAGGAATACGACGCCTATCACTGTATACATATATAAGCTCCTTCAGTATTATCAGCAGCTATCACATTTCTCATGAGCTAATTACCCTCCTCCATCCCCAGCTCCTGCTCTCGTCAGTCAGGATTTGGTTTTCCCATTAGAATCAGAATAAATTCTCGAATTATGTTGTACTTTAAAATCTTGAATTAACGATATTGGATGCATTCATGTTGGTTCTGTTCTGTTTACCCTAAGGGGGGTTATTGCTGCTCTCCCTGCTATTATCCATGCTAGGCTGCATGGATGCGCAGGGAGTTCTCGCCCAGAACGGAACCATACCGCCAATCCAAAATGTATGCTAATTGTCAATCGTATTTGAGGATAGTGGTCCTGACTGAACGATAAAGATATTAAAGAAAAGCAGAGTTCACAGCACAGCAACAACGATAACGGCACAGAGAAAAGATATCGTTGGAATCACTTTCAGAACGATTTTATCCAGCTGATGAGCAATAAAACATTGACTGCCAATCAGAATCCATCCTGCTGTAATGAGCTTGAACATTTAAAGCGACAGACGAGTGTGCGCTTTCAATAAACAGAACGATATCTTTAGCTGGTGTAAAAGGCTAATATATTTGTAGTTATCGTTCTTGGTGTGAACGGGCCTTTAATGGCTCAATCATGTCTTATAACCTGAACGTGAACTAATGACATCTTTCTTCTATCTTCAGCTCTGTTGCACGTGACCTTCTCTAGGCTTCATGAGTTTGTCTATGTGTCCGAGTCCATGAACTGGATGAATGCGCAGAAGTACTGCAGACAGCATTACACGGATCTCGCCACTGTCGATGACCAGGAGGATCACGATCAGCTGCTGAAAACTGTGGGAATGGGACATGTATGGCTTGGATTGTTTCGCACTACATATCCTGGACCCTTCACCTGGTCAGATCAGAGTAGCTCCACATTCACACAATGGCTAAATGGAACACAGAACGATCAATTGTGTGCTAAAGTTTATGGGGGTGTTTGGTATGACAGCAGTTGTACAAACTCTAATCCTTTTGCGTGCTATTTTGGTGAGATATGATCTTAATATATGCATTTTTTTCTCCAGAATTTCATTTAGTTGAATGTGTTTTGCCTTACACATGCTTAGTTTTGATTAAAATTCTCATCGTTTTAAGCTAATACCTTTTGAATGTTTTTTTTAATTTTTTTATTTTGCTACTTTTGAATGTTCTCTAAACCTTCTGAAACGTTCCCATAATGTTTGCAAAATTCTAAAATGGAATGTTCCCTTAAAGTTTGCATAACCAAGAAAAAACTTTTTTTAAACATTTAGAACATTCAAAAATAAAGTTTTTATAACTTAATGAGAACATATTCACAGCGGGGCAACTTTAAATCAGATCATGATCATGAGATCTGCTGGTCAAAAGTCTGAAAATAATGATTAAACATTAAATGTTTATTTAGTTTGTGTTAAGCAAATCATATACATATATGTATAACAGAGCAAGACATTTTATTTATGAATTAATTTGATTGAAGAAGTTCTGCTGAATTATTGATTGTACATTGTTCTTTATGACTGAATTTCTCATCAGTGTGTTTGTCCCACAGATCGGAAGAGACAGATTGTGAAACTGGAGGTGAAATCAAGTCAAAATATGAATGATCTGGAAGTGATGAACAAGATTTTAGCCAAGGTGAGTTTTGCTCTTCTTACCAGCCGTAATTCCACTGCAGAAATATTGTTCAAAAGTGTGTTTGTGTTCTTCAGATGGAGCAGATCCTGAAGGAGAAGGGAGTGTCAGGAGGAGCTAAACTTTCATGGAGAACCCAATCCGATGGGAATGTCTTCCAAAAGAAGGACCAGAAGAGTGACGCCACTAAACAGACTTGCGTTTCCTAATTTTGCGGAAAATGACTCATATTTTTTTACAATCGTTTTCTTTTCTTTTAAGTTGTACTAAAAAACCTAAAATTACAAACAATACCTGTAAAATTAACAATTCGACTGTTATTTTAAATACTATTCCATTAATGACAAATTACAGTAATTCCTAATGTCCTAATTTTAAAAAAGTGCAGAAAACTTTTACAGAACTTTTCATTAAACGTTTTACAGAAAAACACTGTTATTTTACAGGTATTTATTCATTTTTTCATTTTACAGGTACAACTGAACATGGATATGTATCAATACTCTCATTTTAGCGGTTTACAGAGCAAATGCAGAAATGTTAGATGAAGTCTATCACTATTTCCACATCTTTTGTTTAGGGATGTTGTATTGGTGTTTCAGCTTTCAGGTTCTTGGTATGGATGTTTATTTAATTCTGGATATTGTTGCTGCATTTAATAATCTATAATCTGTTGTAATTAATCAATTCACTGCACTTGATGTAATTGATGTATTTGATAAATTCACTGACATAAAAAGTTGAAATATATTGACATAAAAGTTTAATAATTTCACTTTTAAATTTTAAATTACTTAGTCATTATTAAATGCATATGACTTAAGTCTTCAGATTTACCAAAGCATGATTTTTTTTCTTTTGTGGCAGATATTGGCTTCTATAGGCAAACAGTTAAATATTAAATGTATTTAATGCTAGAATTAACTATTTCTTCTTAAAATAAATGTGACGTAATATTGACAATCAAGGGTATCTTCCGATTATTGAGTATACTGCTAATGTCATTTTCTTATTGTCATGTTCTAGTACACAAATGTCTCGGTTACTTATGTCGATGGGGCATTGAAGGCCCACCGAAGCATAAGCCAACACGATAGCGTCCACTATCCAGCGGGATAGTCTCTGCTTCGTGACCGGAAACCCTTTGGTGTGGCCGCCCAAGCATACAACACTCTTAGAACAGATGTGTTAAAAACAACACATAATGTGTTAAATTTTAACACATGTGATGAATCAGCTCAGGGACAACACATATTGTGTCAAATTTGACACAACTTATTTGTCCCTTTCTTTAACACATTTATTGTGTCAACTTGGTCAACACAAAGATGTGTTATTTTTACACAAAGATGTGTTTACCTGTGTTTTGATGGATTAATGTGGAATTAAAAATGTACACTCTAAAAAGAGATGTGTTGTGTCAGTTTTAACACATATAGTGAGTGTGCTCAGGGACAACACATGTTGTGTCAAATTTAACACAATAAATGTGCAAGTCATTTTAACACACACATTGTGTCATTTTAAAAAATAAAGTGAAAGGGCCAGATGCAAAAACATTAACCGTTTAATCAATAGTTGAGTACAGAATGCATGTGCACACAAAGTACAAGACAATGTCTCAAGCTCAATGACTGGACAGACTCACTGTACTGGACATTATTCAGTTATTCACACTTCAACCCATAACTGATAATGCTGCTTTTGACAAAAATTCATGAAAGATAACAGTTAACAGAGTTTCCACTTTGAATTATTTAAAATGTAGCAACTGACAAAATATTTTATATAAATAACTTGTATTTACACTGGCCTGTATGTTTGAGAACATAGCAAACACTACATACCATTCACAGTGATGGTGAGTGTCGGCACGCTCTTATAAAATGATGAGTTGAAAACAACACAACTTGTAAAAAGAGATGTGTTAACTATTACACATGTTGTGTAGATTTTAACACATGTGCTGAATCAGCTCAGGGACAACACATGTTGTGTAGATTTTAACACATGTAGTGTGTGTGCTCAGGGACAACACATGTTGTGTAGATTTTAACACATGTTGTGTAGATTTTAACACATGTTGTGTAGATTTTAACACATGTAGTGAGTGTGCTCAAGGACAACACATGTTGTGTAGATTTTAACACATGTAGTGTGTGTGCTCAGGGACAACACATGTTGTGTAGATTTTAACACATGTAGTGTGTGCGCTCAGGGACAACACATGTTGTGTCAAATTTAACACACAACCTGTGTTATATCTTAACACACCTCTGTGTTTAGGGCTACACATTTTGTATTACTTTTAACACAACTAATGTGTTATTCCTCTCACACAGAAGTGTGTTGAAACCTTTTACACACTAATGTGTCAGATATGTGTCACATGTGACTGTAGTCGGTGTGTATTTGCCAGAGTTACTTCCTGTGTTTTTACAACTGAGTGTTTGGATGAACACTGAAACGTATTGTTAACTTGTGTTTATGTAGTTCAGTGATGTTTAATAAAGAGTTTGTTTGAACATTTGGATGGTTTAGACATTATGAATCTACATAGACAAGCTCTTATTGAGAATAAGTTAAAATTGAGTTGTTGATGTTACATTGAATGTTTTATTTGAAGTCACCAGAATCGTGATTAATGGCTCCTTTATTTGAGCTCTTGACCCTTTTCTCTTCTTTTAGTTTTTCTCTGGCTGCTTTAACTGTATTTTAATATAATACAATTTGTTATGGTGAGAGAAAATATGATCAGATGATACTTGATGATGTCATAATCAGCAAGTGCTGTTCGGATCAAGTATATGGATGGTGCGCATTAAATTTATTTATGTGTTGTTAGTTATAACAATCTTGTGACACTACACCATGCTATCTAGCAGTGCAGAATAGGAATAAAAAAGTTTTCTGATAATTTTATTCTGCAACAGAAAGTAGTCAAACACAGACCTCAAGAATCAGCGTATGAATCTCAACAATGGTGACAAATGAAAAGCTTCATGCCGCAATGCATGCTGGGAGTCATGGATGAGATTTGTACTATGGTGGCACCCAGAATGCATTGCAGCATGAAGCTTTTCATTTGTCACCATTGTTGAGATTCATACGCTGATTCTTGAAGTCTGTTTGATACCTTAGACTGTAAGGCTCTTTATGAACTGTGTTTTTTAAAATTAATTTAAAGTTAATTGCAATATTCTTATCTTTTTAAAAATCATCTTTTATATATTACATTCATCTTTCAAATATTAAACTCTTGCTAAGCTTAATAATCTTACGTGTCCATGATGATAATATTATCATCTGGGTATATTGTTCCCATGACTATTTCTGCTATTTCATATGTGTTAAAATAAACACACATTTATAGCAATCAGAGAAAACTAATATTAAAGAGTCAAGGGTCAACAGCTCAAATAAAACTGACACTAATCACGATTCTGGTGACTTTAAATGAAACATTCAATGAATCGTCAACACCAAAACCTGTTAATTCTCAATAAGAGCTTCTGTAGAGTCTGACAGAAATAAAGTAAATCTGGTTATTAATAACAATTGAAAGCAGCATTTGAAAAAGACATTGAAAAAGAGGCATGATGTGATTGGCTGCAAAAAAAAACACCCATTAATCTTTAAGTTTTCATGAATGAAGATTTAATTTATTTATTTGAATGTATTGCTATATTTATTTTAGAGCATTTTATGGGATACCATATAAAATATACCTATAATTCTTTCATAAACACGAACTTCCCTCCACCCAGTGCTATTCTATCCAGAGTTACATTTTAACACACATTGTGTGTTAAAAATATACACAACGTGTCAAAATACCATCAACACATCCTGTGTGTTGTTTTTAACACATCTTTTTTTAGAATGTACACAACATGTGTCAAAATACCATCAACACATCCTGTGTGTTGTTTTTTAACACATCTTTTTTTAGAGTGAAGGAGCTGCTCTGACCGTCTAAAATGGGCAGAGCGCTGTATGTATACTCTTAAAGTAAGTGAAGTTGACGTTTGTCTTCCGAATCAGGAAGACGGACAGTGTAATAACTTGTGCTCTGAACGGTGTAGAGAGCTATTTGGGCACGTAGCCATGCCTCGGCTTGAGGGCGACCTCGGAGTCGTTAGGCCCGAACACGACAATGCATCTAGTCAATTTGTTAAAATATTTTTTTGTTTGAGAACTGAAGTATGATTATTTTGCCTGTTTGTATTTCAGAGTACACCACAGCTCCTGCGTACAAATCTCTGAAACAGCCAATCAGAGCAGAGCTCAACATTATTATTCATGACCCTTCCAAATAAGGTAATTACGGTCCATTTCATTCTAGGAACAAATTCTAGAGTTGTAAATGTAAAACCGTATCTGGATCATGCCCTTACCTAAGCCACATACCTTCTATGTAGATATCAGAGAACAATTTAAAATATTGTATCAATGCATTCTATGGCACCTTTAAAAATACCCATGAAGTGTTAGGGAAACAGGAGTTTTTATTTTTGATTGATTGTCATGGGTTGTCATATTTTTGTCATTATTTTTTGAGAATGCAAGACACATACAAACACATGCCTATCTTCATAATTCTAGTTCTGAATTCGACCCAAATCCAAAATTTCACTTGCACTGCACTGCAATATACAGTGAAAGTCCAAAGTTTCAATACTGCTCAAAACCATTTTTTATTCATGATTAATATTGCATTGCATATAATGTGTGCTGGTCAATAGTCTAAAATTAAGAAACCCCTAGAAAACAGCAAATAAAAAATAAAAAAACACTAACATCGGAACAAGATAGGCTTAATTTATTATTCCATTATCCAAATATGATACTAAATCTCACAGAAAAAAAGGCTTTTATTTGAGACATGCTGTCTTTGCATTTGAACATTGCACATTTTAAACAGGACATGCATTAGCTGAATAAACGTTAGACGATACAAACATATTTATAGAAAATAGTTGACAATGAATGGACAGGAGTCGAATAATAGCAAAGCGAATAACTTATTCTAAAAAGAATATCAAGTATAAGCAGGGCCGTTTCAAGATATTTGGGGGCCCTAGGCAAAAGAGTGAAGTGAGGTCTCAAGTCCTCCCTCAGGAAAATTTTTAAAAATTCAGATGGGATTTCTTGTATTCTGGTGCATTTTAAGAGTCATGAATTACTCTGTAGTACGCTACACAAAGTGGCCACTAGAGTGTAATAAAGGACAGTGTCTTCAATGAGGCATTGTTGATGGGAATGACACAATTTGATTAATGTTTATTTTTGTCTACAAGGCAAAAACAAGGTAAAAAAAGTATAATTAGGGCCCAAGCCCTGAAAGGGCGCAGAGCCCTATTGTTTTCCTTAGGATTATTTATTAGGGCCCAAGCCTTGAAAAGGCGAAGGCACTATTGTTTTCCTTAGGATTATTATTTTTTTCTTTTATTATTATTTTTCTTACGACTATTCGGGCACTTTTGGGGCTCTTAACGTGCTCGAAAACTCTTGAAACTTTGCACACGGGTCAGAACCCGCGGCCATCAGGGCCGGGCTGAAGCTGGTACCTGGGCGTGGCAGGGGGGCTCAACAGCGCCCCCTTGAACGGGGTCCGAAAACTTGGTCCATAAATCAAACACGCTTGCATGAATTAATATGAAACTCAGTACACATATAGATCGCATCGGGCCGAACAACTTTCCCTCGGTCAAGTTTTACGCCAGCCCAACAGGAAGTCGGCTATTATGGGTTGTTTGGAGAACGCTTGCTCTGGAATTTCAACTTCTCCTCCAAGGCAATTCATTCAATCACCACCAAACTCGGTCAGCGTGAAGTCAAGACATTGAGGATGCTAAATTGCGGACGGATTTTTGATATCTCGAACAGTTTGGCCGTGGCAAGGAAATGAATTTATGACTAAAAAAGGACACATAAAGTGTCTTATAACTTAGTTCGTTTTACCTACAGTTACAAAACTTGGTGTGTATATTGTTCTCGTCAAGTCAAACAACTTTCTAATTTACAGTCATTAGCTCCGACCAACATGACGTCAGATATTTTGGTTTGAATGTGGATTCTGAACAGTTCCTCTCCCTCTGTCTCTCTCTGACAGAGAGAATGCACCCTGCCATTCTGTGTGTGTGTGTGTGTGTGTGTGTGTGTGTGTGTGTGTGTGTGTGTGTGTGTGTGTGTGTGTGTGTGTGTGTGTGTGTGTGTGTGTGTGTGTGTCTGGGGGGGGGGGGCTCTTTGAGTGATAGTTTAGTTTAAACACAAAATCATACATAGGGCCATACTGCCCTCTTGTGTCCAAAATTATATTTATATATACATATATTTGGTATGTGACTGAGGATATTTTCCCACCGGTAAACCGACGTGTGACACCAGTGAGAGCTTTTAAATACGGACGTCCACACGGACATTGATAATGGTGGCGCGTACAGAGCGCTCGAGGGAATTCCTATGGAAGTAAGAATGAACTAAAAAACGTTTGCTCTATTCTGCTCGATCATCGCCGTGGACGCGCACCGTTATGAATACCCATGCAGCCGATTTGAATGCCCGGGCATTCAGATTAGGAGCACTAATCTGTTTATTTTTAAGTTCAATCAAATGTGTTTTTAATGGTAGTATTATTTTATATGGAAATCAATTATTATTATTTATATAATTAAATAATATTGTTCTGTTTTGAATATCATTAAATTTAAAAGATTGCTTGTGTAATATTTTGAGATCATCAAATCAGAATAATTCTCTCGGTTTAGTGATTCCCTAGTTATTTTTTAATTTTTTTCATTGTTCTAATCAGGTAAGGCAAATAATATTCTATGTGTCTTTATATAAATAAATAAATATATATATATATATATATATATAGGGCTGGGCGATATATCGCACGATATTGTTAGGCGCATCTCATCAGTAAAGCCGGTTCCTTGATTAGTAGTAAATCACCTTCACCTGCTTTCAGACAGCGCGGCATTTACTACACAGCACAAACTCCAGTGTTAAATTAACACTCAAGAGTGTTAAAGTTAATGAGATAATTAAGTGATTAATTTAGTGATGTTTGAGCATTATTGAAGACACCTGATGTAAGCAGAATCATTGAAGGAGAAAATCACAAATTGTAAGCCACCACTATGGCGATAAGTGTTTGCTTTAGTTGGGCTCTTAACCCTTATACATTCACTTTAAAGTTGTTTGTCTGCTGTTATTTATTTATAACAGTCAAATGAACAAAGAAAAGTGTGATCTGGTAGTGTTGGTTATGTTCTGGCATAATCATGCTGTGATCTGAAAATGAATCTTATTGAGATAGTTTGGCTTAACTTGTTGGCAATTGCTTTGTGATTCTACTGCATGCATGAATATTGCTATGTTTCTTGTTATCCAAAATATTTAATAAACGTTGTTCTGATCAAAACACTTTCTAATGAATTTTTTTAGAAACACAGACATCAATAATCAGCCTGTGAATCTCAACAATGGTGACAATAATAAAGCATGTTGCAGTGGCTGTCACCAATCACAACTCATTAATGGCTCCCATCATGCATTGCGATATGAATAAATTATGATCTGAATTTTCTATGTAATTTACTTTTCCTAATTGAATATTCTGCTGGTCACCATTGTTGAGATGCATAGACTGAATCCTGAAGTCTGTGCGTGCCTAAAAGATTGATTTTTTTTTTTTTTCTAGAAAACATCTTTTAAGAAATCCTTTATATTATAGCTAAAATTCTGGATATTTATGCGGAATCACAGTCTGGCGATACGTCCGCGATATTGATGCGATATGGCTCAGCTTGTCAGTGAACTACGGCTCTTTGTAGTAAATGCCGCTCCATCTGAAAGCAGGTGATGGTGATTTACTACTAATCAAGGAACCGGCTTTACTGACGAGATGCGCATAACAATATCGTGCGATATATCGCCCAGCCCTATGTATATATATATATATATATATATATCATCTGAATCATAAATAACTTTTTTTCTATATAAAATAAACAATCCCGAATAATCCAGACCAACCAGAGGGCACTATTCCTACAACATCATCAGTGCTGAAGCGGAACTACCAGAGCCGTTCAGCAGATAGCGAGCAGATGCTATGTGTTGTGAATACACCCATGTTAAACATTAAAATTTACTTCCATTGCATATCATAGAACACATAAGCGTAAAATAAAATTACATTAATAAACCTGTACAAAGACCTCCAGATAAATACTGGGCTTCTATATTTACACATTTAAGTGCTGCAAAACATATTGAGCTATGACATCCTATGACATTAAAAATTATTCTATATTTAAATTATCTCATATAAGTGGCTATTGTGGTTCACGATCATAGGCCTAGTCCCAAATGGCACACTTCATATGAATTTTCGGTCTTGTGTAGTTATTTCATGTGTCCGTTAAATCCATGAGACCGTAGGGTGTCTCATTTTTCATTTTAGGTTTCAGAAGGTTGCTCATGCAAACTTTGTGGTTGATATGTGCCCTCTATGCGCACTTTTGCAGAGCCCACACTGATGCAAGCTCTACAGCACACTTCTTTTCAACAGTCAAAGCGGGGTTACGTTTTTGCACGTCGTGCACAATAACCCTAAAGGCACCAGGGTGGCGGTGCCACCGGCTTGTTTATATATATATATATATATATATATATATATATATATAGGGCTGCACGATTAATCGCACGATGTTGTTATGCGCATCTAATCAGTAAAGCCGGTTCCTTGATTAGTAGTAAATCACCATCACCTGCTTTCAGATGGACGATATGATGCAGATATGAGTGTTAAAGTTAATGAGATAATTAAGTGATTCATTTAGTGATCATTGAGCATTATTGAAGACACCTGATGTTAACAAGCAGAATCACTGAAGGAGAAAATCTAAAATTGTAAGCAACCGTTATGGCGATAAGTGTTTGCTTTAGTTGGGCTCTTGATCCTTATACTTTTGGTTTATATTTTGTTTGTCGGCTGTTATTGATTTACTACAGTCAAACGAACAAAGACAAGTGTGATCTGATAGTGTTGGTTATGTTTTAACATAATCATGCTGTGATCTGAAAAATGAAACTCATTCAGATGATCTGGTTTAACTTGATAGCAACAGTTTAGTGATTCTACAGCATATGATAATTGTATTTTCCTTATAACCCAAAACATTTAATAAAAATTGTCCTGATCAAAACACTTTCAAATGCATCTATTTAGAAACACAGACATCAATAATCAGCCTGTGAATCTCAACCGTGGTGACAATAATAATCCTTGTTGCCACCAATCACAACTCATTAATGGCTCCCATCATGCATTTTAATTGTAAATTATGATCTGAATTGTCTATGTAATTTACTTTTCCTAATTGAATATTCTGCTCGTCACCATTGTTGAGATGCATTGACTGAATCTTGATATCTGAGTGTGCCTAAAAGAAAGTTTTTTTTTTTTTTTACAACTTTTAAGAACTCCTTTATATTATATCTCAAATTCTGGATATTTATGCAAAATCTCAGTTATGCTGTAACCAATAGCATTAATCACAAACATTTAGCTCAAATGATAAATGTCATAATATTACCAACACCATTAGATAATTTTTTTTTTCTTTGTTCATCTGGCAGATATAACTCGGATACAACAGCCAAGCAATATATAAAGTTAATATAATAAGGGTCAAGAGCCCAACTAAAGCAACCACTCATCTCCATAATGGTGACCTGAAATTCCGGTTTTCTCCTTCAGTGATTCTGCTTTAGGTGTCTTCAATAATGCTCAATCATCACTTAATTAATCACTTAAATATCTCATTAACTTTAACACTCTTGAGTATGGACTCATATACACTCCCAGGTGTGTTAATTTAACACTGAGTTTTTGCTGTGTACAAAGAGCCGTAGTTAACTGACAAGCTGAGCCATATCGCATTAAATATCGTTGGCGATATGTCCTCGATTTTAACGCGATTTGGCTCAGCTTGTCAGTTAACTACGGCTCTTTGTAGTAAATGCCGCTCCATCTGAAAGCAGGTGAAGGCGATTTACTACTAATCAAGGAACCGGCTTTACTGACGAGATGCGCATAACAATATCGTGCGATTAATCGTGCAGCCCTATATATATATATATATATATAGCTGCGAGCAGCGATGAAGGGCCAAAGCCGGCGGCACCGCCACCCCGGTGTCTTTAGGTAACTACCCACTAAACAACATGATGTCCAAAAGACGTCTTTTCAACGTCTTTGTCACAAAAGTCGGACGTTGAAAAGACGTCCACTGAGGAGCCAGAATGAAAGTTTTTATGACGTCTTTTTTTGACGTGTTCTGCACGTCCGATATAGACGTTCATGGACCCTCTTCGGACAAGGTTAAAAACTAGTTCAAATGTGGCCATTGGGGACATATTTTGAACATCATTTATGGTCTCATTTAGACCATTTATACTGTTTCTGGACCAAATAAACACTCAGGATGCATTAAATTAAAACTCATGTTTATATCAATGTAATTTCCTTACATTGTTTAGATGAGGTTTAGATGTTGATGTTTCATTTTAAGTCACCATTGTGGTGGTCAGTGTTTGCTTTAGTTGGGCTCTTGGTCCCAGTTCTTTTTACTTTAACTTTTCTTTTGCTGTTATAACTGTGTGTTTATATAACACTATTGTTTTGGCAGAGAAAGCCAAGAAAATGTAACATCGGCTGTCAGCAGCTCCTTGTTGATGATGACAAAATCAACACTAAGTGAGCATTTAATGTTGTGTTTAGACTTTTGTCTTTATATTTAGCATTTATAACCACCAATCTTGTGGAACTGCATTATTTTGACCAGAACTATTAAAATGATCACTTATTTGAAGGTGGATAAAAAAAGCATGTTTACACAATGTTATGAGAAAATGTATCATGTAGTCACACACAGACATCAAGATTTTGCGTATGATTCACAACAATGGTGACAATAAAAAAAAAGCTTCATGCTGCAATGCAATGATGGGTAGCTTTCATAGTACAAAACATCCTTGATTCCCAAGCTTTTTTGTTTTGGTTGTCACCGTTGTTGAGAATCATATACAAAATCTCGATGTCTGTGTTTATCTATCTAAGTCTCCCCAGAACCTGGTAAAAAATAAATTCCAGTCTCGCTTTGTGAAAACCCAATCGGGGGTCCTCTGTTGTATTCCATGTAAATCTTTCATCGTTATCCACATGGATCAATCTGACTTCACAAATGAAAACCACATTCCACATGTTCCGTCGGTTCGTGGAGAAACCTCGTTAAATAAAGAGGGTCCATGTATTTTTCGTGGAGCTAGAGTCAAATCCTTCCATAGCAGTAGCGTAGCCATTGTAGCTGAATAGTTATCTACTAGGTAAAAAAAATTACAAGTGAGTGCACGTTGAGTTTGTGGCTTTTTAAACAGGGCGCTGCATGATACGGGGCGGCTCTTCTTTCATTATGTGGGTGTGGTGGGTGTGGTGGGTGTGGTGGGTGTGGTGGGTGTGGTGGGTGTGGCCGGCCCGGCTCATTACGTTTTGTTTCAAGAGTCATTCCTAACTTTGTCTGGAAGGACACGGACGCGTTTCACAATTCACAATATCTTTTTGTAATTAACATTTTTAAAATGTTGTTTTATGATTTAATACTAAAACATTTTTGATAACTTTAAGAAAATGCAATTTAAACTTTTTCATTGATGTTTTAACGTTTTTAACATTTTACAAATGTATGAACGCTAAAGACGTGTATTTTAACTTTATTCAACGTTTTTAATACCTTTAAACACTAGGTAATTGTAAAAGTACAACTTTTCTTCAAACGTATGTTAGAAAATAAAACTATTTGCATGATATAATTTTAATAGCCTACATGTTTTAATTCTAGGACATATTTGCAATTCATACTTTTTAACATTTTTAAAATATTGTTTTATATGTTTTAATACTAACACATTTTGAAACTTTAAGAAAATGCAATTTAAACTTTTTTTAACATTTTACAAACGTATGAATGCTAAAGACTTGTGTATTTTAACACCGGATATGTAAAACGTAAGGGTATTTTTGATTCTGTGATTTTTAACATGATGTGTTTGAACACTTTTTAGAAACGCATTTTAACCTCCTTCATTGATGTTTTAACATTGTTTTAAAATAGATATTTTTTTGTAATGACAAAAAAAACTCTCTTAACTTGTTTCACTTTTCTGTAAATGACTGATCTTTGACTTTTTAACGTTTTAACATTTTTTAAAAATGTTGTTTTCTATGTTTTAATACTAACACGTTTTGATAACTTTAAGAAAATGCAATTTAAACTTTTTCATTGGTGTTTTAACGTTTTTAACATTTTACAAATGTATGAACGCTAAAGACATGTATTTTAACTTTATACAACGTTTTTAATACCTTTAAACACTAGGTAATTGTGAAAGTACAACTTTTCTTCACATGTATGTTAGAAAATAAAACTATTTGCATGATATAATTTTAATACGTGTTTTAACTCTAGAACATGTTTGCAGTTCATACTTTTTAACATTTTACAAATGAGTGCTTGTATACCGTCCCCTGTATTTTAACGATATACATTGTTTTAATGTATTTTTATATATGTGATTGTGAAAAGTACAACCCTCTTCTTTAATAAAATAAAACACTAAACCACACCTCTGACTATGTCCTTATTATACATTTTCTTTAAAAAGATGAAAATATATTGTTTTGAATGTTTTTTCACCATTTTGAACATTTTTACATTGAACAAGCCAATCCCTCATAACAGATGTACAGCAGGTGTCCGGTCCAGTAGTAGGAGGGAAGTGAAGGGGGGTGTGTGGGAAATTTCCCACGCACAGGTGTCCGGTCCAGAAGCAAAAGGGGTGTATGGGGGTGACCCGTGGGAAATTTCCCACGCTACACATGTACAGACCGGAAGTGGGACCCCACGGGCCCCCACCCGTGGGAATTTTTTATAGGGGTCCATAAATCACTCAAAAGTGACACATGGTACACTACACTCTCTCTCTGGTCATCACACGCTCCAAATCCAGATTCAAACAAGCTTGGTTTGCATGAGTCTGATACAGTATTTCCACAGCAATGGCCATCTACTAAAACACAATAAGTGGAGTTTGATCACATCCATCAGTTATGATGATTATGATTTGAGCAGATTATGGCTGTTTATAACTGGCCTCCTGATATCTGTTCATCTTTTATAAACTGAATATTGTGCTCATAATTCTGACCACAGGCTTCACCACATTTGCATGCATTTAGCCTCTGCTTTATTAAAAGCAACTTACAAATCAGGGAAAACACAAGCAATTAGATTTGTAGCCAACAAATATGAGGCATGTACTTTATACTATAAAATATATGATTTCATATATACACATTATTTTTCTCTGTATTGTTCTTCAGTTAAACTACTTCGGCATTGTCCTGAGCTCAAAAAGCATCTCAAAAACTATTTCCACCAGTTGTCTCTATGATCAACTTAGCTTTTGAGAAACGCAGCCCTGGTCTAAGAGTACAAAAAAACAAAAACAAAAAACATGCACATCCCCTAAAAATGTCATTTTAGGTGCACTGTAGAAAGTAAAACATTGGATTAACTTAATAAAATTGAAGTAACCAATCACAATAAAGTTTTTACATTGACCTAATGTTCAAAAACCATTCAGTTCAAACTAATTTTCTGCATTTCATGCAAACTCTTTTCTGAATTTGGTGTAAATCAATATTCTAAATGGCTTAAATTAAAATGAAGGTTTTTAACAGACTTCCGAAGGAAAGACTTTCTGGCTCAGACACTTAATCACAGACATAAAATACAGATTTAACTATTTCTGATATCTACAGAAGATCCTAGTGAGAATTAACGGAGGTTTAGATGCTGATATTTGTGTCATTTGAAGTGTCACCATTGTGGTGATCAGTGTTTGCTTTAGTTGGGCTCTTGGTCCCAGTCCTTCTTACTTTAGCTTTTCTTTGGCTGCTGCATCTCTGTGTTTGTAAAACACTATTGTTATGGCATAAAAAGCAATGAGAAGTAAGATCTGATGTTATCAGCTTCTTCTTGATGATAACATATATATCACAAAACGAGCATTTAATGTTGTATTTTGCATTTATAATCCCCAAACGTTTTGGATCTGCATTATTGGCAACTTGAACACGATTACTTATTTTTAATGTGGAAAAACAGCATGTGCACATGATGTTCTGAGCAAATGTATTATGTAGTCACACACAGACATCAAGATTTTGGATATGAATCACAACAACGGTGACAATAAAAAAAAAAAGCATCATGCTGCAATGCATGATGGATAGCTTTCATAATATAAAACTCATCCTTGATTCCCAAGCTTTTTTTGTTTTGATTGTCACCATTGTTGTGATCAAAATCTTGATGTCTGTGTGTGACTACATGATACATTTGCTCAAAACATCATGTGCACATGCTTTTTTTCCACCTTCAAATAAGTGATTGTGTTCATGTTATAGTTGCCAATAATGCAGATCCAAAAAGTTTGGTGATAATAAATGCAAAATAAGATGCTATCTCATGCTATCTAAGATGCTAGTGATATACATGTTATCATCAACAAGAAGCTGATAACACCTGATCTTATTTGTCTTGGCTTTTTATGCCATAACAATAGTGTTTGACAAACACAGCGATGCAGCAGCCAAAGAAAAGCTAAAGTAAGAAGGACTGGGACCAAGAGCCCAACTAAAGCAAACACTGATCACCACAATGGTGACACTTCAAATGACAAATATCAGCATCTAAACCTCTGTTAATTCTCACTAAGATCTTCTGTAGATATCAGAAATAGTTAAATCTATGTTATGTCTGTGATTAAGTGTCTGAGCCAGAAAGTCTTTCCTTCAGAAGTCTGTTAAAAACCTTCATTTTAATTTAAGCCAATTTAAAATATTGATTTACACCAAATTCAGAAAAGAGTTTGCATGAAATGCAGAAAATTAGTTTGAACTGAATAGTTTTTGAACATTAGGTCAATGTAAAAACTTTATTGTGATTGGTTACTTCAATTTTATTAAGTTAATCTAATGTTTTACTTTTTACAGTGTATATAGGTCTTCCACGGGGTCGAGGGGCAGGTCTCTCAGGGTGGTTCTGATGAAACTCAGTGGTAAGTGCAGGATCCAGAATGTCCTGTGATCTCACCCAGGATCTCTCTTCTGGACCGTACCCCTCCCAATCGATCAAGTACTACAACTCCCTGCCTCGGTGCCTTGAGTCGAGAATCTCTCTTACTCGGTAGGCCTCTTCGCCATCGATGAAGTGCACTATTCCGTACACTAAATGCCATCACGCATCAGACAGATGGCGCTGTCCCATTTATGGAGTTATTTAACATTTTACACTCTGTTACAATTGCTTATACTGCATTTTAGTTGTTTTTTTCTACCGAATTCATCGTTTACCATGGCAAAAATAGACTCGTGTGCAATGTGAACGAGCGTGAGCGTTTCATTTGAGCTGTGATGACGCGTTTTAACGGTCATCAGCATCATAAATCCTGCAAAGTGTTTTATATTTTCATTATTTTTTTTTAAATGTGTGTTCGTTTATAACTACTTTGTATCATATTACCTTTGCATCAAATTACAAAAAAATAGTTAACATTGCTCTGAATGTGTTTCTAATACAGTGGCTGTGGGAGAGATGGTAAAGCTGACATCTTTCTCTCTCCTGACTGCCGTTATCAATCTCTCTCTCTCTCTCTCTCTCTCTCTCTCTCTCTCTCTCTTTTTAATTTTTTTTTACTCTTTTTTCGAAAGTTCTGAAAACTATTGTGGAGTTTTTCTTTTGCTATTTGAGCACATGGGAACACAACAAATATATAATGAATGTAGTCTCTCAGTATGAGATCACTTTGTAGGCCAAAGGAAGTCAATGGGTTTTTTGAATGGGGCTTTGGTTAAAAGGCTAAAATAAGGTCTGTGGTGAACACATGCTCAAGACACTTTCAAGTTTTATTCTACGACATAACATACATCAATATTACCCCACTCGTGATTTTTTTAATCTGTTACGTGTCTTGAAAAAGGCTGTTACTAACAAGTGGCTAAATGGGACTACAGAGGCTGTCGAGGAGATTAAACGTCATCACACCGAACAGGTAAACTCAGCTTTTACTGCCTAATTATGCTCTTATACACTATTCTAACTCAAACTTTCTGGGAAAATGTTTTTAGATTAAAGAGTTGTCGGAAGCTTTAGTGATAGTGACGTTGAATTCGTCGGACCGTTGTGTAATTCGTTTCAGCTTCTCTGAAATTTCAAAATTCATAAAAGTTGTGTTCATCTGTGATAATTATCTTGATGGACAAAAGGTGCAACTAAGTACCATAAACTTTTGTTGATCACAGAGCTTGTTTTTAGCGATAATCCAAAAGCCTATGGGAAAATCTTATTGGGTTTTTGTCGAGGGAACCAGTGTGATGCGAACTGCCGGTTGGCCTACATAATGATGTCATACCTGCACTGTTCAACAGAAGTAATCCCAACTATGACGAGAAACATGGAAATGTGAAAAGGGGTCTATTTAAAAGTGATCCAGTATATGTCCTATATTAAAAAGTTCTCCTTTCACAATGAGTTTCTTTCAACAGGAAAAATTGTAGAGCGCATTGATTTCAGCCAGTGTTTTCTGTCCCTAAACACTTTATCCTGAGGCTAGTGAGTGGATAATGTTTATTTAGGTGACTTGTTTTTGGTCCTGTCCCTACATCCCCTTCTTCACTGCCTGCTTTGACTAGCCCGTCATAGGCTCATCTGTAAGTCAAAATTAAAGTTTACAGGTCAAAATGCAAATCAGTGTTTGTAAACTAATTCCTGTCAGGGCAGGGATACTCAAATTGCTTACCTCGAGGCTAGTAAATAAACCTCTTAAAAAGACTTAATGACAATGGCTACTGATTTTTTTTTTTTTTTTTGGTTTTAAAGGTTTATTTACAGACATCTGTGACTTTTATTTGATAATAACAGTCTGACTGCTCCCTTGTTTTAAAATACGCCGTTTTATAAGGTTTTACTAAAGTGTCTCTTCATATTTTTTTCTGTCAGATATTTATGAGAACATTTCTAAAATCAGGTACAGTAACAGCAAAGTGAGTTTTTTATACTAACATCCTATTACATTGTCCCTGTTAAAGGGTTAGTTCACCCAAAAATGAAAATAACTGAGTTATATATATATAAATAAAAAAAAATATCCAGGCTCTTCGAAGCTTTGTAATGGGAGTACATGGTACCTTAGATTTTGAAGCCCCAAAAGGTCAATACATCATAAAGTAATTGTGGCGAGCAGGACGAGGCCGGTGGCGTGATTGATGATGAGCGACGCCTGCGCGACGCACCGGTCTTGTATCTCTCAAGGAGGAGTGGAAGCATAAAAGGTGGAGCGACAACAGTGAAGGATGAGAGAGGACAGGCCTGGACTTTATGTTGTGTTTTTTTTCCGTTTTATTATATGTGGCAGCAGTCGTCCGTGAGGGACTGCTGCCTTTACTTTCGTTTCGTATTTGTTTATTTATTTTATTAAAAGTTGTTGAATGTTCCCTGGTTCCCGTCGTCTCCTTCCCACAACATCTAACTGCGTTACAGTAATCCATACGGCTCCAGGTGTTAAAAAAGGCCTTCTGAAGCAAAGAAAAATATTCTTTATTATAGACTTATAATAAAGTGACTATAATCACTGACTTAAGTGAGAGTAGATGACCTCTGACCCGACGCTTGGCGAGTGACCTCTGACCTGACGTACAATGTAGCAGTAGTGTAAACTCAGGTGAGAGTAGATGACCTCTGACTCGACGCATGATGTAGGGTGTAGGAGTAGCGTAAACTCAGGTGAGAGTAGATGACCTCTGACCCGACGCATGACGTAGGATGTGGGAGTAGCATAAGCTCAGGTGAGAGTAGATGACCTCTGACCCGACGCATGATGTAGGGTGTAGGAGTAGCGTAAACTCAGGTGAGAGTAGATGACCTCTGACCCGACGCATGATGTAGGGTGTAGGAGTAGCGTAAACTCAGGTGAGAGTAGATGACCTCTGACCTGACACATGATGTAGGGTGTAGGAGTAGCGTAAACTCAGGTGAGAGTAGATGACCTCTGACCCGACGCATGATGTAGAATGTAGCAGTAGTGTAAACTCAGGTGAGTGTAGATGACCTCTGACTCGACGCATGACGTAGGAATAAGCTCAGGTGAGAGTAGATGACCTCTGACTCGACGCATGACGTAGGATGTAGGAGTAGCATAAACTCAGGTGAGAGTAGATGACCTCTGACCCGACGCATGATGTAGGATGTAGGAGTAGCATAAGCTCAGGTGAGAGTAGATGACCTCTGACCCGACGCATGACGTAGGATGTAGGAGTAGCATAAGCTCAGGTGAGTGTAGATGACCTCTGACCTGATGCATGATGTAGGATGTAGGAGTAGCATAAGCTCATGTGAGAGTAGATGACCTCTGACGCGACGCTTGATGTAGGAGTAGCATAAGCTCAGGTGAGAGTAAATGACCTCTGACTCGACGCATGATGTAGAATGAAGGAGTAGCAGAAGCTCAGGTGAGTGTAGATGACCTCTGACCTGACGCATGACGTAGGATGTAGGAGTAGCATAAGCTCAGGTACGTGTAGATGACCTCTGACCCGACGCATGACGTAGGATGTAGGAGTAGCATAAGCTCAGGTGACAGTAGATGACCTCTGACCCGACGCATGACGTAGGATGTAGGAGTAGCATAAGCTCAGGTGACAGTAGATGACCTCTGACCTGATGCATGATGTAGGATGTAGGAGTAGCATAAGCTCATGTGAGAGTAGATGACCTCTGACCCGACGCATGATGTAGGAGTAGCATAAGCTCAGGTGAGAGTAGATGACCTCTGACCCGACGCATGATGTAGAATGAAGGAGTAGCAGAAGCTCAGGTGAGTGTAGATGACCTCTGACCCGACGCATGACGTAGGATGTAGGAGTAGCATAAGCTCAGGTGAGTGTAGATGACCTCTGATCCGACACATGACGTAGGATGTAGGAGTAAGCTCAGGTGACAGTAGATGACCTCTGACCCGACGCATGACGTAGGATGTAGGAGTAGCATAAGCTCAGGTGACAGTAGATGACCTCTGACCCGACGCATGACGTAGGATGTAGGAGTAGCATAAGCTCAGCTGAGTGTAGATGACCTCTGACCCGACGCATGACGTAGGATGTAGGAGTAGCATAAGCTCAGGTGACAGTAGATGACCTCTGACCCGACGCATGACGTAGGATGTAGGAGTAGCATAAGCTCAGGTGACAGTAGATGACCTCTGACCCGACGCATGACGTAGGATGTAGGAGTAGCATAAGCTCAGGTGAGAGTAGATGACCTCTGACCTGACACATGATGTAGGGTGTAGGAGTAGCGTAAACTCAGGTGAGAGTAGATGACCTCTGACCCGACGCATGATGTAGAATGTAGCAGTAGTGTAAACTCAGGTGAGTGTAGATGACCTCTGACTCGATGCATGACGTAGGAATAAACTCAGGTGAGAGTAGATGACCTCTGACCCGACGCATGATGTAGGATGTAGGAGTAGCATAAGCTCAGGTGAGAGTAGATGACCTCTGACCCGACGCATGACGTAGGATGTAGGAGTAGCATAAGCTCAGGTGAGTGTAGATGACCTCTGACCTGATGCATGATGTAGGATGTAGGAGTAGCATAAGCTCAGTTGACAGTAGATGACCTCTGACCCGACGCATGACGTAGGATGTAGGAGTAGCATAAGCTCAGGTGAGAGTAAATGACCTCTGACTCGACGCATGATGTAGAATGAAGGAGTAGCAGAAGCTCAGGTGAGTGTAGATGACCTCTGACCCGACGCATGACGTAGGATGTAGGAGTAGCATAAGCTCAGGTGAGTGTAGATGACCTCTGACCCGACGCATGACGTAGGATGTAGGAGTAGCATAAGCTCAGTTGACAGTAGATGACCTCTGACCCGACGCATGACGTAGGATGTAGGAGTAGCATAAGCTCAGGTGACAGTAGATGACCTCTGACCTGATGCATGATGTAGGATGTAGGAGTAGCATAAGCTCATGTGAGAGTAGATGACCTCTGACCCGACGCATGATGTAGGAGTAGCATAAGCTCAGGTGAGAGTAGATGACCTCTGACCCGACGCATGATGTAGAATGAAGGAGTAGCAGAAGCTCAGGTGAGTGTAGATGACCTCTGACCCGACGCATGACGTAGGATGTAGGAGTAGCATAAGCTCAGGTGAGTGTAGATGACCTCTGACCCGACGCATGACGTAGGATGTAGGAGTAAGCTCAGGTGACAGTAGATGACCTCTGACCCGACGCATGACGTAGGATGTAGGAGTAGCATAAGCTTAGGTGACAGTAGATGACCTCTGACCTGACGCATGACGTAGGATGTAGGAGTAGCATAAGCTCAGGTGAGTGTAGATGACCTCTGACCCGACGCATGACGTAGGATGTAGGAGTAGCATAAGCTCAGGTGACAGTAGATGACCTCTGACCCGACGCATGACGTAGGATGTAGGAGTAGCATAAGCTCAGGTGAAAGTAGATGACCTCTGACCCGACGCATGATGTAGGAGTAGCATAAGCTCAGGTGACAGTAGATGACCTCTGACCCGAAGCATGATGTAGGATGTAGGAGTAGCATAAGCTCAGGTGAGAGTAGATGACCTCTGATCTGACGCATGACGTAGGATGTAGGAGTAGCATAAGCTCAGGTGAGAGTAGATGACCTCTGACCCGACGCATGACGTAGGATGTAGAAGTAGCATAAGCTCAGGTGAGTGTAAATTACCTCTGACCTGATGAATGATGTAGGATGTAGGAGTAGCATAAGCTCAGGTGAGTGTAGATGACCTCTGACCTGATGCATGATGTAGGATGTAGGAGTAGCATAAGCTCATGTGAGAGTAGATGACCTCTGACCCGACGCATGATGTAGGAGTAGCATAAGCTCAGGTGAGTGTAGATGACCTCTGACCTGATGCATGATGTAGGATGTAGGAGTAGCATAAGCTCAGGTGAGAGTAGATGACCTCTGACCTGATGCATGATGTAGGATGTAGGAGTAGCATAAGCTCATGTGAGAGTAGATGACCTCTGACCCGACGCATGATGTAGGAGTAGCATAAGCTCAGGTGAGAGTAAATTACCTCTGACCCAACGCATGATGTAGGATGTAGGAGTAGCAGAAGCTCAGGTGAGTGTAGATGACCTCTGGCCCGACGCATGACGTAGGATGTATGAGTAGCATAAGCTCAGGTGAGAGTAGATGACCTCTGACCCTACGCATGACGTAGGATGTAGGAGTAGCACAAGCTCAGGTGAGTGTAGATGACCTCTGACCCGACGCATGATGTAGGATGTAGGAGTAGCATAAGCTCAGGTGACAGTAGATGACCTCTGACCCGACGCATGACGTAGGATTTAGGAGTAGCAAAAGCTCAGGTGAGTGTAGATGACCTCTGACCCGACGCATGACGTAGGATGTAGGAGTAGCAAAAGCTCATGTGAGTGTAGATGACCTCTGACCCGATGCATGACGTAGGATGTAGGAGTAGCATAAGCTCAGGTGACAGTAGATGACCTCTGCCCCGACGCATGACGCATGATGTAGGAGTAGCAGAAGCTCAGGTGAGAATAGGTCACTCTTCCGCTGGATTTTTTATACATCCATTTTATGATGGATGTATGTGCTTTTTGGGCTTCAAATCTCAGGTACCATTCACTCTCGTTATAATAATGAGAATAATAATGCATTTTATTTAAGGTGCCTTTCAAATCACTCAAGGTCACCATACATCATGTAGCAGCAACAATAACAATATTAAAATAAGAAATAACAGTAAATAGCATTGGTAATAAAATAAATTATAAATAAGGGGAGAGCAACTAGAAAATGAACATGTGGTTCCCAGACCCCCATCTCAATGAGACGAGGTCTGACGTTAGCAAGGCTACTGTGGAATTATTTCACTTTGTAAAGCTTGTTTCATGAGTCTGTTGCCCTGTTTAAGTGTTTGATAGTGACGCATCAGTGTTGACACTTGTTTTACATTGAACATTATATTCAAACAATTTCAGCAGAGATTTGCATGTCCACTTAAATAACACTGACTGTCTTTCTCTCTAACTATCTGTCTATCTCTCTGTCTTTCTCTCTACCTTTCTGTCTCTCTCTCTCTGTCTTTCTCTAGGGCTGGATGCAAATGAGGAGCAAAACTGCAGCCTTCTGACATGCTTGCCATATTCATCATTTATCATTAATTAAGTACTTAATTTAACAAACTTTACCATACTTAACATAAAACGTATAGAAGATATTTACATGTGATAAAAAGATAGTTGAGATATACTGGAAATTTTATGAATGAATTGAAATGTTGAATTCACATTGTTGTGGACAAGCTGCCGTCTGCTGCTGCTTCCGCTGAGTTGGTTTCCGTCTGTAAGCTTCGTAGGCTATATCTTTCTGTTATGAATCATTATTTGACTACCTTTCCCTGTTGTTTATACTGCTAAATACAACTTACTCAACATCACATACTAACTTGACATCGCTAGCTTCAATCTTAATCGTTGCTAGCACAACACGCTAGTAATTCGCTAGCCTGTTAGCGTGCCATCCGTGCACTCTTTATTTATTTATTTAGCTCGTTCGCACCTTTTACAAGTCCATCAACAACTGTGGTGAGTAGAGATCAGTCAACAAACACGGTGAATCATGTCATCTTCTTCTAGTTCTTTCTTCAGAACTAGAGACACGATCTAAACTTTAATTGAGGTTAATTGTAAGAGTGCAAGGGCTTTAGATACTGCTTTGGATGCGATTAGCTTAGAGAACACTGTACTTTGTTCGGTCCCGGCTGTAGAGCCCATGCAGCAGGGGAATTGGGTGACAGTGAGACGCTGTAGTCCAACGCCGTGGTACAACGAGCACAATCAGGCCCTTAAGAGAGTGGCCTGAAAAATGGAGCGCAACCGGAAGAAAACAAAACTAGAGGTATTTCGCATTTCATGGAAGAAGAGCTCGATTGCATACAGAGAGGCCTTAAAAATGGCTAGATCTGCTTATTTTTCAACCCTATTAGAAGAAAATAAACAAAACCCAAGGTATTTATTTGAAACAGCCCACTAAACAACATGATGTCCAAAAGACGTCTTTTCAACGTCTTTGTCACAAAAGTCGGACGTTGAAAAGACGTCCACTGAGGAGCCAGATTGAAAGTTTTTATGACGTCTTTTTTTGACGTGTTCTGCACGTCCAATCTAGGCGTTCATCGAACCTTTGTACAAGGTTAAAAACTAGTTCAAATGTGGCCATTGTGGACATATTATCAACATCATTTATGGTCTCATTTAGACAATTTATACTGTTTCTGGACCAAATAAACACTCAGGATGCATTAAATTAAAACTCATGTTTATATCAATGTAATTTCCTTACATTGTTTAGATGAGGTTTAGATGTTTATACGTTTCATTTTAAGTAACCATTGTGGTGGTCAGTGTTTGCTTTAGTTGGGCTCTTGGTCCCAATTCTTCTTACTTTAACTTTTCCGTGGTTGTTGTAACTGTGTGTTTGTATAACACCATTGTTGTGGCAGAGAAAGCCAAGAAAAAGTAAGATCGACTGTCATCAGCTCCTTGTTTATATGACAAAATCACAAAGTGAGCATTTAATGTTGTGTTTAGACTTTTGTCTTTATATGTGGCATTTATAACCACCTATCTTGTGGAACTGTGTTATTTGGACCAGTACCATTAATATGATCACTTATTTGAAGGTGAATAAAAAAAGCATGTGTACACAATGTTTTGAACAAGTGTGTCACGTAGTCACACACAGACATCAAGATTTTGCATATGATTCTCAACAACGGTGACAACCAAAACAAAAAAGCTTGGGAATCAAGGATGTTTTGTACTTTGAAAGCTACCCATCATGCATTGCAGCATGAAGCTTTTTTTATTGTCACCGTTGTTGTGAATCATACGCAAAATCTTGATGCCTGCGTGTGACTATATTGTATATTTTCTAATAACATTGTTTAAACATGCTTTTTTTATCCACCTTCAAATAAGAGATTATTTTAATGGTACTGGTCCAAATAATGCAGTTCCACAAGACAGGTGGTTATATACGCCAGATATAAAGACAAAAGTCTAAACACAACATTAAATGCTCACTTTGTGATTTTCTCATCATCAACAAGGAGCTGATGACAGCCGATGTTACTTTTTCTTGGCTTTCTCTGCCACAACAATGGTGTTATACAAACACACAGTTACAACAGCCACGGAAAAGTTAAAGTAAGAAGAATTGGGACCAAGAGCCCAACTAAAGCAAACACTGATCACCACAATGGTGACTTAAAATGAAACATCAACATCTAAACCTCATCTAAACAATGTAAGGAAATTACATTGATATAAACATGAGTTTTAATTTAATGCATCCTGAGTGTTTATTTGGTCCAGAAACAGTATAAATTGTCTAAATGAGACCATAAATGATGTTGAAAATATGTCCACAATGGCCACATTTGAACTAGTTTTTAACCTTGTCCGAAGAGGGTCCATGAACGTCTATATCGGACGTGCAGAACACGTCAAAAAAAGACGTCATGAAAACTTTCATTCTGGCTCCTCAGTGGACGTCTTTTCAACGTCCGACTTTTGTGACAAAGACGTTGAAAAGACGTCTTTTGGACATCATGTTGTTTACCGGGAGTTGCTAAACTGACGAAAAATAAAGTTTCAAGCCCAGAAGTTTGCAAGCAGCACAGCAGTAATGACTTTGTGACCTTCTTCACTTATAAGATTGATCAGGGGCATCACTAGGATTTTCATTTTAGGGGGGCTAAGCCCCCAATGAGGGTATGATTTTTTTTTTAAATAATAAAAAAAAGTTAACACTTTAGTTTAGGATCTAATGCTCACTATCAATTTCATTACCATGCAAAGGCAGGGTTTTATAATCACTGTGGTCCCAAATGTGAGGTAGGGCATATAGGGGGGTTCGGGGTTTCCCCGAGAAAATTTAGATTTCTCTGATCTACATATGTGCATTTTAAGATGTTTTGAAGGCCAAAAAAATTGGATAACAGCTTTAAAACCATGTCAGTGGGCAGCTGATTATTTTTCTCTCCTCATCAGCATCACACTCTTTTTCTCTTTGTTTTTATCTGGCCCTGTCTCTTCCCCTCCTAAAGCTGAGCTTTGACTGATATAGGCTTTTCATTTTTGTCTGTCAGTGAAGAAAGTAAACAGAGGGTCAACTGATAGGTTGCATTCACAATATGTAGGCTACACATTCATTATTGATCTTATGCCTAATACAGGGCCGTAGACAGGGCTTTATAATCAAAGAGGTCCTAAATTTGAGGTTGGTAGGGGGTTCAAATTTTTTATTTCTCTGATATGTGCATTTCAAGACGTTTTTAAGACAAAAAAAAGGATAAGAAATAGCTTTAAAACCATGTCAGTGGGCAGTAGATTATTTGTCAATACCTGCACTGTAAAAAATTGTGCTGTAAAATAACGGTAATCTACTGGCAGCTGTGGTTGCCAGCAATGTACTGTTAATTTACAGCCCTCTACCGTTATTATACAGCTCTCCTTTTTTACAGTATGTTACCGTAAAAATACTATGGAAGGTAACTCATATCATTTGGGAAACCGATTGCTTCAAACAGTTCGAGTTTAAAAACTAGTATTTATACTGATAGTACTGTGAAGTTACTTCATTTGAGTCCACTGAAAACTAATATCTATTCATATTAAACTGCAAACACCTAATGTGTAATAGTAAATTAATTAAAAACATGACTTTAACTCAAATCTTTGCAGTTCGTATTTAGTGAACATTAGCATACATGTGCTAAAGTACTTAGCAACTTAAATTATCACTGGATCAGCAATACACAGTTACTGCTTTTAATTAAAGCAACCGGCAGCATAACATCAGTGTTTCTCTGCTCATCTTTGACTGAAGCACAGGCTCTACTCTCCAGCACAATGGTGACACACACAACTAATTCATTAAACTAACAGATCTCTCCTATATCATCTTGTGCAAAACACATAAAACACTTCACTTTAATATTTACTCTCCTTATCAGTTATTGACTTTGCATAACTTTTTTCTATAAACGTTTACTAATATTTCAGTGAAATTAACTTCTTTTGTTTAGTAAATCTGACTGTTAGGTTTTACAGTATATTACTGTTTTTCCTTGATTTTACGGTAATCTACTGGCAGCTGTGGTTGCCAGTAAATTGCTGTTTTTCTACAGTTTTATGCCGTAAATAAATTTACAGTTGATTACCGTTAAATTACGCTTCATTCTGTTTTTTTTTTTATTTGACACTTTTAACCCTTTCAACCCCACTTCAGTTTTAAATGAACACTTGTGTGTCCACACTACAGAGTGTTGGAGTAACACTGAAGCAATGTTGAAGTTAATGATATAATTCAGTGATTAATTAACTGATGATTGAGCATTAGTGATGAACACCTGATGTTAACAAGCAGAATCACTGAAGGACAGAGGAACAACAAGATTATAAAAAAGTGAAATACAAGAACTACAACTGACTTCAGCCACAGAAGACATTAAATCTCTGAAGATCTCAACAGAGGAGGATTAAACAACTCTAAAAAATAACTTTACTAGCTTCACTTATTACTAACCAGATTGACTTTATTTAATGTTCATATACGTCTACAACAATTCCTATTGAGAATTAACAGAGGTTTAGATGTTGTTTTGTTTCATTTGATGTTACCATTATGGAGATCAGTGTTGGCTTTAGTTGGGCTCTTGACCCTTGACTTTAACATTAGTTTCTCTTTGGTTGCTGTAACTGTGTTGTTAAGACACATTTGTTGTAGCAGAAACCAAGCCAACAAAAATTATATCAGGTGTTGCTGGTTGTGTTTTGAATATTTCATCATCACATGATGATGTTTGGATCATCGATCTGGTCCAGAGTCTAATCACTTATCCAATTTTTTTTTAATACAGCTTAATTTTATATTACTGCACAGTGAAACTACAGCAAAAGATCAAGCACCCTGCACAATCAGTTACGAAGGATTTTTAAACTCATCATTCACTAAAAATTTTTTAACTGCGGCTTCAGTTAGACACACACAAACATCAAGAATCAGCCAATGACTCTCAACAATGGTGACAATCAACAAAAAAGATAACATCCAATCTGAACATCACAAATAGGGCTGCACGATTAATCGCACGATATTGTTATGCGCATCTCGTCAGTAAAGCCGGTTCCTTGATTAGTAGTAAATCGCCTTCACCTGCTTTCAGATGGAGCGGCATTTACTACAAAGAGCCGTAGTTAACTGACAAGCTGAGCCAAATCGCGTTAAAATCGATGACAAATCGCCAACGATATTTAATGCGATATGGCTCAGCTTGTCAGTTAACTACGGCTCTTTGTACACAGCAAAAACTCAGTGTTAAATTAACACACCTGGGAGTGTATATGAGTCCACACTCAAGAGTGTTAAAGTTAATGAGATATTTAAGTGATTAATTAAGTGATCATTGAGCATTATTGAAGACACCTAAAGCAGAATCACTGAAGGAGAAAACCGGAATTTCAGGTCACCATTATGGAGATGAGTGGTTGCTTTAGTTGGGCTCTTGACCCTTATATTATTAACTTTAAAATTTGGTCGGCTGTTGAATCCGAGTTATATCTGCCAGATGAACAAAAGAAAAAAATTGATCTATTGGTGTTTGTTATATTATGATATTTATCATTTGAACTAAATGTTTGTGATTAATGCTGTTGTTTACAGCATAACTGAGATTCTGCATAAATATCCAGAATTTGAGATATAATATAAAGGAGTTACTAAAAGTTGTAAAAAAAAAAAAAAATCTTTCTTTTAGGCACACACAGATATCAAGATTCAGTCAATGCATCTCAACAATGGTGACGAGCAGAATATTCAATTAGGAAAAGTAAATTACATAGACAATTCAGATCATAATTTATAATTAAAATGCATGATGGGAGCCATTAATGAGTTGTGATTGGTGGCAACAAGGATTATTATTGTCACCACAGTTGAGATTCACAGGCTGGTTATTGATGTCTGTGTTTCTAAGTAAATGCATTTGAAAGTGTTGTGATCAGAACAATTTTTATTAAATGTTTTGGATTATAAGAAAAATACAATTATCATATGCTGTAGAATCAATAAACTGTTGCTATCAAGTTAAACCAGATCATTTGAATGAGTTTCATTTTTCAGATCACAGCATGATTATGTCAAAACATAACCAACACTATCAGATCACACTTGTTTTTGTTTGTTTGACTGTAATAAATCAATAACAGCCGACAAACAAAATTTAAACTTAAAGTATAAGGATCAAGAGCCCAACTAAAGCAAACACTTATCGCCATAACGGTTGCTTACAATTTTAGTTTTTCTCCTTCAGTGATTCTGCTTGTTAACATCAGGTGTCTTCAATAATGCTCAATGATCACTAAATTAATCACTTAATTATCTCATTAACTTTAACACTCTTGAGTGTTAATTTAACACTCATATCTGCATCATATCGTCCATCTGAAAGCAGGTGAAGGCGATTTACTACTAATCAATGAACCGGCTTTAATGATTAGATGCGCATAACAACATCGTGCGATTAATCGTGCAGCCCTAATCACAAAACACACTACTTAAAGTCAACACAAAACCAACAGCAAAAATAAAAGCAAAAAATAAACATTAAAGAAAATAACCAGACAATACAGCTGCATAATTTTTTAATGCCGCAATGCATGCTGGGAGTCATGCATAATTTTTTTGTACTATGCTGGTACCCAACATGCATTACAGCATGCCACTTTTTTAATTGTCACCATTGTTGAGATTCATACGCCGATTCTTGATGTCTGTGTGTGTCTGTCTGATAATATACAAAAAAAGAATATTCTGAGAATTCATTTTTTAAAATCCTTCATATTTTCTGGTTGTTAAAACTCAGATAGATGCTGATATGTAAAATCACAGTGATATTATAATCATATATACAAAACGTCACCCAAATAAATACTTTAGACAATAAAAAGATCAGTGCATCGGACCACTAGATGATGATTGTGACCATTAACAAATAATCACTGTCATCTAATACTGTTTTCTTTCAGCTTTTTTGCAATAGCCAATGTAAGACACAGCTGACACAGCTATCAGAGCCAAATAGAAACTAATGTTCAAGAGTCAAGGGTCAAGAGCCCAACTAAAGCAAACACTGCACACCATCATGGTAACATCAAATGAAAATAAAATGACATTAAACCTCTGTCACCTTTTAATAAGACCTTCTGTAGACGTCTGACAGAAATAAAGTAAATCTGGACAGTAATAAGTGAAGCTGGTAATGCTGTTTGTGGAGTTGTTTAATCCTCCTCTGCTAAGATCTTCAGAGATGTAATGTCTTTTTTCTTCAGTTGATTTGATCTTTTTTGCTGTTCTTGTTCCTCTTTCCTTCAGTGATTCTGCTTGTTAACAGCAGGTGTTCATCAGTGTCTGAATTAACTTCGAAATTGAACTTAATTAACTATGTAATTATTCACTCAGTCAAGTGGACTATATTAGTGAAATAATGGGGAATAGTGAATGAGGGTATAGGGTGTGATTTGGAACACAGCCTCTGAGTGTCGACTTTTAGCGCTGTTAATTCACTGTATATTCCTGTAGGCTACTTTCTTGAAAACGACATATATCACCCAGAATGCATTTTTTCAACGGTATATTGCTGTTTTAATGGAAAACAGCTTGTTACTGTCAAAATGTGGCCGTTTTTTCACAGCAATTTTTTACAGTGCAGCTAGAGGAGGACAGACCAATACTGGAAAGCTTATGTAAGAGGATCCTATGGTCGACAGAGTTGGGCGGTATCAATTTGGGTCAGATTCAGAACCCCCTTTAAAGAGGGGGAAAATTGTGGCTGATTTCCAATCAATAGGGAACTCAGAGAACTGTAGGGACATGTTAAATAGTCTAGTGACGGGAGCGGCAATAATACGGGATGCTGCTTTTAAGAACATGGGATCAAGACCATCAAGACCAGCAGATTTGTTTGTGTTCAGCTTGGTGAGTTCATCCTGGACTTCAGAGGTGGAAAGAGGCATTAAAGGAGAAGCCCCTCTTGTCTGATGGAGAAAGTTGAGCATCTGCATCGGTTGTAACTGAAGTGTCCATTGATACAGGATTAGGGTTTGACATTGAAACTGTATGGGTTGCATTAATAAAGTGATGATTTAGAAGTGAGGCCATCCGAGACTTCTCAGTAATAATAATGTCATTAAATAACATAGAAACTGGTAAATGAGGGGAAATAACTTTATTTTCCATTACCTTGACTCTTTTCCAGAATGCCCTAGCATCAGTGCCACATGTGGTGAGTTTCTCTTTAAAATGCGAGATTTTTGGCATTTCTGATAGCCTGTGTTGCTTTATTTCTGCATTGACGGAAGGTCAGCTAGTCAACTGGAGATTGGGTAGAGCGGGCCTTTTTCCAGAGGGCATTTTTACGATGAATAGTCTCAGCCAGGTCATTGGAGAACCATGGACTATATCGATTTTTTATTCTAATTTTTTTCATAGGGGCATGCTTACTCATAATCATTTTAAAAGTGTTTTAAAAATCCACCTCAAGGTGGCACTATAATAAGAAACTTTACATTTTAGCTTATAACTCCGTAACCATGTGTGACAGAATCTAAATTCTTGTTTAAGATGCTTTTAATCTAAATTTAAATGTTGAATATGAGTCCAGACATACACCACATATATTTTGATCAAACCCTATAAAATATAGCTTGCTGCTATATTTTATTGTAATATTTTTTAATTATTTAAATTACTCCTGATAGCACATTATATCCATCGAGGGATGCAATTTTAATTTATTCTGTTTGTTGTGTTTAGTCTGTATGTATTTTAGACCATTCTTGCTCTTCTTTCGGGGCATTTTAACAAATTAGTTTCTTTTTAATGGAAAGTAAAGATGCATTTTAATAACTTTTAAATAAGATAAATATTCATCTGTGGCTGAATCACAGTTGCTGATAGCCTATTCAGTAAAGAAGGGTTCATAGAAGTCCATTTTTAATACAAATAATATTTGTCATGCAAAAAGGAAAATGTTTATTTAGAATAGCACATTTTTTTTAAATCAAATTGTGTACAATAGATTAACTAAATTTTAACTCAAAACTTCTATATGTTCTATGTTTTGTGTGTGTGTGTGTGTGTGTGTGTGAGAGAGAGAGAGAGAGAGAGAGAGAGAGAGAGAGAGAGAGAGAGAGAGAGAGAGACAGAAAGGAGGTGAGACAAGGTTGATCATGTGATGCACATTTAAATGGCTCATCCTCCATAAAAAGTATATAACTCACACACACTCTCCATCACTAAAGAAAGACAGACGCCTTTAATCAACCATGAAGAAGCTCTTCAAGTCCCTGTGGATCTTACTGGGTAAAGTACAACATACATGATCTGCTATTTTACTAGATTCACACTAATATTAACACTGTATTAAACAATGTTTCTAGTATAGTTTGCACTCATCTCACTCTCTGCTGTGGATTTACTGCACATTTTCTTTCCAAGCATGTTACTTTTATCATGCTTAGCATAAAATACGTCTCTCAATGTATAGATTGTAAATTCACTTCATCACTTGATCTCTGGAGTGTTTTTTTGTTACTTTGTTATTCTGATTCTGCTTTACAAAACAAATCTTGAAATCGGTGATCATTTGTGTATGCGAATGATTTCTCCAGAAAGTCGTGATTCACAGGAGCGTCTTCTGGTCACACTTCAGATGACAGTATTTTTCATGCTGCAGATTTTTGTTAATGTGTCAGTAGTTTCCTCCAGCTTGGCCATTAATACACAGATCAATGTTTTACAATGCCTTTATCATTCAGATGATGTGCGATTTATTAGTGACTATTAAAGTGAATTATTTGGAGAAAAAGTTTTACTCTAATTCACAGCGCAGCAGAACCTGGTTATGTGAACTCATTTGAATCTGTTTTTTACCCAGGGCTTTTATTGATTCAAGAAATGGTGAATGGAGCAGAAGGTAAGATCTCTTTGGTTTCAAATAGGTTTTTATCTTCATTGTATTCTTTTTGTTTGAACTCTCAGTTATAATAACTAATAACTAATGATCGTTGCAACGGAAGTGAATCAATCAAAACTAACTTTTTCTGGACAATAACTTTATTCTAAAGCCAAAACAATCTCTCTCAAAAAAGCTGCTTTGAAACAGTATAGTTAAAAACGGTATATAAATGAAAGTGACTTGACTTGACTAATAGTGATTTGCCAGACATAATTTTAGTATTAGATTTGGATTTAATTTCAGGGGCATTTTTATCTTTTCAGGGACTTTTTCTTCCCAAACCACATAAAAAAAGTCCCTGAAGGAGGGAACGGGATATGTACGTTGTGACCAACAAATAGATTCCTATTCCTAATTTCGAGGTGCTGCGTGGCTGAACAGCCAATGCAAATGATTGAAAGCTGATGTGCATTGACTCGTTTAGCTTCACTCGAAGTAGATTGATCTCTAGAGAGATTCCTATTTGTACGTTGAGAGTGACCGACTGATAGGGAATGGTTTTTTTCCCTATTTTCTGTTTTCATTCTAATTTGAAAGTTTTTTTAATTTTGGTTTTTGATATATATATATATATATATTTTTTTTATTATTTTTTTTTTTTAGATATGTCTATATAGTTAAGTTTTAGTAATTATTACTATCACCATTCAGTTGTTTGTTTCATTTCAAATGTTTTTTTAATGTTTTTAGTTAATGGTAATAAACCTGGTTAAAGATAACAGATAAAAACACTATGGCATTTTATTTCAATGAAATGCTTTTAAAGACCTCTTGCCTATAATGTTCAACAATAATGAATAAAACTATCTTTTTACTTTTTACTTTACTTTTTACTTAAATCTTTTACTTTTTACTGTTTTATCTTTCAGAGAACGTAGCATTAAGGCAAACATCCACCCATTCGTCCACATATGGGACCAGTTATGCCGAATATACAGTCGATGGAGTACGGGACAGATATTCCGAAACTACCGAGCAGACTGACCCGTGGTGGAGAGTGGATCTGATGAAAGTATACAGAGTGAACAGAGTAGCCATCACTAACAGAGTGACCGAATATTATTATTTCAGGATAAACGGAGCTGTGATTCGAGTCGGGAACTTCTTGAACGTTTACAGCAACACCATGTGAGGCTTTCTTTGACTGTTTTGATTAATAAAGCTTCAGATGAACAGAAACTGATAACAGATGATCTCTCTGTCTCTAGATGTGCTGTAATTTCTACTATTCCATCTGGAGCCACGGCCACTTTCTCATGCGGTGGGATGGTGGGACGTTACGTGATTGTCCATATTCCTGGAAATCAGAAGATTCTTGCTCTTGCTGAGGTTGAAGTCTATGGGTATTTATCAGGTAATTCATTGTTGTAGAACACTTTTCAATATATCATGCCATACAAAACTGAAAATTGTTACACTTTATTCATATCCTCCCAAACCAGTATGACGATATTCAAACTCTATTGGCATCTTACAGTCAGATTATTCAGATAAATGCATGTTTCCCTGTTGTGAGGAAAGTCAGTGTTTGTTTAATTTTAACTACAGGAAGTGGGGAAAATATTAACATAGAAGTACAAAAAAGTACTCAATTCACGTCAAGTTGTTTGTTGTCACAACAATAATCCTGTAGTTCTCAAATCTCATTCACACAAGTGCATATTCAAACTTTGAGTGTGAAGATGTGTCAGAACTTTATTCTTTTCCCAGGAAATCGGGCATTAGATGGCGCCGCTACACAGTCGTCAACATCTGGGGACTGGTTTGCTGTAAAGGCCATTGATGGTAATCGAGGTCTCCAGCAGTTGTACACGGGATGCTCCTCAACCCTTAATGAGACTAACCCATGGTGGAGGCTGGATCTGCGTGATGTTTACAGAGTTAGTAGAGTGGTCGTCACTAACAGACGAGACTGCTGTGCAGAACAAATAAACGGAGCGGAGATTCACATCGGGAACTCTTTGAAGAACAGCGGCAACAACAATCCCATGTGAGACTCTTGAGTTTGAAAGAACATGAGAGAAATGCGAAGACTCAACACACATCTCCTTCATCAGTTTCTCTCTCTGTCTGTAGATGTGCTGTTATTCCTGCTATTCCAGCTGGCGAGTCCTACAACTACTCATGTGATGGGATGGACGGACGTTTCATGAATCTGATCATTCCTGGAGACATGAAGACACTCACTCTCTGTGAGCTGGAGGTTTATGGAGAAGGTGAAACATCATCATATTTTTTATCCACAAGACACAGTGAGGAGTTTTAATGAACACAAAGTCAACTAATTCATATATTAACATGCATGAATTTATCTTTGTTCATGTCCCTGTTTAAAAAGGACATTTGTAAAAATGCAGTTCAACTCCATCAATGATTTGACTGACCCTTCAATGAGAGAAAATGTTCTGAAACAGGTGAGAGAAAGAAACCAATTCAACCTTATAGATCTAATGGTATTTTACAGTGATCATGAAGGTTGAATGGGATTAAAGTGATGTGATAAAGTTTGTTTGAGATTTGAGCATATATCATCATATTCTGAGGCCAAATGTAGCTGACTTCAAAAAGTTATTGAAGAAAAAAATGTATGACTAACTTGTAAGATTAATCTAAGCGGTTTATGCAACTGGTAATAATTTTAGTATGAATGTTATTTTCAGCTGGGATCTGCTCTTGCTGATAGAGGATTCACAAATACGACACTTGGATGGTCTCAAACTCCTAAACGGGTTATCCAGAAGGTGAACGATGATAAACGTGAGTCTTATAATGACTTATAAAATAAGCTGCACAAATAGGAATAATTATTAAATTGTTAAGACATGTAATAAGCAAATGTTTTATTTGCAGGTCGTTGCAGTAAAGCAAATTAACACTCTGGAAATCAAGACTTTCTTCAATTCCTTAAATTCACATTAATTAAAGACAATGAATCTGATTCTAAATTTCTTCATAATTATGTGTTTACAATGTAAAGACTCTTAAAGGACTTCTGCTCACTTCCCTTTTACTGTTATTCACATATCTAAGAACTATAAAACACCTTGTGTAATTGTGTATTGTCAACAATCAGAGATAGTAATAAATGTACTAATAAAAAAAATAGTAGGTAAAATAGAACATAAAACTGAGTTTTATTGAATGAAAAAATATGTTTTAACCGACTTTTTAAAAATATAAATGATAGTAGCCTCTTTTACTTCATCTGGCAGACAATTCCACATTTTTGGAGCATAGTGGCTAAAAGAAGTACCACCAGATCGTTTATGCTTTACTGTATAATGTGCCAGAAGGCTAGCACTAGAGGATCTTAAAACTATGATTCGGGACATATCTCGACAGACAGTCTGAAATGTATAGAGGTGCCAGATTGTGCAGTGTTTTTTAAACTACACTGTAAAAAATAAAACCGTAATTTTTACGGTAAAAAACCGGCAGCTGTGGTTGCCAGAACTTTACAGTCAAAAATACGGTAGCAACGTTATTGGTTTTACAGACTTAACTTAAAATTTACAGTAATAAACCGTATTTTATTATCTGATATAATGTTAATTTACGGACTTATTGAAGTATTAATTTCTGTTTTGTAACATTGCAATACACTGACAACCAACAATCATCCCAGCAGTGATGAGAGTCACATGATCAATCAAAGCTCTTCACAAGCACCTCTTCCACAAGAAAGTTAATACTATTATATAGAAGCTGCACAGTGTCATTCGCACAAACATTAAACACCATCATGGTAACACACATGAAATTTTAAAAATGCAATAAACATTAATTTAACAACATTAAATGTAACATAACACCCTAATGTACATAACTGATTAGAAAAAAACTAAGAAAACTATGAAGAAACATAGTTATTTCAACAAAAATACTTCAAATGTGAAGTGTCACGCAGGGAATTGTGGGAATGTCAATTTACGGTTTTTCACTGTAAATTATACAATGAGTTTTCTTTTTCACTTTCAAAAACTGTAAATTTAACGGTATTTTACAGTAAAATTACATTAAATGTACCATTAGATCTATCACAGTTATTTACCGTATATAGTAAGGAAACTTTCTGTTAACCAATTAACAGTTTTGCACTGTAGCATTTTTACAGTCTTTTACCATTAAAATCACGATAATTTTTTACAGTGTAATAAAATAACTTTAAAATCAATTCTTTGATGAACTGATGGGATCAGATGCCTGAGAAACTTGTAGGAGAATAATCGCTGGAGTATAACATTGGAGAGAACGTACTCGGTTACTAACGTAACCTCGGTTCTCTCAAGAGAGGGAACGAGTACTGCGTAATATCTTACACTATGGGGAAAACCTCTTTTCCACAAGATATTGAAGCCAAAAATTATCCTTAATTTTGAATTAATGTAAAACGCTGTGCGGCAGCATGCAGACATAGACAGGACGGCTTGCGCGCCTATTGGCTGCCCTGCGGCAACAGCAGCAGCCTATCGAGAGAGGCCCTGCGTGACGTGATACCCAATGGGGGCGCTTCGCGCCCATTTCGTCATGTCCCGCCAGAAAAGGCGTGGCCTTGGCCTATAAATATGGCTCGACAGGCTGATACAAACTGGTTTTCATCACTGAAGCGAACCAGCGCTGTTGTATGCACGCCAAGATACGCAGTACTCGTTCCCTCTCTAGAGAGAACCGAGGTTACGTTAGTAACCAAGTACGTTCTCTTACGAGAGTATCTCTCGTACTGCGTAATATCTTACGCTATGGGGAACACAATGCAACACGCCGTGCGTACTGGGATCCGACAGCAAAGTCCCAAGGGCAGTAGCCCGGGGCTCATGTAGTGCATAATCACCATAGACTCCCAGAGAGTCGGAGAAGAGAGGCTACAAGCATCATTCCCCATGAAATAGCATCCCACAGGAGCTAGTTATGTTAACCTCTTAACCTTCGCCAGTGCGTCGGCGCACTGAAGCGTTTTTTTTTTTATTTAGTTCAAATTTACTATCAGATTTAATGTTATACCTTGACAAACTATACATCATTAAAAAGATATAAGACTCAAGATTCAGTATTTGACCACTATTGTATTCTGAGAAACTTATATTGACAGTTATGTCTTAATTTGTGTCAGGAGTTATGAAATGAAAAAATGAGTTGATACCTTTAATATGAATTATGAGCGTCAGCTGGTCCATTCATAAAAAACACTCCGTGCTGTCGTCATGACAGCGATTCACAAAACAACGTCCCTCAGGGCTTTAGCTCAAAAATGTGCAGACTTGGAGAAATATTGATATATTCTCATAGATTCACATCATATTTCTATAGACAAGAATAATATTTATTGAATTTATACCCAAATGCGTCGATGTAATCATTATGATCGCTTCTTACTGAGATGTGCTGTGTTTTCATTTCATACCAATAGCCTGAGGGCGCTATATGCACAATAATAGTCCATATATGGATCATGATGAAGACCCATAGTCATGTGACATTCCAGGGTCACTGATACAGAAAGTAACTGACAGAGATCGCTGTAACATGCAGATAAAGATGTTTTGAAGACAATAAACATGATTGCAATGATATTTCAGTTACCTGTGTTCTTCAAGCCATGCCAGGTATTTCATAATAATAGATTATATTTATAATGTAACAGGGCTCTCAAGTTTTAGCAAAAGTTTAGAGTGAGATCTGTTAGGGGAGGAATATTTGCAGCAGCGGTCCCTCGACCCAACCAAATTCGCTTCAATTTTTGCTAGCAGTTCAATTTTGCCTATGTTCATAATTGACCAGCACAAATGGAAATTATAACAATTGGTAAATCTGATAAAAGACAAATTCATCCAAATAAAATAAAGTTATATTTAAAAAATACAAATTTATTGAAAAATTTGACCCCAAACAAGCCAACTGAACATCAGTGCTCAATGTACATAACATTGTGTCATAACTTGCCCTGAGCATGAATGTCAAGACCCAAACCAGTCACCATTACAGGGGTCATCGGATGCCCATTTTCCACAAGTTGGTATGATTCTTTGGGGTGTTCATGTAAAGTTTGTAACATACTTTGGTTAAAATTTCTCAATGGTAGTGTAAAACAACACCCTTTTTACCTCCTCAAAAACAGCTCTGTTCACAGTGACCCGTTTCGGTGCATGTCTCTTTAAATTATGAGCAACAACTTTTTGACTTTTTGAGGATTAAAAAAAAGTGAATGGATTTTTTCATTGCATGGTGGTTGTGTCCACACACTGCAAAGACACATTTATATGCAAACACCATAAAAAAGTGTATTTTGCATTCGATGACCCCTTTAAAAGCAGTTGGAGAGTTTTTGAATGCATCAAAAATAATTTAGCACGAATTTGGCTATACTCCTCAACATCAGCTCTCACTGTCTTTGATCACAGGCAAGAGATTTCGTCCAGGAATCGTAAAATCAAAATGCTAAAAAAATTAAAATAAATGAAGAGGTCCGCAAACCGCATTCATTCATCAGATCTTGCTCGTTCAACTTCCACTCCGTATGTGCGCGTGTTGTCTAGTAACGAACGTGCTTGCAGCGGGAACTCATAATTTACCCGGAAACAACTAATTCTAATTTCTGATTGGCTGGTAGCTGGCATTAAACTCTGTATAACTCGAGACCATCGAGACAGATGCTATGAGGACAAACCGTCTGCGCCGTCTGCGGCGCCATCTTGAAGTAGTGTTTTGAAACCCTATGAATAGCCTGTGAATAGCCAGTAGTCAGTAGCTATAATGAAGACCAAAGAAAAGCATATTTAGAGCTAGGGCTGCACGATTAATCGCACGATGTTGTTATGCGCATCTAATCAGTAAAGCCGGTTCCTTGATTAGTAGTAAATCACCATCACCTGCTTTCAGATGGACGATATGATGCAGATATGAGTGTTAAAGTTAATGAGATAATTAAGTGATTCATTTAGTGATCATTGAGCATTATTGAAGACACCTGATGTTAACAAGCAGAATCACTGAAGGAGAAAATCTAAAATTGTAAGCAACCGTTATGGCGATAAGTGTTTGCTTTAGTTGGGCTCTTGATCCTTATACTTTTGGTTTATATTTTGTTTGTCGGCTGTTATTGATTTACTACAGTCAAACGAACAAAGACAAGTGTGATCTGATAGTGTTGGTTATGTTTTAACATAATCATGCTGTGATCTGAAAAATGAAACTCATTCAGATGATCTGGTTTAACTTGATAGCAACAGTTTAGTGATTCTACAGCATATGATAATTGTATTTTCCTTATAACCCAAAACATTTAATAAAAATTGTCCTGATCAAAACACTTTCAAATGCATCTATTTAGAAACACAGACATCAATAATCAGCCTGTGAATCTCAACCGTGGTGACAATAATAATCCTTGTTGCCACCAATCACAACTCATTAATGGCTCCCATCATGCATTTTAATTGTAAATTATGATCTGAATTGTCTATGTAATTTACTTTTCCTAATTGAATATTCTGCTCGTCACCATTGTTGAGATGCATTGACTGAATCTTGATATCTGAGTGTGCCTAAAAGAAAGTTTTTGTTTTTTTTTACAACTTTTAAGAACTCCTTTATATTATATCTCAAATTCTGGATATTTATGCAAAATCTCAGTTATGCTGTAACCAATAGCATTAATCACAAACATTTAGCTCAAATGATAAATGTCATAATATTACCAACACCATTAGATAATTTTTTTTTTCTTTGTTCATCTGGCAGATATAACTCGGATACAACAGCCAAGCAATATATAAAGTTAATATAATAAGGGTCAAGAGCCCAACTAAAGCAACCACTCATCTCCATAATGGTGACCTGAAATTCCGGTTTTCTCCTTCAGTGATTCTGCTTTAGGTGTCTTCAATAATGCTCAATCATCACTTAATTAATCACTTAAATATCTCATTAACTTTAACACTCTTGAGTATGGACTCATATACACTCCCAGGTGTGTTAATTTAACACTGAGTTTTTGCTGTGTACAAAGAGCCGTAGTTAACTGACAAGCTGAGCCATATCGCATTAAATATCGTTGGCGATATGTCCTCGATTTTAACGCGATTTGGCTCAGCTTGTCAGTTAACTACGGCTCTTTGTAGTAAATGCCGCTCCATCTGAAAGCAGGTGAAGGCGATTTACTACTAATCAAGGAACCGGCTTTACTGACGAGATGCGCATAACAATATCGTGCGATTAATCGTGCAGCCCTATTTAGAGCCATAACCAGTCTGGAGAGGTGTAAATGTGTGCAGGGGGAGACTGACACTGAATGGGGCTCGTTTGCACCACAAAACAATAGAGACAATAGTTTTAGACTTATCATTTTCAGATTTTAAATATAAAATGGTCACACATATGGCTTTAGCTGCAGTGCATTTCTAGATTGCTCCAGGGCCAACTTCAATTTTATTTTCATGAAGATGTTTCATAAAAATACATTTCTAATAACTTTACAAAACTTTTAAGCTATTTAAAAAAAAAATTCATTATGACAATAATTAATTCTACATTTACAATAAACTACCAGGTGTCAGCTTTCAAATGATATCATACTTGTGCTTTTAGTGCAAAGGGTTCATGAACTGTATCTGTTTCAGTTTGGGTATGTCTGGGGATTTTTCAAAAGTGGGCTTGCAGCTTAACAGGTTAACAGTGTTTCACGCAGACAGGGTGAACGTGTTCAGCCTGAACTGGGTATAAGTACGGGTTATTCAACACCCATGGAGTTGTTCTATCGATCAGTGAGCGATGCACAAGCAAAACTCAGCATTCTGCACTGGCGCAGCGGGGCAGATAGTACTGAATTCTACACCGACTGCAGCTTGGCCTGTAAGGTGGGAACCTCTAGGTTATAAAACCTTATAAATGTAGACGGCGAGGCCCAGCCTGCCGCCATACAGATATCTTGCAAGGAAATCCCGCTAGACCACGCCCACGACGAGGCCACGCCCCTCGTGGAGTGCGCTCTGACACCCAAAGGACACTGCAGGCCCTTAGAAGCGTAAGCCAGCGCTATGGCATCGACTATCCATCTGGATAGGCTCTGTTTTGATGCGGCCAGTCCCTTGGAGCGTCCGCCAAACAAAACGAAGAGCTGCTCAGTCTGTCTGAAGACAGACGAGCGGGACACATAAGCTCTCAGTGCCCTGACAGGGCAAAGGAGACTCGCATCCTCCTCCTCATCATGAACCGAGAGCGCACAGGGAAATAACCTGGGCCCTGAATGGTGTGTTGAGGGATTTGGGCACATACCCGTGCCTTGGTTTGAGTATGACTTTTGAGGCATTAGGCCCAAACTCCATGCATGACGCGCTTACTAAAAACACTTGCAAGTACCCTACGCGCTTCACTGAAGCGAGAGCCATAAGGAATACCGTTTTGAGAGACAGATGTTTCATGTCTGACAAATGGATTGGCTCGAATGAGGCACCTTTCATGGCTTCAAAACCGTAGAAAAGTCCCACACAGGGATTGAGGGGGGTCTGGGTGGATTCAGCTTCCGAGCTCCCCTGAGGAATCGCACGACCAGGTCGTTTTTCCCCAGTGACTGGCCAGACGTCGGTTTTGCAAACGCCGCTATGGCAGCCACGTATACTTTGAGCGTGGATGGGGTTCTGCCCTTAACCAGCAGCTCCTGAAGGAAGGAGAGCACTTCCGTAACCCCACAGTCTGCGGGTGAAGGCATCTGTGGACACCACCGTCACACTCGAGGGAGTCCCCAGACTCACGCCTGACTGATACCAGTCGGCTATTTTCCAAGGTTCCAGAGCCGAAACGCATTTCATGTCGACCCTGAGGTACAGACCAGAGGTCCATGCCCGGGGTGGAACTCGCGCTTTCAGCCATAACTGCAGTGGGAGTATGCGAAGCAGGCCCAGCTGAAGTACCGAAGATGCCGAGGCCATGAGGCCCAGCATTTTCTGAAACCTTTTGAGCGGGACTATAGAGCCGCGGCGAAAGGATTTCGCGGCGCGCTGAATGTCCAGTTCGCGCTCCGGCGACAGACGTGCTGTCATAGACAGTGAGTCCCGCACTGTTCCCAGAAAAGAGATTTTCTGGCTGGGAAACAGCGAACTCTTCGCCCAATTGACTGTGAGACCCAGATTCTCGAGATGCTCGAGTAATGTGGTTCTGTGTTCTATGAGCTCTGAATGTGATCGAGCTAGAATCAGCCAATCGTCCAAGTAGTTCAAAACTCGCATGCCCTGAAGTCTCAGGGGTGCGAGGGCCGCGTCCATGCAGTTCGTAAATGTACAGGGTGCTAGGGATAGGCCGAACGGTAGGACTGTGTATTGATATGCCTGGCCCTCGAAGGCGAATTTCAAGAATCGCCTGTGACGTGACGCTATTTGTTTTTTGGAAAAAGGCGTCTTTCAGATCTATTGACATAAACCAGTCTCCCTGCCGCAATTGCGCGAGGATTTTCCTGGTTGTCAGCGTTCTGAACTGGCACTTCATAAGCACTCTGTTCAGCTGTCGCAGATCTAGAATGGGTCTGAGACCCCCGTCTTTTTTCGGTACCAGAAAATATCTGCTGTATAGCCCCCCTTTGCTCTGAGCCTGAGATAAAGGTTCTATGGCCCCTTTGCTCAGCAGATTCGCTATTTCGGCTCAAAGTAGATGAGATACTTCATTGTTTACCGTGGTTTCGACTCGCCGATCACGGCGGGCAGCCTGGTCGCGCTCGATTTCTCTATGACAGATTGTGGAGAGATAGCGAGCGGGACAAACCCCATGGGGTTGAGCGTGTCTGTGAGGTAATGTGGGCGCGGGACAGCGGGCACACTCACTGCACTGAAAACACCGTCGGCTTGTGCTGACTGAATGTGTGTCGGTTTCATTTTTACAGAAACCGAGGGACACGTATCGTGTAGTGTTTGTGGGCACTGTGTCATTTTTTTTTTTTTTTTTTTTTGCACAATCGACATGAGTCGATTTTATTTGTGCTAGCCCTGAACTGTGGAGGGCTGTGTCTGTGTGTGGGAATGGGCACTGAGACGTGGGCATTCTTACAACACTCATAACACCATCGGCCGTGGCCGGAATACCAGAAAATACACTCTTTTTTGGGATTTATCTGGGTCGCCGTAAAAATGGCGTTTGTGTGCAGGCAAGCGGGCTGTGGTACCGGCTTGTTTACTGTGAAATACACTGGAACAGTCACATTGTTTGGAACTGAACGAGCGAGAAGTTTCGGTGGAGTCTGGCCGCAGCGAGACTTAAACACCGTGGGTCTTAGCTGACTGTATGTGTGTTGGTTTCGTTTTACAGAAAACGTGGCAGATGCAGTGTGTAGTGTTTGTGGGCACTAGGTTGTGGGCACATTCACTACATTTAATGCACAATTGACATGAGTCGATCTCATATGTGCGAGCCCTGCACTGTGGCGGGCTGTGTTTGTGTGTAGAAATGAACACTGGGCTGTGGGCATTTTTATTACACTCATAACACCATCGGCTGTGGCCGGAATACCAGAAAATACACTGCTTATATGATTTTTCTAGGTCGCCATTTGTGTGCAGGCAAGCGGGCCATGGTACCGGCTTGTTAACTGCAAAATACACTGGAACAGTCGCATTTTCTTGGAACTGAACGAGCGAAAAGTTTCGGTGCAACTCTGGACGCAGCAAGACTAAATTTTATCTGCTGCGAGAGCTGGGATCGAACACGGGTCTCCCGTGCGAAGGCTTTGGGTTTCGCCACAGGGGGAACAGCAAAAGCTTAAAATAGCTCGTGCAGATAAGAGAGCTTATCTCGTGGAAAAGAGGTTTTCCCCATAGCGCAAGATATTACGCAATACTAGAGATACTCTCGTAAGAGAACTCGCACTAGTCCAAACTATGTATATAAATAAGATCTGACGCTGAACTGGTGCAAGGTGTGTGCTTAAGTAGCAGAACTGTAGATGAGGGAGATGCAGTGCAGGTGTGTGTGTGTGTGTGTGTGTGTGTGTGTGTGTGTGTGTGATAGTAATTACGTGCAGGTGAGTGTCAGGAAGGATTATGGGGAATGAAGTGCAGATACTGTGACTGTGACAGTGAACAAGAGTGCGCTTTTCCCCCGAATATCAGCACAATTTTAACTGTGATATTGATTTTAATACAACAATAACCAAGACATTCATTTTGAGTTGGTTTTAAACACAATATTGTAAATATATTGTCTGTTTTTGCTCTCTTTTGCCAATGAAAATAGTTCCAAACAAAGCCAAAGCAGAACAGTTGTTTCATCGAGCAACGGCATTGTGGTAATGAATGAATCTGCGATTTGAACAAATCGTTTGAGTGATTCAATGACCCATTTCTGAAGACGTTAATGTGCTTCATTCCTTAATGAATCAGCCGTTTGAATAAATCAGTTGAATGAATGTTTCAGTGTCCCACTCCTTAAGACCGTACCTTGCCGCCACCTGCTGGCCGTTACTTTCATATTTAACCGTCTGGTGTCTGAGGTGTTTTCTGGGCCCTGGAGATGCTTTGAGATATGCCCTGCCATTTGTGCTTATTTCTGTTAATTATAATATTTTCATGACAAAATCTTCTTCATAAGACTTTTGAGAACTGGATCTTATAGCCTAGAATTATTGCTTCCAAACGATGTGAAAATCATCCTGCTCACTCATTCACATAAAATAATATATTGATTAAAAATTTTAAGTAAAAAGACATTTTTTTTTTTAGAAAGGCCATATTTTGTTTACAAACAAAATATGTATTTCACAGTAAACACTGGTCTAAACATTGTAATATTCATCATGTTACACTGTAAACGCTCATATTAAATCATACTGTGATTTATATTATAGAGCAGGGGTTCTCAAAGTCTATATTCAAAGGTCCAAATCAGAATTTTCATCAATGTCAAAGGTCCGAAACTATGGGGGGGGGGGGGGGTGTGGGGTGTTCGGTTTTTGTTGACGGGGGGTGGGGGGGGGGTTGGATGGGGCTTACATGCGCTTCTTGAGGCACGCACGCACATTTGCGCAACACACACGTAAGGTCAACTTCTCCATCCCTCTCTGCCGTGCGCGCGCTACACGGTTTGGAGCTCGCGAGCTCTACATTGCGGGAGATTTGAACTAATTTGCGGGCATCAGGGAGCCGCTATCAATATGCGGGAGACTCCTGGAACTTCCGGGAGACTTGGGATATCTGTGAACGCATACCTCTCTGTCCAATCATCTTTGAAAACTCTATTTTCTTCATCAACTTTTCTTTTCCTGGACAATGACATCCTCCACACCCATTCAAACGCTTACTGCGGTGAAGTGTCGCGTTGCGCCCGATTACGTCAAAAGTCATACGCTCACTGGATGTCATGGCAACTAAATCACGGAGGAAAACTTTAAATATCTCGCCTTCGTTTTAATTTCGGACCATCTCAAAAAATAAACAAATGATTTTAACATGCGTTTATCAAAGTAGGAAATCCACACTTTTAATCCCTTACACACAATTAGTGCTCTTGAGATACGAAATGGAGGCGGGTCCGGATTGAATTCCCTCCGGGTCCGGATCCGGACCGGAGTCCGGACTTTGAGAAGTACTGTTATAGAGCATAAAAACATCCTTGTGTCATACAACACTTAGATTTATTTAAACATTTAGCAATGAAAGGTTGTCTACCTGCCTGTATAACCTATTTCAATGTTTCAGGCGATTTCACAGATTTTAGTTTGGCAATAGTTCAACTAGTAAAATGTGTACAAGTTTATGTAACAACACGTGAACTAATGTAAGAATAAATTATTCGCTTGTCAGAAATTATATCCTCTGCTGGATCAATCGCATTCAAGGTAAATTCAAGGCTTATTCGTTACTTGACATCTTCCAAACTTCCAAGTCTTCCAAACTGAAAAGTAGATGAACCTGACGAAGCTTGATGCTTTGTTTGTCAAGGTGATGGGGCATTTACAGGCACACATGGACGATTACTGTATGAATGGCTTGCACAGTGCGTGGGTGTGGCCAAAAATACCTCTCCTTAGTTTCATACGGATTATATTAACAGAGAATATTTGTTTTCAATATGACTTACTTTATTTAAAAGTCAAGCACGTCAAGCTTTCTAAAGACATATCTCTCATGTCTGTGTGGGAAGTTTTGGTTTATTTTTATGATGCATTTCAGAAAGAAGTTCGCAACTGAGACAGCAGAAAGCGCACCCTGTTTTCTTTATTTTACAAAAGCACAAGGTTTTGTTGTTATTGTGGGTGTACACAAAAGTAGTTTCAAATGATGTATTACTCGTTTCTGTAGGACAAACAATGATGGTGTATGTTTAGTTCTTTTGGCCATTATTATGGAGAAATATGCAATTGATCGCATTAAGTATTAAACAATCAAAAGAAAACACATAAGGTCATATGTGCATATGCTCTGGCACTGTTTCGAAAAAGACCTAAATATAGCCTATTCATACGCCTATTCATTCTCTTTCTCACGTGAATAGGGTAAAAAAATTAACCTTTAGATATCACCATGAAAATAACTGAGTTGATTACTTACATCAAGACAAACAAAAAATGTATTACAAGTTTTTTAAAATTGTTTGTTAACATGGACAAACGGTGCATAATCTAATTACATATGTGCTAATTTGCATAAATACCACAACAAATCTAAACATTGGGTATAGCAGGTGAATATGTCTGGTTGAATCTTGTTGACATATAACAGTAAAATACTTAATGTTAAGGTCTGAATGGAACCCATTTAGGCTATGAACATTAATACATAGAGGCAGGAAGAAATACTTTAGAAACCAGCCTTTATTAATTATTATTAGATGGGGTTTGGGGCTGGGTCAGTGGGACTGTTTCTGGGGGATAAATCTGAGGGAAGAACAGGAGACATGGGTAAGGGCTCGGAGAATGCAGAAGACAAAAGGTAGGTAAAATAAAAAGTGTCTGGATCAAAAAATCTAGTTACGTACACAATGCACTCAATGCCCAAACCCCATCTCTGCAATAATAATTAATAAAGGCTGGTTTCTAAAGTACTTCTTCCTGCCTCTATGTATTAATGTTCATGGGTAGCCTAAATGGGTTCCATTCAGACCTTAACATTAAGTATTTTACTGTTATATGTCAACAAGATTCAACCAGACATATTCACCTGCTATACCCAATGTTTAGATTTGTTGTGGTATTTATGCAAATTAGCACATATGTAATTAGATTATGCACCGTTTGTCCATGTTAAAAAACAATTTCAAAAAAACTTGTAATACATTTTTTGTTTGTCTTGATGTAAGTAATCAACTCAGTAATTTTCATGGTGATATTTAAAGGTTAAAATTTTTACCCTATTCACGTGAGAAAGAGAATGAATATGCGGATGAATAGGCTATATTTGGGTCTTTTTCTAAACTTTCCCCTAATGGGATTCTTCGGGGCTTTTTTTTCCTTACTCAGGACATATTGAGGATACAAAATCAGTTGAGTTTGCTTCTGTTGCAATTTGTTCAAAGTTGACCCCCATTTTGGCTTAAAATGACTGGACTATTTGCAATGTCTAAAATCATAACTGAGTCAACTGACCCTGTCAAATTTGGCGCTCTTTTCACAAAACTTTAAGTGGCCACATCCGGTCTCGGAATGTGAAAAAACGGGCCTTTTTTCGTTTCTGTTTTAAAGTAATTTTATTTTTTGTTATCCGAAATAGAAAATTAAACTCAAATAATTTTTAAAATTTCGCTCATCCCTTTTTGACACTGAAAAAGAGAAACGCTTTGTATTTTAATTTTATTTTTTGTAGGGGAGAGCCGGGACGGTTGAAACACTTTTCAGATAAACGTCGTTTTCTAAGATAAGGTTACAGATAGATTTTTTTTGTGTGTGTGATCAACAACTCACATATGTGTTCTCTTAGTATCATGTGTTATTCGGTAGAAACATAGAATGATTTAAGTAAAAATTTACTTTGCATGGGAGTTGGGCTTTGTTTCAATCGTCCCTCCAAAGCGGGACGATTGAAACACAGGGGTGGGACGGATGAAACATAACAGTTTAAACGGTAACTATTCATCTAATTCTTGTTTTTATGAACAATGCCTGACAAGTAACTTATGTACATATTGTTACAAACATATTTTGTCATTTATTTTCATTTTAAGGTTCATATTAAAATTTTTGTTCTGTCGCCCAATAAACAATCGGCGATAAGCCTTTGCGCATTTTGCGTAATCTTTCTAATAGGCTATTTTGAAGAAGACAGACAAATCCGTTTACAATTAATTCTTACATTTATTCCTTGAGTCATATTGAGTGATTTAGTCATATTGAGTGTTTTCCTATGACCAGGTTTAACTGGCACGAGACGCTGTTTCAACCGTCCCGCCAGCGCCTCCAGCCATTTAAACCTGTTTTGTCCGTAAACTAAAAAACTCTGATATTATACACTTAAGGGTGTGATGCAGTACTAATACACCTGCCGTATTATTATTACAATGGCACATGAAACAATAAATACAACTTGTCAGTCAAAAAAAAGTACCGCAGGAAAGATTTCACTAACCACACTCAAAAACAGCTTTCCGGCTCTAACTTTAAAACGGCAAGACGTAAAGAAGAAATGTTTTCGCGGGTCTGATAGGCATTGCGTGCTGTACGTGCTGACGAAATTTGACGTACATAACGTGAGTGGTTTTCAAGGAAATCTCAATGTTTCATCCGTCCCGCGTTTCAATCGTCCCGGCTCTCCCCCTTTAAAACAAAAATCAAATGGCCACTTGTTTTTTTTTAATACCCGTTTCTGAAAGAAGAATCAAATGACCAATAGATACACGGGCCGTTCACGCACTCAATTACGAAATTAATTCTAGTTAATTCTACAACCTGCCTACTTCCATATTTACTCACCTGCTTGTTTATGCTCCTCTGCTGCATCGTTACAATAGAACGTTTTTGTAAACTTTTTTTTATTTGGCATACTAACCTGGTCTAACAATAACTCAGGATTGATTGGACCCAAATGCAGTGAATATCGCAGGTAAAACAGATAATAAATAAATGGATGATTAAATCCAATATTTTACTAAACATTCACATTCTTGCACAACCCTCAAATTTCACTTACCCAAAACATAAATACAACATCCCGTAACAAAGGATGAGGAAATCATGACGGTATAAATGCACAGTAACTATAAAGACATAAAGACAAGACTGTGGAAATAGTGAGAGACTTCTGCTACCCTTTTTGCATTTGCCCAGTAAACCGCTTAAATGAGTGAATAATGTGTCACACATATATGTTTAGTTAGTTAGGTGGTAATGTTTTTTTCCCACAGTTTTTAAACACAAGTCTGTTTAGTGGCGTTACTCTTCTGGTACTTCTTTTGGAAGACATTCCCATTGGATTGGGTTCTCCATGAAAGTTTAGCATATTGTGCCAAACCCTTCTCCTTCAGGATCTGCTCCATCTGAAGAACAGAACGAGATTTTGAAATGGTATTAGCCTACTGTTGGCTTTGTAATCCCTATTCTTGTTCATTCTCTTGCAAATTAGAAACAATTCCAGGTGAGTTTCTTTATGGTGACGTGTGTGAGACTCACCTTCTCTAAAATCTCTTTCATCACTGCAGGATCATTCACGTTTTGACCTGATTTCACCTCTACTCTCAATATCTGTGTCTTCCTCTCTGTGGGACATACACACTGATGAAGCATTCAGAGTCATAAAGAATCATGTACGATCAATTTTGCAGTAGTAGAGGAAAACGACTTGAATGAAATGACTCCATTAATAAGAAATGTCTGGTAACGCTTTAGATTAAAGCCCGCAAAGTACTGTGTAATTAAAACACATTTACAGTGTAACTTTCGGTAATTATAGTGTACCTATATAATACTTACATGTTAGTGTAAGGAAACAATATATAAAGTTTTGGGAATATAGGGGTAACAACCAGGAGAATTAACAAATGATTTATACTGAAATTATTTTAGAACCAATGGCTTCCTATTCTACTATTATAATACAACAATCTTACATTTGGGAGCAATTTAGCGAGAATATACACTGCGTACCTTTTTGTAATAATAGTGTATTAATACATATAGGATTTTTTAATTACAGGGTACATATCTGTGCATTTATACAATATTTTTTAACAAGAGTGCTGTGAAAACTAAAATTATTGCAATATTTGCTTAAATACTGGGGAAATGTCCTCTTGTTCCATGTAGTTATAGAGTAAGTCAAAGTGGGGTTACACTTTATTTTAAGGTGTCATTGTTAATTATACATTTAAGTACTTTTAGTAATATTAATTAACAATATGTACTTACTATAGGGTTAGGGTAGGATTAGGATTTGGTTGAGGGTTAGTTGCATGTAATTTTGCATAATTAACTGTTATTACTATGGTAAGTACATGTAACATATGTAACAAGGACACTGTAAAATAAAGTGTTACCCAATAGTTTTATTTTTACTAGCATTTAAGCCCAAACTAAAACATATGCACTTTTTCTATCAATAAATAAATAAATAAATACACTGTATAAATGCACAGATATGTACCCTGTAATTTTTAAAAAGCCTATACAGTATGTTTTGGTACATTATTATTTAAAAAAATGGTACGCAGTGCATGTTCTCACTTGAAAGATAATGTATCTACTAATGTCATAATAGTAGAACCCATTGGTTCTGAAATACTTACAGTAAAAAGTAATTAATGAATTATCCTGGTTGTTACCCCTTTATTCCCCAAAGTTACATATTGTTCCCATAAACTTACATGTAAGTACTTTATAGGTACACTATAATTACTGAAAGTTATGCTGTACTTTTGTCTTAATTACACAGTACTTTCCGGGCTGTAATCTAAAACTCAAATGTCTTACTCTGTTAGTCTTTTCTGTTAGATAAATGTAGATGATTTACAAAAACCCTGAGCTTATGTCTAAGATTTTGCTCAATCAAACTGTGTTCACACTTTTCTTTTAAGCATTAGGGATGACAATTAAAACAGAAACTAAGTAAAACATTTTATATTTAAATAGACATTATTTAAAACATTACAATAAAAATTGACCAGCAGGTCAGAAAAAAATAAATAAAACAAAAAGTCAAAGAATGGATAAACATTAAATAAAAACTCACCATGGTAACATGCAAAAGGAGCATAGTCTTCACAGTCGCGGTCATACCAGTAGCCATCATAAACATTAACACACAACTGAGCATTCGGTTGTCCGGATTTCCATTTTCTGAATGAGGAGCTACTCTGATCTGACCAGACAAAGACACCATCACTTCTAGTCCGATGTAATCCAAGCCAAACGTTTCCCATTCCTGCAGTTTTCAGCAGCTTATCATGATCCGCCTGGTCATGAATGGTGATGAGATCAGTGTAACGCTGTCTACAGTACTTCTGTGCATCCGTCGAGTTCACAGACACTGGCACATAGACATACTCATGACGCTGTGAGAATGTCCTGTGCAACAGAGCTGAAGAAAAAAAAAAATGTTGGAGAACATGTATATGGTTTAACATCGCTATGTCATTTTGCTGCAAAACACTGTCAAATTTATGGTTTTTAATAAGTAAAAACGTCTACGGTTACGTATGTAACCCTCGTTCCCTGAGTACGTCACGTCGGATGACGACGAATGGGGTTTCGCTTAGAAAGCCTATCAACTTCGAGTATTACAAAACGAGCCAATGGCAAAGAAATGCCATGGGTCTGCGGAATTTGCATGACGTAACTCCGCCCCACCTCGTGGGTATAAAAGGAGGAAGTCCGCAACAGCAGTTTATGTTTCTTCGCTGAGGAGCCAAGACTGAGCTCAGGCGATCCCCGCGGTACAGCGGAAAGTGGCAGGAAGACGTAACGTCTCCGTTCCCTACTCAGGGAACGAGGGTTACATACGTAACCGTAGACGTTCCCTTTCGTTGTCACTCCGAGTTACGTCGGATGACGACGAATGGGGTTACCAGTCTAATCACGCCACCTTCTCAGCTGTCTTCCAGTGCCCTGCGTAAATCTGAGATCCCTGTCGTGAGACTAGCACGGACGAAGGACTCCTATTTAGCACAGGAATACCAAGGGACACTGGGGAGCATATCCCACGATTTTAGAGGAAATATGCAATTATTGCCAACCCAGAGGGGGGGGACTTAGAGAATACACATATGACCCGAAGGAAACATATGGGGAACACTGGGGTGTCCAGCCGCAGGTGGAATATTTCAACCCCAGGGGTGGCAAGGTGGCTTGTCAAGGGAAAGACACATGCTCGAGAGAGGCTTACAGTGGAAATACACATGTGGGGGTCGCTCAGGGGAGGGACCATGCACACGGGAGGCACCTAGCCGACGCGCAGGCAAGAGACACTGGCGCCGACATCAGGAGTGCTGGAGGAGCTCAGGGCTTTCGGAGAAGCTCACCTGAGGAGAATATCGCACGTATCCAGTCCGCGGAGTGGAATGGCGAGCAAGCGAAGACACCTGAGCGGGTCCGGTACTAGCTAGTTGACGCGAGTACATGAGAGGACACTGGCTCCACTCGGAGATTATAGAATCTGGCGAATGTGTTAGGTGTCGCCCAGCCTGCAGCTCTGCAGATGTCTGTTAGCGAGGCGCCATGCGCTAGAGCCCAAGAGGATGCCACACTCCGGGTGGAGTGGGCCGTCACACCAAGGGGGCATGGTCGACCTTGCTGCTGGTATGCCAAGGCAATGGCGTCCACTAACCAGTGGGACAACCTTTGCTTGGAGAGAGCCTTTCCCTTCAGCTTCCCACCATAACAGACAAAGAGCTGGTCTGAGGTCCTGAAACACTGCGTCCTGTCTACATAGGCGCGGAGAGCGCGTACTGGACAGAGCAGTGCCAAGGCTGGGTCTGCCTCCTCCGGGGGCAGCGCTTGCAGGTTCACCACCTGGTCCCGAAAGGGAGTGGTAGGAACCTTGGGCACATATCCGGGCCGGGGTCTCAGGATCACGTGAGAGAAAGCCGGTCCGAATTCCAGGCACGCTTCGTCGACGGAGAATGCGTGCAGGTCCCCTACCCTCTTGATGGAGGCCAATGCAATAAGGAGCGCTGTCTTCATAGACATGAACTTAAGCTCCACTGACTGCAGAGGCTCAAAGGGAGCACTCTTCAGGGCAGTTAGAACCACTGAGAGGTCCCAAGAGGGAACGAGAGGAGGGCGAGGAGGATTTAATCTCCTCGCTCCTCTCAGGAACCTGATGACCAGGTCGTGCTTCCCTACCGACTTACCTTCGACGGGGTCATGATGTGTGGCAATGGCGGCAACATAGACCTTAAGGGTGGAGGGAGACAGCCTTCGCTCCAACCCTTGCTGAAGGAAGGAAAGCACAACGCTGATCGAGCATCTCCGGGGGTCTTCTCGGTGAGAAGAGCACCAGTCGACGAAGAGGTTCCACTTCAACGCATAGACGTGTCTCGTGGACGACGCTCTAGCGGAAGTGATGGTAGCCGCCACCGCTGGTGGAAGGGTACTCAAACCTACCTCGAGCCGTCCAGGAGCCACACGTGGAGGCTCCGGAGATCGGGGCGAGGGTGCCACAGGGTGCCCCGTCCCTGAGAAAGAAGGTCCTTCCTCAGAGGAATGGGCCAGGGAGGTGCTGTCGCGAGGAGTACAAGTTCGGGGAACCAGGTCCGGTTGGGCCAATACGGCGCGACCAGAATGACCTGCTCCTCGTCCTCCCTGACCTTGCGCAAGGTCTGCGCAAGAAGGCTCACTGGGGGAAACGCATATTTGCGGCCCGGCGGCCAGCTGTGCGCCAGTGCATCCGTGCCGAGCGTGCCCTCGGTCAGGGAAAAATACAGGGCGCAATGGGTCGAGTCGTGAGAGGCAAACAGATCTATCTGTGCGTCCCCGAACTGGTCCCAAATCAGCTGAACCGACTGGGGATGGAGTCGCCATTCTCCAGGGAGGGGCTGAAGCCGTGAGAGCTCGTCGGCTGCACAGTTCAGCGCTCCGGGGATGAAAACGGCTCGAAGCGACCTCAGATGCTTCTGACTCCATAGGAGGAGGTGGCGGGCGAGTTGTGACATACGGCGGGAGCGTAGACCACCTTGATGGTTGATGTACGCTACAGTGGCGGTATTGTCTGAACGGACTAGTACGTGTTGACCCCGGAGCAGCGCCCGGAAGCGGTGCAGGGCAAGACGTACTGCCAACAACTCGAGGCAATTGACATGCCATAGCCGCTGGGGTCCTGTCCAGGAGCCCGCAGCAGCATGTCCATTGCACATGGCGCCCCAGCCCGTGGTGGAGGCATCTGTTGAGACAACAACATGCCGGGAAGCTCGTTCCAAGGGGACACCCGCCCTGAGAAAACTGAGGTTCGACCACGGGGTGAGGAACTGACGGCAGGTCGGAGTAACTGGTACTCGGAGCGTGCCTTGATGCCATGCCCACCTCGGGACTCAGTCGCGAAGCCAAAGCTGAAGCGGTCTCATATGAAGCAATCCGAGCGGCGAGACCGCGGCTGCAGATGCCATATGCCCCAGGAGCCTCTGAAAATGTTTCAGTGGAACCGCACTCTTGCTCTTGAGTTGTCTCAGGCAAGTCAGCAGTGACTGCGCGCGCTCGCTCGTAAGCTGCGCGGACATGGCGACCGAGTCGATGTCCATACCGAGAAAAGAGATCCTCTGCACGGGGCAAAGTTTGCTCTTCTCCCAGTTGACCCGAAGGCCCAGACGAGCTAGGTGCCGGAGCACTAGGTCCCTGTGTTCGCAAACCTGATCTCGAGAGTGAGATAGGATCAGCCAGTCGTCGATGTAACTCAGGATGCGAACCCTGTGCTCCCGAAGGGGAACAAGGGCAGCCTCGACGACCTTCGTGAAGATGCGAGGAGACAGGGCCAGCCCGAAAGGGAGAACCGCGTACTGGTATGCCTGCCCCTCGAAAGCAAACCGTAGGAACGGTCTGTGGCAAGGAAGAATGGAGACATGGAAGTAGGCGTCCTTCAGGTCGATCGCTGCAAACCAATCCTGGGGCCGCACGCATTCGAAAATGCGTTTGGCGGTGAGCATCTTGAACGGCAGCCTGTGAAGGGAGCGGTTCAGCACGCGCAAGTCCAGGATTGGCCGTAACCCACCGGTTTTCTTGGGGACAATGAAGTAAGGGCTGTAGAAGCCGGACCTCATCTCGGCTGGAGGGACAGTCTTGATTGCACCCTTCGCCAGCAGGGTGGCAATCTCTGCTCTCATGATGGGGGCATTGCCACCGACCAAAGTGGAGCAGACTCCCCTGAAGCGGGGAGGAGACCGTGCGAACTGAATCGCATAGCCGAGCCTGATGGTACGCGCGATCCAGCGGGACAGACGGGGAAGCTCTAACCAGGCTCCCAGGAACTGAACCAGCGGGATCATGCGGGCGACAGGCGTCCCCCCGGAGGGGCAGCGAAGCGGAGTAACTGGCCCAGACGTGGACGGCATAGCGGCCCGGTGTGGGGGCACAGTTAGCAACCGCGCCCTGGCAGAGGGGGCCAGGGGAGGACCAGGCTGGTCGTCCCGCGGGGGCCTGCTCCGCCAGGGGTCTGGCGACAGAAGGGGACAGGGGCGAAGCGGTTCGTGGACGGCACGCCGTGTCAACCGCCTCTGGGACAGAGGGGGGCGAGGAGAGCACGGCTTGTGGGCGGCGCTCTGTGTCGCCCGAGAACTCTGTGAGCTCAGGGAAGAGGGGGTCATTTCTATCTTTAACCACTTTAGGGTGCTGCCCACCCGTGGGTGAGCAGCGGGGAGCGGAGAACAAAAGATTCTCCCCCGGCCCTCCACCGGGGAAAGGAGTGGTCCTGCTACCACCTCCTGAAAAACGACCATCTTCCCTGAGCAGCCCGTCTCAGGAGCGCCGCTTGGCCCGGCGTTTAGCGGGGGGCGGGGCGGGAGAGGGCTGGGGCGTCTTCCTACGGCTTCCTCCGCGACCGGCCCGGGGTGGAGGCTGCTGCTTGGGCTGGGCGGGAGGGGCGGGAACTGCAGGAGGGCGCCCTCGGCGGGAAACAGGACGAGGCTTCTGCCCGGTCGGCTGGGTGGAGGCAGCAGCTGGTCGGCGGGGCAGAATATGCTTGATGGCCTCGGTCTGTTTCTGGGCGGTTGAAAACTGTTGGGCAAAGTCTTCAAACGCGCCGCCGAAGAGGCCGGCCAGGGACAAGGGGGCGTTAAGCAGACGGGTCCGCTCGGCGTCCCGCATGTCAGCCAGGTTCAGCCAGAGATGTCTCTCCTGGACCACAGCTGTTGACATCACCAGACCCAGGGAGCGCGCGGTAACCTTCGTCGCTCGTAGAGCAAGGTCGGTCGCGGCCGACGCATCGAACAGCCCTGGGTCTGATCCTACCCTCGTGCATGTCTCTGAGCATCTGGGCCTGGTAGACCTGCAGAGTGGCCATAGCATGCAGTGACGCAGCCGCCTGTCCCGCCGCTCTGTAAGACGAAAATCTGCAGGCTTTGGATGGGTGTTTAGGCTCGCCACGAGAAGAAGCACTCTGAGGACATAGTTGCATGGCAACAGAGCGTTCAACCGGGGGGAGCCCAGTGTACCCACGGGCGGCTGCATCATCGAGGGGAGGAAAGGCGGATGAGATCAGCGAGCGGTCACGGGAAGACAACGGGTTCTTCCAGGACTTCGAGATCTCATCATGCACGTCTGGGAAGAAAGGTATTGGGGTTTGCCGAGGACGAGGGTCGGCGGCCTTACCTAAAAACCAATCGTCCAGTCGCGAGCGCTCAGGACAGGGTGGAGGCCTCCACTCAAGCCCGATGCTCGCGGCTGCCCGGGAAAGCATGGCCGTCATCTCCGGATCAGACTCGAGCACAGCCGTTTGCACACCGGAAGGTGGCAGCTGTGACGAGCCCTCACTTCCAGAAGAATAAAACCCACCTTGTGATGCAGCAACAGACATGATATCATCCTCTGTAGCTTCAACCGAAACACGCGGGCCACCAGAGGGTAGACCCGCGGGAATCGGCAGTTCACTAGCGGGCACCGTCATTGAAGAGGGGGGCTGGGGTCGCGGACACATAGTCGGCGCCTTTTTCCAGACCGTCACCCTCAGGTCACCCTGGCCACCAGCCGCAGGGCGGGGGGTGGATGAGGGGACTCTCACTCTTGCGAGTTCACTGAGTCTCGACCGTAATGACGCGATGGTCATGTTCCCACAGAGAGAACATGAGTCATCCACGAGCGCTGCTATAGCATGATCAATGCCCAAACATACTATGCAACGCTCGTGCCCATCAGAGTCCGATACCAATCTGCCGCAACCAGAAGTACACGGGCGAGGCATCTTTAAAAAGACGTGCCGCGTGTAAGCTCTTTTAGTGAGAAAACTCAAGTGTTGAAGCACCCGGGGAGAAACGCGCCGACTGGCAGATCACTGCAGCAGATCAGCAGGAAGCACGCTCTCGCCGTAGATCGCCGTCACACCAACACTCGAGGCACTCGTTCGTGAAGCTGACAATTCAGAGATGGCTTGTGGAGAGAAGAATAAACTTGGCTCCGAAGCGAAAACATAAACTGCTGTTGCGGACTTCCTTCTTTTATACCCACGAGGTGGGACGGAGTTACGTCATGCAAATTCCGCAGACCCATGGCATTTCTTTGCCATTGGCTCGTTTTGTAATACTCGAAGTTGATAGGCTTTCTAAGCGAAACCCCATTCGTCGTCATCCGACGTAACTCGGAGTAACAACGAAAGGGAACTATGAAGCACCATAAAATTTACAGAGAAAAACCACAAAAGGACATTTTCAGAAGTATCTGTGTTACACTTCACATGTGATTATATTTTATTTAAATAGTATTGTTTATAAAAAAAATATCAGTAATGTACATTAGGCATTTTGTGTTACACTTTAAGTTATTTAGTTTTAATATTTAATATTAACTGCATTACTTTAGTGTCATGTGTTTTGTCAACGTGATCAAAAATGTGTATCTATAGCACGAATCGTGCAATTTATACGCAAAAAATAGTTTTTACGTGCATATGATACGCACTGTAAACTGCTTGGGTAGGATTAGTGGTTTGGGGTATGTACGTATTACACTCCATAAAGTGCGAATCATATGCACATGAAAACTCTTTTTTTGCGTATAAATTGCATGATAAAAACAATTTGTGTTATAGATACGCACTTTCATGAGATCAGGCTGGTTTTGTCTTTGTAAGTATGACCCTGCTCACCAGCTATATATGATCATTGGCCATGTTTTTTGTACAGGCCACTTATAAGGCACTTATAATCCAAAGACATGCATCATAGGTGAATTGGAGACACTATATTGCCCTTATGTGTGTATGTCTGTGAGTGTTAGCACTGGGATGGTCTGGCCATCCATCCAGGGTGTGTTTCTGCCTTCAGCCCGAGATGCTGGGATACAGCGAGTATCCCCATAACTCTATGGGACAAGTGGTTTGGAGAATGGATGGAAGGTAAAGTAGATTGTTATGTTAGCATTATATCACTTAATGAAATATATGGTTATTAAAGATAAGTTGTGTCATATGCAGACCTATATGCCACCGTAATACCTGAAACATTGTCACCATTTTAACAGTGAATTTCTGCCATACACCCCCACCCCCAGTAAGGTTGTAAGACAACAAACCTGATTCAGCTGTTAAGAAGTAAATAAATACAAAATGTGTATATGTCGTGTGAATTTTGAGGCTGAATTGAATGCGATGAGATAAAACGACTGTGTACCACAAAATGATGGCAAATCATCATACATTAGGAATTAAACATCTACCAAAACTAACCTGACAAAAGCAGCAAGAGTAAATCAGTCCTCATGATGAGTGATTAACCTATGAGAAAAACAAATTTATTAAACTGATCACAGACGAATCAAACGCCTGGATAATATCAACCCCATTGAAACAGTAATATGTAGTAGAAAACAATGCATTCTGGGTAATGTTTGTCATTTTCGAGAAAATAGCTTACAGAAATATACTTTGAATTAACAGTGCTCAATCGACACTCAAAGGCTGTGTTCCAAATCACACCATATACCCTCATTATTCCCTACATTAATTCACTAATTTAGTCCACTTGAGAGAGTGAATGAAAACAAATGTGTGAATTTAGAGACTGATGAACACCTGCTGTTAACAAGCAGAATTACTGAAGGAAAAAGAAACAAGAACAGAAACTACGACTGACTTCCAGCCACAGCCTTAGATGAAATCAAATGAAGTTGATCCAGTACTGTTATTCTATTGTTTTATTACAGTAGCCCTGTTATTCTACAGCATGAGATCCAGAGGTATTGTGAAAAGCAGTTGTTATGAAGAATTTTAAGAACGTGTACAAAACATTTAGAACTACTACATCATTCAAACACACACCGACATCAAGAATCAGTGTATGAATCTCAACAATGGTAACAATCAACATACAGTTTCATACTGCAGTGTATGCTGGGTAACAGCATAGCTCTTCCATGACTCCCAGCATGCATTGCAGCATGAATAAATTATGCAGCTGTATTGTCTGTTTTTTACCCCTGTAATCCTTACTATTTGCTTTTATTGTAGCTTTTTAGTAGCATGTTTTGTGATGTTCAGAGTTCAGATGTATTTCTAGTTCAAACCTTTTTGTGACCAATGTGTGTGAAAGTCCTTCATAATAACTGTTGCACAAACACTGCTTGATCCAATTCTCTATTATCACAATAGAGGTAACATAAAATTCAACTTTTGTCATCATCAAAAACTAGCCAACATCACCTGATCATGTTTTTTTCTCTGTTTTCTTTGCCTTAACAAATGAGTCGTATAAACACACAGTTACAGCAGGCACACACACACACACAAAAAACAAAAAACGAATACAATAAAAGTCCAAGGGATAAGAGTCCAACTAAAGCAAACAATGATCACCATAATGGTGGCTTCAACCCTCTTAATTCACAATAAGAACTTTTGTAGATATGTAACCGAAATAAAGTCAGTCTGGTTAGTAATAAGTGAAGCTGGTAATGCTGTTTGTGGAGTTCTTTAATCCTCCTCTGCTGAGATCTTCACAGATTTAATGTCTTCTTTTGTCTTCAGTTGATTTCATCAAAGGCTGTGTCTGAAGTCAGTTGTAGTTCTTGTGTTTCTGCTTGTCTTTTTTCTGTTCTCTTTTTTCCTTCAGTGATTCTGCTTGTTAAAAGCAGGTGTTTGTCACTAATGTAAATCATCACTTTATTAATCACTTAATAATCTCATTAACATTATTAACATTAAAGGTGCCCTAGAATTTGAAATTGAATTTATCTTGGCATCGTTAAATAACAAGAGTTCAGTACATGGACATGACATACAGTGAGTCTCAAACCTCATTGTTTTCTCCTTCTTTTTTAAATCTCGTTTTTAAAAAAACACCCCTGAAAAATAGGCGAATCTCTACATAACACCGACTGTGACGCAACAGTCGGGATCATTAATATGTACGCCTCCAAAAATTTGCATATGCCAGCCCATGTTAAATGCCAGGCGGAACTGCGCAGCCGAATCATCGGAAGTTCTGCAGGTGAAGAAACAAGCGAGGATCATAAGGAAAATGGCAGATCATGGAAATAAATGCTATGTTCCAGGCTGTGCAGGGGATGTGAAGACTTTTCATACCCTTCCCACAAAAAAAAAAATGTCAACAGGCGTGGTTGCGTTTATATATAATCGGATACCGCAACAGTTTAATTCAAAGTTGCTAGTTTGCTCTGCCCATTTCACCACGGATTTATTTTCGAACCTGGGACAATATCAAGCAGGCTTCTCTCAGCGTCTCATACTGAAGAAGGAGGCAATTCCAGCTATATTCCCGCAAGCGTAAGTAGTAATTTTATTAATGATAATTTACACTGTGTTATCTAGATCCAGCGCAAGATCCTAGTACAGTAACAAATATCAAACTCCAAGTAACGAGCATACATAACTAAATAGTATGACAAAGTATTTACGCTGAGGTTAATATTTCTTGCCTGTGTTGTCATATAAATCTACAAAATTATACTTTTAGATACATATGTAAATTCCCTTTTGTCAAATAATTATACTTTCGTCTGTTTCATCAACAACACGTCAGGGGCTAACTAGCATATGTCTGTGTGTGTGTGTGTGTGTGTGTTTGTGTGTGTATGTGCGTGTGTGTGCGCGTGTGTGTGTGTGTGTGCTTGTGAGAGAGAGAGAGTGTGCATATGTGTGTGTGTGTGTGTGTGTGTGTGTGTGTGTGTGTGTGAGAGAGAGCATGCTCGTGTGTGTGTGTGTGTCCGTGTGCATGCATTAGGTCTCACCCTTTTATATCTTTGTTCTGCATTTGTGCCAAATTCTATAAAAATGCTCTCTGTGGCAGTCATACATGTGTGTGTTTTTTTGTGTGTGTGTTTGTGTGTGTGTGAGTGAGCATGTCTTTTCTACATCGCATTTATGCTCTAGTACTAGGCCTTCATTTCTGTGTGAAAATTTTCAGATTTATGCCGGATTTATTTACTCTTTTTGACACATGAAGACATTTTTTTTTTCATTTTTTTTCGCATTTCCCATTCATTTAAATGTGGGGTCATATTGACCCCGAAGACAAGAAGTGTAAAAAATTTTTTACATGCCTATAGAACAACCGAATTAAGCCCAGTTTTTTTGTGTGTGTATTAGGGCTGGGCGATATATCGCACGATATTGTTATGCGCATCTCGTCAGTAAAGCCGGTTCCTTGATTAGTAGTAAATCGCCTTCACCTGCTTTCAGATGGAGCGACATTTACTACAAAGCACAAACTCCAGTGTTAAATTAACACTCAAGAGTGTTAAAGGTAATGAGATAATTAAGTGATTAATTTAGTGATGTTTGAGCATTATTGAAGACACCTGATGTTAACAAGCAGAATCACTGAAGGAGAAAATCTCAAATTGTAAGCCACCGTTATGGCGATAAGTGTTTGCTTTAGTTGGGCTCTTAACCTTTATACATTCACTTTAAATTTGTTTGTCTGCTGTTGTTTAATTATAACAGTCAAATGAACAAAGTAAAGTGTGATTTGATAGTGTCGGTTATGTTCTGGCATAATCATGCTGTGATCTGAAAATGAATCTTATTGAGATAGTTTGGTTTAACTTATTGGCAACAACACTGTGATTTTAGAGCATATATGAATATAGGTATGTTTCTTATAATCCAAAATATTTAAGAAACATTGTTCTGATCAAACACTTTCAAATAAATTTATTTAGAAACACAGACATCAATAATCAGCCTGTGAATCTCAACAATGGTGACAATAATAAATCATGTTGCAGTGGCTGCCACCAATCACAACTCATTAATGGCTCCCATCATGCATTGCGATATGAATAAATTATAATCTGAATTTTCTATGTAATTTACTTTTCCTAATTGAATATTCTGCTCGTCACCATTGTTGAGATGCATAGACTGAATCTTGAAGTCTGTGAGTGCCTAAAAGAAATTTTTTTTTTTTTAGAAAACAACTTTTAAGAAATCCTTTATATCATAGCTTAAGTTCTGGATATGTATGCTGAATCACAGTTATGCTGTAACAAACAACATAAATCAAAAAAAAATAAAGTTCAAATGATGATTGTCATAACATAACCAACACCATCAGATCATTTTTTTCTTCGTTCATCTGGCAGTTGTAACTCAGATAAAGCAGCCAAACTAAATCTAAAGTTAATAATATAAGGGTCAAGAGCCCAACTAAAGCAAACACTTATCGCCATAATGGTTGCTTACAATTTGAGATTTTCTCCTTCAGTGATTCTGCTTGTTAACATCAGGTGTCTTCAATAATGCCCAATCATCACTAAATTAATCACTAAATTATCTCATTAACTTCAACACTCTTGAGTGTGGACTCATATACACTTGCAGGAGTGTTAATTTAACACTGGAGTTTTTGCTGTGTACAAAGAGCCGTAGTTAACTGATAAGCTGAGCCATATCGCATTAATTATCGCTGGCGATACGTCCGCGATATGGCTCAGCTTGTCAGTGAACTACGGCTCTTTGTAGTAAATGCCTCTCCATCTGAAAGCAGGTGAAGGCGATTTACTACTAATCAAGGAACCGGCTTTACTGACGAGATGCGCATAACTATATCGTGCGATATATCGCCCAGCCCTAATGCAGAATCACAGTTATGCTGTAACCAACATCACAAGTCAAAAACATAAAGTTCAAATGATGATTGTCATAATACAACCAACACCATCAGATCTCTTTTTGTCTTTATTCATTTGGCAGTTATAACTCAGATACAACAGCCACACAAAATCTAAAGTTAACAATATAAGGGTCAAGAGCCCAACTAAAGCAAACAATGATCGCCATAACGGTTGCTTACAATTTGAGTTTTTCTCCTTCAGTGATTCTGCTTGTTAACATCAGGTGTCTTCAATAATGCTCAATCATCACTCAATTAATAACTTAATTATTTCATTACCTTCAACACTCTTGAGTGTGGACTCATATCCAGGAGTGTTAATTTAACACTGGAGTTTTGCTGTGTACAAAGAGCCGTAGTTAACTGGAAAGCTGAGCCATATCGCATTAATTATTGCTGGCGATACGACCGCGATATTGATGTGATATGGCTCAGCTTGTCAGTGAACTACGGCTCTTTGTAGTAAATGCCGCTCCATCTGAAAGCAGGTGATGGTGATTTACTACTAATCAAGGAACCGGCTTTACTGACGAGATGCGCATAACAATATCGTGCGATATATCGCCCAGCCCTACTTGAACCCCTTTCAAAACGCTGTGCATGCTTAAAAACCTCGCCCTATACTATAGACTAAGGCCAAGCGCCCATAGAAGCTCATAGAAGAGTAAAGTTATGAGTCCTAATCAGTGTTGGGCAAGTTACTTTTAAAAAGTAATTAGTTACAGTTACTAGTTACTTCTTCCAAAAAGTAACTAAATTAGTTACACAGTTACAAATTTTAAAAGTAACTAGTTACTTAAGAAAGTAACTATTGCGTTACTTTCAAGTAAAATTAAATTTGAAATGCTCAAATGTGACTCCACCTCTACCCCTCTTTAACGGAACTTAAAATACATGTGCATGTTCAATTATTTATGATAAATCTGAATATTATAATGAAATGGACACTTAATACAATACATTATTAACTGAAACATGAAACATTGTACACACATCTAAAAAAAATGTTGCTGTGGGACAAAGTGATGTCTATACTTCCATTTAGAGAAGGCTACTTTTGGATTATTTGGGCTCGTCGCCATACCTGTCTCTCATTGACTGGCTGGCTTGTGTTGTTCCTTCCCAGCCAACACAACCATGTGGGGCCCAAATGGGTTTGACCTGGGCTATCTAACTGGGACCCAGACAGTTTTGTCCTCAGTTTCCATGTAGGCCTCACATGGGTTTGCCCAGATGAAATAAACACTGTTCAGTGTGCACACTACAGGCTGTTAAATGTAACACTGAATCAGTGTTGGAGTTAATGAGATAATTAAGTGATTGAATAATGATTGAGCATTATTGATGAACTCCTGCTGTTAACAAGCAGAATCACTGAAGAAAAGAGAAACACAATAACTACTTCCAGCCACAGCCTTAGATGAAATCAACTGAAGATAAAATACATTAAATCTCTCAAGATCTGATTAAACAACTCCACAAACAGCATTACCAGCTTCACTTATTACTAACCAGACTGACTCTATTTGATTTCCGTTTTAATTAAATCAATAGTTGTATTTTAAAGTCACCATGATGGTGGTTAGTGTTTGCTTTAGTTGGACTACTGACCCTTAACTATTTAGTATAAAATTTTCTCTGGCTACTATAATTGTGTGTTTATAAAGCACAATTGTTGTAGCTAAAAAAAGCATGAGAAAATGCGATCAGGTGATGTTGGCTGTTTATTGATGATGTCATCATGTAATTACCTGAATCCCTGATCTTATTCCGTGCCTATTGCTTTGATGTAAAGGATATAGGATTTGTGGTTTTTATAATGTATTTTTCATTAGAAGTCATTTGATTCTACAGCATATCCAATAGTGTTGTTTATAGGGATGCACCGAATCCAGATTTGTGGGGTTCGGCCGAATACCGAATCCACTGGTTAAGATTCTGCCGAATCCAAAACCGAATACCGAATCCTACTCCCATCCTCAGTCCATTAACACAGTAAACACATTAATGAAGTAAACAACGTGGATTTTTCATTTTATTTTATTTTAACTGTAAAAAAAGAAAGAAAAAAAAGAATAAGCAACATTATGCATTTTAACAGCGGAAAAGTTGTGTATTGTTTAGGGTCCTTGCCACCACGAGACAAATTTGCATTGCAAATTGAACATGTAGCTCGACTTGAATTGCCTTCTTTTGTCTGAAAGTACTGCCAAACAACACTTTTCCTGCTCACGAGTTCCATTTTCACTTTCTCACAGCATACTGCATTCGAACGGTCCACCTACTGTAACGAGTGGAAATAAGGCGTGGCCCCTTTAAGAGCTGCGCGCTCCCTGTTGAACTGTCTGCAGTCTGTATTGTATGTGCCATGCGCCTCGAACACCGCATGTATGCGGGTTATTTATTTCTGTTTGATGCTCATTTTTATCTTATTTTGTTAAGTAACGCTGTGGACGGTAGAACGTGTGACACACATTTACACAAGTTCGATTGGGGAATAAAGTGCGAGTTGTGAGATGCCAATCGCCTCCATAAGTCTGTCTGGCCTCTGCAATAACTTTATCTGTGAGCTATCCCTATTTTTCTTCCTGACACAACGCGTTACACTACAGGCTTGTTTGACTTGAACCGGCACTGCACAGACCGATCGGTTTATGACATCAAAATACCGCGAGAGCAATTCAAAAGCATAAGAAGCCGTCTGCTCTCTCTATTCGCTCTCGCAGTACTTTGATGTTATTCACTGATCGGTCTGTGCAGCGCCGGTTCAAGTCGAACAAGCCTAACGTAAACAGCTTCCCGTAATCAACGGCGGCGTGACGTTGACGTAGCGCGCGTATAGTGCAAGCTTTGGGTTCGGTTCGGTGGAAAAAAAATTATAAGGTTCAGCAGAAACCGAACCCCGTTAAAAAGCCCAATATTCGGCCGAACCCGAATCCTGGATTCGGTGCATCCCTAGTTGTTTATCAAATAATATACTTGGTTTCTAAAAACTATTTAGTGCACAAAAACTTTTCATCTATTGCTTTACTTAGACGCACACAGACATCAAGAAACATCATATGAATCTCAACAATGGTGACAATCATACAAAATATCCAGTTAATCAGATCACCCCTGAGCATAAAACAAGCTACAAAAAAATCCAGCTGCATAATTTATTAATGCAGCAATGCATGCTGGGAGACATGGGTGAGTTTTGATTGGTGGTACCCAGCATGCACTGCAGCATGAAGCATTTCATTGATTGTCACCATTGTTGAGAGTCATACACTGATTCTTGATGGCTAAGTAATAATGTAAAGGAGCAACTAAATGTTTTTAAAATCCTTAATATTATTTGATAAAGAACATTGCTTTCACGCAGTAACATTAAATGGCTTCTATTATTAAACAACACTAATAACACAAATCATCAAAAATCAGTCAACATCAGCTAATCTAATTTTCTCCAGGCTTTTTTTACCACAACAAGTGTGCTTTATAAACACACAAATAAAGCAGTCAGAGAAGATTTTATACTAGTCAAGGTTTAAGAGTCCAACTAAAGCAAACACTAACCACCATCATGGTGCCTTTAAAATACAACTATTGATTTAATTAAAACGGAAATCAAATAAAGTCAGTCTGGTTAGTACCCAGGTCAAACCCATTTGGGCCCCACATGGCTGTGTTGGCTGGGTTGTGTGTCCTGTCCTGTCCGACTATGCGTTATGATGGGTCGTTCGCAATTCATGAGCGTTAGCCGTTAGTAATGATGGGTCGTTCGCGAATGAGCGTTAGTGATGATGGATCGACTCGTTCGCGAATGAGCTTTTGATGGGTCGTTCGCGATTCGCGAATGAACCGACTCTAAGAGCCGGCTCTTTTAGGTGAACGTCGGGAGCTGGCTCGCATATCTGAAGAGCCGACTCTATTTTTACAAATTTAGCCTATAGAAATTAAATAATTATGTAATAAAAATTGAAATATTATAGTCAAAGTCATTTAAAGAGCCGTTTGTGAGCCAAAAGAACCGGCTCTTTTCAGTGAGCTGAGTCAAAAGAGCCGAATGCCCATCACTACTATGCGTGCTTTCGAACACCCGCCCAACTCTACCTCTGATTGGCTTACAATGACATTTTACTCTACCTCAGCCAATCGTCAGCATTTATGCGCTTGTCTCGTGCTCTGCCCACTAACCAAGGAAGAACAGTAAAAAAAGTATTTGCCTCTCGCTCAGAGATCTAGTTGGTCTGATGAAAAAAAAACAGCTTCATCAGTTATAGTAACGCGCCGCATTTTTTGGCAGTAACGGTAACAGCATTATTAAGATGAGAAGAGTAATCAATTAGATTACTCGTTACTGAAAAAAGTAATGCCGGTTATTCCCATCACTGGTCCTAATAGAGGCCAGATCAGTAATGAGCCTCATATAGGGAAATATACACTGTAAAAAAAAATATGCCTGTCCAACATAAAAATTTCTAGTGACCTGTTGCACCTAAAATTTTTAGTTGGCCCAATGTGGACTCATATAAACACTGAAGCAGTGTTAAAGTTAATGAGATAATTAAGTGATTACTTTAGTGATGTTTGAGCATTATTGAAGACACCTGATGTTAACAAGCAGAATCACTGAAGGAGAAAATCTCAAATTGTAAGCCACCGTTATGGCGATCAGTGTTTGCTTTAGTTGGGCTCTTGACCCTTATATTATTAACTTTAAATTTGTTCATATTGACTGTTATAGATAAATAACAGCAGAAAAACAAAGGAAAGTGTGATATGATTGTGTTGGTTATGTTTTAGCATAATCATGCACAGATTTGTAAATACAACTTACTGAGATAGTTTGGTTTAACTTATTATCAGGAACTTTGTGATTGTACAGCATAAATGAATATCATTATGTTTCTTATAATCCATAATATTTAATAAACATCGTTTTGATAAAAACACTTTCTAACAAACTAATCTAGAACCACAGACATCAATAATCAGCCTGTGAATCTCAACCGTGGTGACAGTAATAATCCTTGTTGCCACCAATCACAACTCATTAATGGCTCCCATCATGCATTGCGATATGAATAAATTATGATCTGAATTGTCTATGTAATTTACTTTTCCTAATTGAATATTCTGCTCGTCACCATTGTTGAGATGCATAGACTGAATCTTGAAGTCTGTGTGTGCCTAAAAGAAAGATTTTTTTTTTTTAGAAAACAACTGTTAAGAAAACTTTCATATTATATCTGAAATTCTGGATATTTATGCAGAATCATAGTTATGCAGTAACCAACAACATATATCAAAAACATAATGTTCAAGTGATGATTGTCATAATATAACCAACACCATCAGTTCACTTTATTTCTTTGTTGACCTGGCAGTTATAACTCAAAAACAACAGCCAAACAAAATCTAAAGTTAAATATTTAAGGGTCAAGAGCCCAACTAAAGCAAACACTTATCGCCATAACGGTGGCTTACAATTTGTGATTTTCTCCTTCAGTGATTCTGCTTGTTATTATCAGGTGTCTTCAATAATGCTCAATCATCACTCAATTATTCACTTAATTCTCTCATTATCTTTAACACTGCTTCAGTGTTTATATGAGTCCACATTGGGCCAACTAAAAATTTTAGGTGCAACAGGTCACTAGAAATTTTTATGTTGGACAGGCATTTTTTTTTTTACAGTCTAGGAATGAGCCTTATAAAGGGCCAAGCTCCTTCTTATGTGGTATATAGAGCCGTAGTTCATGTTTACCCAGGACCAAACAGACGTCGGGCCCTATAGTTGTGGAAATTGTGCTTAGACACTTATTTATATGGAAGAAACCTTCCTTGCAAAGCAGGAACTTCCAGATTAAACCTCATAAATGTGGACGGTGAGGCCCAGCCGACCGAGAAGCCTCTCGCTGCAGCCTGCGGTGGACATCCAACCCGGCCCACATCCAAGTGTGATGTAAGAAGCCACACTCATATCCATAGATTGCCTACACCAAACACTGATCCCTAAACCTACCCATCACTGTAACCTAACGCCTAAAAAACCCTTTTAATCTAGAACCTACATACTGAAACTCACCTAAAACCTAACCTACTTATTGGACATGGGAGTGGTTGGATATCCACCGCAGGATGCAGCGAGCCCTACTTGCTAAACCATGCCCATGACGAGGCCGTGCCTCTCGTGGAATGAGCTCTGATGCCTATGGGACAACGGAGGCCCTTAGACTCATAAGCCAGTGAGATAGCATCAACTATCCAGGTTGACAGTCTCTGCTTTGTGACCGAGAAACCTCTGGTGCGGCCGCTGAAGCACACGAAGAGCTGTTCTGACTGCCTGAAGGGGCATTACGCTCCAAATAGACTTTGAGAGCCCTCACAGGGCAGAGTAGATTCGCGTCTCTTTCGTCTTCTGACGAGGGTAGAGCTGACAGCGAAACGACCTGCGCTCTGAACGGAGTCGAGAGCACTTTAGGAACATACCCGTGCCTTGGCTTAAGGACGACTCTGGAGTCGTAGGGCCCGAATTCAAGGCAGGAAGCGCTCACTGAGAGTGCTTGCAAATCACCCACTCGCTTAACTGATGCCAGTGCTAGCAAGAGAGCAGTTTTGAGCGAAAGACTGAAGTGGCTCGAAAGGGGCCCCTTTCATGGCCTCCAGGACCGTGGAGAGTCCCAGAGAGGTGGAGAGGGGGGTCGAGGCGGGTTTAGGTTTTGGAACATTTATGTCAAGATGAACGGGGATGTAACACGAGTTATGTAGTCCAGCAATATCATTAAAGCAGCTGTTTAGTTGTAAATGTTCAAATGTAAATTGTAAATGTTCATATAATTTTTTGATTAAGATTCATATATTATAATACTTACTGACACAGACGTCAATATGCAAATATAGAGAAACAGAGGTAGACAAACACAAATAAGGAGGAATTAAAATATGAAAATTAGTTTTAGAACAATATGCAAATGATGTGATGTGGGCATGAGAGCAGATATAATAATCACATAGTTTAAAACTGCAAACAGAATCATCAGACTCAGGATAGAAACACACGACTTCTAAAGTAAGAACATTTTCATTCTTCAAACACAATTACACTTTCAGATGTTAATGCCTCTATGATTATGTACAGTGAATTAATACTGCTGTTAAGATACTAAATGAAATTGTCATATTTTACTCCAAAATTAATCTGGGAATGTTTGATTTCTAAGTTTTTCAATGTGTTTTTTTTTTTTCCTCAGAAATGGACCAATCTCTATATTTCATTCTTCTTCTCGTTGGTGCGTGTGTTTGTTGTATTATTTATGGTTTATAGTTTCATCAGGTTTGACCCTGTTATGAAAATCATTAAATCAAACGCTCTCTTTCACAGCTCTCTGCTCCGTATCTGAATGTGTTCAGCGTCAGTATCACTTTATAAACGTGAGCAAGACCTGGACTGAAGCTCAGAGACACTGCAGAGAGAATTACACAGATCTGGCCACCGTTGACAACATGAACGACATGAACGAGCTGAAGAAGAGTGTGAATGATAAAGGGGATATCTGGATTGGGCTGACGAGGACAGGTGTTTATAAATGGCAGTGGTCTTCAGGTGAACCTGCGCTCTATCTGAACTGGGGATCTGGACAAGCTAATGGTGGAGATGAGTGTGCTGTGATGAGAAATAAACAATTTCATAAATTGTCATGTAGTACTACTTGTCATTTCATCTGCAACAGTAAGTGCAGCTATTTAAAATTACAACAACCATTCATTTATAGATGCACCATATATATATATATAACGGCTCCAGAAAGTCTTCTACTAACACACACAGCATTAATGTATAAATTAGGGCTGCACGATTAATCGCACGATATTGTTATGCGCATCTGATCAGTAAAGCCGGTTCCTTGATTAGTAGTAAATCACCATCACCTGCTCAAGAGTGTTAAAGTTAATGAGATAATTAAGTGGTAATTTAGTGATCATTGAGCATTATTGAAGACACCTGATAATAACAAGCAGAATCACTGAAGGAGAAAATCTAAAATTGTAAGCAACCGCTATGGCGATAAGTGTTTGCTTTAGTTGGGCTCTTGATCCTTATACTTGAAGTTTAAATTTTGTTTGTCGGCTGTTATTGATTTACTAAAGTCAAATGAACAAAGACAAGTGTGATCTGATAGTATTGGTCATGTTTTGACATAATCATGCTGTGATCTGAAAAAATGAAACTCATTCAGATGATCTGGTTTAACTTGATAGCAACAGTTTAGTGGTTCTACAGCATATGATAATTGTATTTTTCTTATAATCCAAAACATTTAATAAAAATTGTCCTGATCAATTCACTTTCTAATGCATTAATTTAGAAACACAGACATCAATAATCAGCCTGTGAATCTCAACCGTGGTGACAATAATAATCCTTGTTGCCACCAATCACAACTCATTAATGGCTCCCATCATGCATTGCAGTATGAATAAATTATGATCTGAATTGTCTATGTAATTTACTTTTCCTAATTGAATATTCTGCTCGTCACCATTGTTGAGATGCATTGACTGAATCTTGATATCTGTGTGTGCCTAAAAGAAAGGTTTTTTTTTTTTTTTTACAACTTTTAAGAACTCCTTTACATTATATCTCAAATTCTGAATATTTATGCAGAATCTCAGTTATGCTGCAACCAACAGCATTAATCATAAACATTTAGTTCAAACGATAAATGTCATAATATAACCAACACCATTAGATCAATTTTTTCTTTGCTCATCTGGCAGGTTTAACTCGGATACACCAACTGAACAAAATCTAAAGTTAATAATATAAGGGTCAAGAGACCAACTAAAGCAACCACTCATCTCCATAATGGTGACCTGAAATTCCGGTTTTCTCCTTCAGTGATTCTGCTTTAGGTGTAGGGCTGCACGATTAATCGCACGATATTGTTATGCGCATCTAATCAGTAAAGCCGGTTCCTTGATTAGTAGTAAATCACCATCACCTGCTTTCAGATGGAGCGGCATTTACTACAAAGCACAAACTCCAGTGTTAAATTAACACACCTGGGAGTGTATATGAGTCCACACTCAAGAGTGTTAAAGTTAATGAGATATCAATTGAGTGATGATTGAGCATTATTGAAGACACCTAAAGCAGAATCACTGAAGGAGAAAACCGGAATTTCAGGTCACCATTATGGAGATGAGTGGTTGCTTTAGTTGGTCTCTTGATCCTTATATTATTAACTTTAGATTTTGTTCGGTTGGTGTATCCGAGTTAAACCTGCCAGATGAACAAAGAAAAAATTGATCTAATGATGTTGGTTATATTATGACATTTATCGTTTGAACTAAATGTCTATGATTAATGCTGTTGCTCACAGCACAACTGAGATTCTGCATAAATATCCAGAATTTGAGATATAATGTAAAGGATTTCTTAAAAGTTGAAAAAAAAAAAAAAATCTTTCTTTTAGGCACACACAGATATCAAGATTCAGTCAATGCATCTCAACAATGGTGACGAGCAGAATATTCAATTAGGAAAAGTAAATTACATAGACAATTCAGATCATAATTTATTCATACCGCAATGCATGATGGGAGCCATTAATGAGTTGTGATTGGTGGCAACAAGGATTATTATTGTCACCACGGTTGAGATTCACAGGCTGATTATTGATGTCTGTGTTTCTAAAGTAATACATTAGAAAGTGAATTGATCAGGACAATTTTTATTAAATGTTTTGGATTATAAGAAAAATACAATTATCATGTGCTGTAGAACCACTAAACTGTTGCTATCAAGTTAAACCAGGTCATCTGAATGAGTTTCATTTTTCAGATCACAGCATGATTATGTCAAAACATAACCAATACTATCAGATCACACTTGTCTTTGTTCATTTGACTGTAATAAATCAATAACAGCCGACAAACAAAATTTAAACTTAAAGTATAAGGATCAAGAGCCCAACTAAAGCAAACACTTATCGCCATAACGGTGGCTTACAATTTTAGATTTTCTCCTTCAGTGATTCTGCTTGTTATCATCAGGTGTCTTCAATAATGCTCAATGATCACTAAATTACCACTTAATTATCTCATTAACTTTAACACTCTTGAGCAGGTGATGGTGATTTACTACTAATCAAGGAACCGGCTTTACTGATCAGATGCGCATAACAATATCGTGCGATTAATCGTGCAGCCCTAACACACACACACACACGCGCACATACACACACAAACACACACAGACATATGCACACTCTCTCTCTCTCACAAGCACACACACACACACACACACACACACACACACACACACACACACACACACACACAAAGACACACAGGTATGACTGCCACAGAGAGCATTTGTATCAAATTTGGCTAATGAAATCAGCCACACATGCAGAACATGTGTGAGTGAGACCTAATGCATGCACGTGCACACTCACATGCAGAGAGAGATGAAACAGAGATCAAATACAACTGACCTTTTGCACTTTAGACAGTTTACGTTGAGATGTAAGAGCTGGATCTGTGTTTTGAAAACAAATACATTTTTCCCACGCAAAAGCTATAAAAGAGGGTCTTTGGTCCTGCACACAGTTCATTCTGTGCTGGCAGTGTGGCGAAGAGGTACACTCTCCTCGAGACACTGGACTACGTGCTGGATTCCTACGAGCTTCAGCTGCACGAGTTACAAAGCTGACACCTGGACCAACCAGATACGCATGTTCTCGTGTAGAGGACATAAAGTCATCTTTTTTATTATTTTTTTCCATCAAGCATCCAAAGCATCTTGGTGAAGATGACAAATTTGGAAGAAAAGCGTGTATATGGCGCTGACTGGAGGGATGTGGACTGGACAGATATGGAGGCATTTATTGGTCTGCTCATTCTTGCCGGAGTTTATCATTCCAACAATGAGGCCCTGTCCAGTTTGTGGGAGGCTGAAACTGGGCGTGCTATTTTTTATGCTGTCATGACTCTGAAAAGGTTTCACATTTTGTTAAGAGTCATCCGATTCGATGACAGGGCCACAAGACCTGCTCGCCGCGAAAATGACAAGCTGGCACCAATTCGGGATCTGTGGGATTTATGGGTTGAGCGTCTCCCACTAATGTTCAACCCTGGTCCAGACATAACGGTGGATGAGTGCCTGGTGCCATTTCGAGGTCGATGCTCATTCAAGCAGTACATGCCAAGTAAGCCGGCAAAATATGGAGTGAAAATCTGGGCTGCATGTGACGCCAGGACGAGTTATGCAATGGAACATGCAAGTGTACACCGGCAAGCCTCGAGATGGACAGCCAGAAAGAAACCAGGGCATGCGTGTGGTCCTTGATTTGACCACTGGTCTCCAGGGACACACAGTTACATGTGATAATTTCTTCACTTCATATGCCCTTGGCCAGGAGCTCCTGAGAAGGAAGTTGACCATGGTTGGCACAGTTCGCAAAAACAAACCTGAACTCCCACCAGCTCTTCTGACAACGAGAGACAGAGCTGTGTTTTCTTCTCTTTTTGTTTTCACTGCGACACACAGTCTTGTGTCGTATTGCCCCAAAAGGCATAAAAATGTGCTGCTCATGAGCACGTCACAAGGATGCCAAAATCAGTGACGGGGAGGACAAGAAGCCAGAGGTCATCTTGGACTACAATCAATGCAAAGGCGGAGTTGACAACCTTGACAAGGTATTTACAAATTTTATGATTTGATGAATGCATCAATTTTGCTAATTTTCAAAGTTGGTGAGTTAGTGATTGGTATTTCTTTTTCTAGCAGATCTCCTAATTTGTTTGTGTGTGTGTGTGTGTATGTGTGTGTGTGTGTGTTTGAAATATTGCAGATGGTTGCTTGCTACAGCTGCAAGCGCAAGACAAATCGGTGGCCAATGGTTGTCTTCTCCACAATCCTTGATGTTTCGGCCATAAATGCCTTTGTGGTGTGGAGAGAAGTCAATCCATCATGGGAGAGAGGGAAGTGTATGAAGAGGAGGCTCTTTCTAGAGCAGCGAGGGAAAGCTCTGGTGTCCCCTCACATGGAGCGACGACAACACGTGCCTCGTACACCAGCCTCTGCAGCAATATTGAAGAGACAACAGGATTCGTCCAGCGAGCCAGGGCCCTCCACTGAACCTCCACCACCAAAGCGAAAAAGGTGTCAGGTTTGTCCACGGACCAAGGATACGAAAACTGACAAGCAGTGCGCAAACTGCAAAAGAGCCATTTGTGCTACTCACACAGTGTTCTTGTGCCAGATGTGTGTGGACTGATTATTGTTCTACCATGTGTTTTACATATAATTTTTTGATGCTTGTTATTGCTTTTATGTTCAGTGTTCAGAATGTGATTGTAAATTTTTGTATTGTTATTTGATGTTCACTCTTCACTCCTGTGCATTTTTGCATATTGCTGTTGGTTTTATTTACATAATATTTAATTTATTTTGCATTTTAAAGTTAATTATTATTAATTTTTTAAACTTTGTTTATTAAAATCAATAATATGCAACTACAATCTGACTCCAAGTCTAGTCCTTTAGGTGTGTCTTATGTGGCATTTTTCTGTCACATTTCTGTGGCATTTTGTAAAAACAGGCATTTCGAAATGCATCAAAAACTTTAAAAAAATCTACTATTTGAAAGAATATTTATTTTAAATGTTGTTTCTAATGTTTTTATATATATATATAAAATCACAAAATGTATCACAAACGTTGTGATACGAGCAGTTGGCCACATCCAGTAAAATGAATGGCTCTCTATTGCCTCTGGTGGTCAAAACTATTTCTTTCTTAAACTGTAATAATTTAAGGTTTATCTCTAACCAGCAGATGGCATACTTCTACACCTAACACCTAGATCAATATCCAGAAACAAATTAAATTAAATTTAGATCATCATTTAAGTGATTTTTTCATAAAAATGTAATATTTCATATGCAAGCTAATGGTGTAGTTGAGGAATTGTTTGGTAAATGGGTACAAAAGTACTTCATATCTCCAGAGGTGTCAAAAGTATTCACATTCGTTACTCAAGTAAAAGTATAGATACTAGGGTTTAAAAAGACTTCTGTAGAAGTTGAAGTATCAACTCAAGCTTTTTACTCAAGTAAAAGTGTAAAAATAACTGGTTTCAAAACTACTTAAAGTATAAAAGTAAAAGTAATGCAAAGAAAAAAAATGCCATTAAGGACAAAAGCTGAGGCCACGCCACAGGGGCCTATAGTGCACTACCACCTCCTCAAAACAACATGTTTCTAAAGGCCATGACTATAACGTTATATTAAAATGTTAATGTTGAAAAATTTGGGATGCACTACCTGTTTCAGCCACATATATGCCCATAGAAAATGAATTTCAGTCCAATTTCCATTTTAGTAAAATGCAAATACATTAAAGAACCATATGTGTGTCCTACTGAGCATTAACATGTGTTTCATGGAGAGGAAGATATGATGACTAGTTGCCTATAAGTATTGTAATGGTGCAAAAAGTCAAACTTCAGAGGCATGTTATCATCGAAATGGTATATGTTTATACTTCTCTTTAAGGGCGTAGGTTTGATTTTGAGATTGGTGGGGACTGGGGACATCCACAGAAGTGGAGGAATCAGGAAATTAATAGGATAATGTATTAAGGTTTTTAGTCTATATTGACCTTAACAATACGTTAATTCATTAATTCTGTAATGTTACAGGTAACTAATAAAGAAACTTTATAAATAGACGGCAGTTTAACAGCGACTTAACTTTACTCCGTTCATAGTGCAATGCAATAGTGCAATACTGTCTTGTTCCTTGCTTTTTGAAGAAGCCAAACACGTCGGCATCTTTCATTAAAAGGATATAGTTCACCCAAAAACGAAAATCATTTAGGCTACTCACTCTCAAGTTGTTTCAAACCAGATTCTTTCTTCTGCTGAAGACAAAAGAAGATATTTTGAAGAATGTCGATTATTAACCAAACAGTTGATTAAAGCCATTGACTTCCATTGTAGGAAAAAAAACATACTATGGAAGTCAATGGCTACCATCAACTGTTTGGTTATCGACATTCTTCAAAATATCTTCTTTTGTGTTCAGAAGAAGAAAGAATCTGGTTTGAAACAACTTGAGAGTGAGTAAATGATGACAGAATTTTCATTTTTAAATAAGTGAACTTATCCCTTTAACAGAAATGAACTGCGGCATATGTTTTGCATCAGTACTGTCAAGTTTGTCCTGTTGGACACGACACACAGCAATACTGTCAAGTGTCATTGTGACCATTGCTCTGAGACATGTTTTCAGCGTCCTAAGAGCACTGAAACTTCTTTCAGTCCAGCTGATGAGACTGGGATGACAAGGTTTCAACTTGATCAAACAGGCCTCTCATTTCAACAGACCAAGCTATTTTTTCATGTTTTATGGGGACTTTCCATTGACATAATGATTTTTATACTGTACAAACGGTGTATTCTACCCCCCTACACTAACCCTGTCACAGATAACTTTCTGCATTTTCAAAAAACATCACTTAGTCTGATTTATAAGCCGTTTACAAATAAAAAAAATAAAAATCCCGACAAGGATTTCGGATATTGCTATCTTTATGGGGATATTTTGATCCTATAATGTAGGGTTACACACACACACACACACACACACACACTCTCTCTCTCTCTCTCTCTCTCTCTCTCTCTCTCTCTCTCTCTCTCTCTCTCTCTCTCTCTCTCTCTCTCTCTCTCTCTCTCACACACACACACACACACACTCACACACACAAACAGGCGCACACATCTTTGTGGGGACTCTCCATAGGCGTAATGGTTTTTATACTGTACAAACTGTATATTCTGTCCCCTTACACTGCCCCTATCCCTAAACCTACCCATCACACACAACTTTCTGCATTTTTACATTTTCAAAAAACATTACTTAGTATGATTTATACACTGTTTTCCTCATGGGGACCGCTGGCTGGTCCCCACAATGTAGGTGATTTCAGGTTTTACTATACTTGTGGGGACATTTGGTCCCCACAATGTAATATAAACATGAACTCTCTCTCTCACACACACACACACACACACACACGCACACACGCTCATACACACACACACACACACATACACACACTCTCTCTCTCTCTTTCTCTCTCTCTCTCTCCCTCTCCCACACACACACACACACACGCACTCTCACACACATACTCTCGATTATGTTTGCCACTTATCCCGCGATTGTCTTACACAGTATATTGTAAAAACGGCTGTCCCCAAATCAATATTTGACGCGATTTCCCCCGTATTCTTGAGCAGAGAACTGTTGATTTCTCCGTCACTTACCGCATCTAGGTTTCTTAATTCCTTCGGATGAGTTTTGCCGCTTCACACAACCAAATGTAACAGCCTCTCACAAGTTAGAAAGAAAACACAAAGCCAATCAGTTTAGCGATGTGTGTTCAGGAGGCGGGACTCAGATCTATTAAACGTTTGTGTAATTGGCCATTTTTTGAACGATGACAACCCGAAATGAAAACAAGCCAAAATGAAATAGGAGTAACGAGGCTATTTATAAAATGTAAGGAGTAGAAAGTACAGATAATTGCGTGAAAATGTAAGTGTGGCGAGGGACGGCCGGGGGACGTGAGAGAACGGCGCGAGGCCGGTGGTGCGATTGCTAATGAGCAACAGTTGTGGAGCACACCGGTCTCGCATCTCTCACGGAGGAGCGGAAGCATAAAGGGGGAGCGACGACGTTGATGATCGAGAGAGGAACAGGCCTGTATTTTAGTTGTGTTTGGTTTTTGTATTTGTATTTTATTTTAGCCAGCAGTCGTCCGCGAGGGGCTGCTGGCAGTTATGTTTATTTTCGGTAGCCAGCAGTCGTCCGCGAGGGGCTGCTGGCGGTATTTTGGTTTGTTTGTTTTATTTTAAATAAAGTATGTTTGAATGTTCGCCGGTTCCCGCCTCCTTCTTCCCTGAACATTGCTACACTGGTGCCGAAACCCGGGAAGAGGGAGGAACGCGCTGTCAGAGAGTCCTCGCCGCTGTGGGGAATCCGCGGTGCCATCGAGCATGGTGCGCGAGTCGCCGTCGCTCGCCGTGGGCCGGAGCCTGCTGCCATCCGCCGGGCAGGGGAGGAGCAGGGAGCGGGGGACTCGCGGCCATGGACGCTCGAGGCGGTGCGCTGGAGTGAGTTGCCGGGGGGACGGTCGAGCTCGCTGCCGGCCGCCTGAGAGTTGGAGGGGCGGCTGCCGTCCGGGAGGGAGCGGGGGAGTCGCCGCCGCTCGCCGTGGGCCGGAGCCTGCTGCCGTCCACCAGAAAAGGGGAGGAGCAGGGAGCGGGGGACTCCTACCGTCTGCCCTAGAGCCCAAGGAGCCGTCGCCGTCCACCGGGCGGCGGAGGAGCGTCGAACCGTCCACCGAGGGCTAACGTTACCCAGCGTCACCGCCAGGCACCGCGGAGGAGATCGCCCAGCTGGTGGGGGACCAGATGGCAGCGCGTTGTGGGAACCGGACCAAGTTTTTTTTTTTTTTTTTTTTTTTTTTTTCTCCCCTCTCTCCCCTCTCTCGATCTGTCGCTCCTCATGCTTCCGTCTCCGTTTCCCTCGGCTTGTCGGTCCATACCCCCCCAGAGATCGCCGCCGCCGGGGGGGGGGAGTAGGCACAGGCTCGTGGGTACCCCCCGGCCTGTGAGGGGCGATGGGGGTATGTGGCGAGGGACGGCCGGGGGACGTGAGAGAACGGCGCGAGGCCGGTGGTGCGATTGCTAATGAGCAACACCTGTGAAGCACACCGGTCTCGCATCTCTCACGGAGGAGCGGAAGCATAAAGGGGGAGCGACGACGTTGATGATAGAGAGAGGAACAGGCCTGTATTTTAGTTGTGTTTGGTTTTTGTATTTGTATTTTATTTTAGCCAGCAGTCGTCCGCGAGGGGCTGCTGGCAGTTATGTTTATTTTCGGTAGCCAGCAGTCGTCCGCGAGGGGCTGCTGGCGGTATTTTGGTTTGTTTGTTTTATTTTAAATAAAGTATGTTTGAATGTTCGCCGGTTCCCGCCTCCTTCTTCCCTGAACATTGCTACAGTAAGGAGTAGAAGTAAAAAGTCGGCTGAAAAATAATTACTCAAGTAAAGTATAGATACCCAAAATTTATACTTAAGTAATGTAATGAAGTATTTGTACTTCGTTACTTGACACCTCTGCATATCTCCCAAAACACAGCATTAATGAATAGATGAGAAGTAAACAAAAAGATATATTATTTGAATGATTAAAAATTTATATTTTTTGTACAATTACTCTATCAATTGTTGGGGTCATATGGACCCCAAAGCCAAGATTTGTAAACAGGAAACGAAGACCATATTAGGGTTAATGCAAAACCTGTTGTCTGTCACAAATGCAAAATCTTTCAGTATGGAGACACTCATTTCCATTTGAACTTTGCAACAACATAAGGCTCTTCATTCAAATGGCTATGCAGAGCATGAAAATAGCCAGTGACTTTTGTATCATGTATATTTTAAAGGGCAACCATTAACAAAATCAAACTCTTCTATAAATGAAGGATGTATTTGAAAAATGCATTGATATATATATATATATATATATATATATATATATATATATATATATATATATATATATATATATATATATATTGTTGTATTTCTATCCCGCTGTAACCACTAGATACTTCTAAAAACAATTCCATAATCCTCCGCAATCAAATATTGCCCTTACCTCTGAATTATAGAAGTGGGATGTCGATCCAGGGTCCTCCAGTCAGTTCAGTCTGGGGTCGGTTCTAATATTTTGGTTCTAATATCCAGTATTAATATTTCATTATAAAAATTCTTGAAATATTGTTAGAGAAAAATTACTCATAGTCTTACGAATTACGAATTTTACGAATCATCACAACATGTTTTCGTTTTATTTAAAAAGATTCAGATTAATACAAAGATAAAAATTCCAAAGACAAAAATAACAGAAACACGTTAAAGTCTTCACCCGAGGCGCGGTCCCGAAAATAGCTCTACCCTCCTTTTTATATTAACCCTGTTCTTAAGGGCCGCCCTCCAACTACCAGCTGTCATTATAGTGCAGCTAAAATTCCCTTATAAGGTAAAACTCGGGACTTATCCTAGTCCCTTATTATCATAAGCTTGCAAAAGCACATATTCTAGTTTTCTTTCACACTCATTTTATGCAGCACATATATAAAAGCTTTATATGGTAAGTTCCTCTATCGTAGCCGACTTGACCTTTCTCTGGCCTCACACCTTCTCTATGTCTGGGGCAAACGATGTTCAAAGTTCCCTTTTTCAAAACACATGTGGTCTCAACCACCTTATACATATCATGTTAGTATAGCTGACCACACACAAATACATTTCTAATAATGACCCCTAAATTCGCCGGCCAAGCCCAAACTAGGCTTTAAGTAATTTGAGCTTGCCCTGCAAATTCAACACATCTTCATCTGAACTTATTTAATTTTCAACCATAATACTGTTTGCAAAGCGTATTATCTTCTCATTTAATCGTTCAGCTTGTTTGATAATCTTTATGAACTGCTGTGCACGATGAATCAGTTCGTCTCGAGGAAGTTGAGCTTTAGTGGAGGATCTTCTCTAGCGCCTTTCTCTCCGTCTTGCGACTTCTCTTCCCGTTGTCTCTCTTGAGGTGTTCAACTATAAGATCATCCATAGAAATCTTAACCTTGTCTGTGACATTAACACGTCTAATTTCTAAGTTATCTTTATCTGATACACTCAATGCATTCAGACAGTCTTTAATATATACAGTTTCTGGAGAGTTTTCAGAAGAAGGTTTTTCAGCAGAAGATTTATCAGAAGACTTCATATTCAATTGTTCTCCAATATTTATTACAATATATATTAATCATATCATATATGCCTATATATAATAATTTACAGTATACAAACATTCAGTATACGTTAGACATCAATTTACTGTGCATATGAATGTTTGGGAGCGGACTCTGGAGTGGACTGGAGTGACTGTGACTAAACACGACTAATACCAGAGCAAAGGGTGAACCAGGACTGTGAGTATAAATAGAGTGAGCAAACAAGGGTAACTAAATGAGGAGCACCTAAACTGAATAGTCAAATCAATCTGTAACTATGGTAACAAGCAGACAGGGGAAACTGAGGGTGTGTTTACATGACAACAATGTGTTAAAAACAGACGACAACATTGTCAAAACGATCCCTGTTCACACAGATCTGCAAAAATGACTGTATTATGCTGCCATGCCAGTAGTAGTTTGTCACGAAACATCTCAAGAAACATATATAAGCGCATGACGACGTTACTGTTTTCACAAATTCACGTTTTTGTTGTTTACATGGAGACGATAAAGCCATAATTTTCAAAACCCGTTTTCAGGCCCCAAAAACGCTGTTGTTGTGTAAATGAATGGCCAAAACGCATAAAAAGTTTTCTATTTTCAGTTGAAAACGGTGTCGTGTACACATACCCTGAAAGGACAGAACTAATCAACAACTAGAAAAACTGACCATGAAACAAGGGCATGAACAGAAACGAGAAACAGATCAAAAACAAACTCAGAACATGACAGATACAATCTGTCTTAATATCTTACATAATTTATATGTACATTTTCATTTAAGTAAATGTATCTTGGTTTCAGGATATTTAGATTTTTTTAAATCTACAAAATAATAAAAAAAAATACCTGTTACAAATAGCATTTGTTTTGTTTTCAATTGACTTAATGCTGACTTTATCAAAACTCAAAAAAATCCAGCTCAGCCTAGTACATAAACCTTTATGTACATGTTTGACAGAGTTGACAATGAAAAGTTTGCATAACAATGGATGTAAACTAGGGCTGAACGATTAATTGCATTTGCGATAATATCGCGATATGATGAAATGCGATTTTGTAACCGCAAAAGCTGCGATTACACTGGTCACGTGACACGCGAGAGAAAAGCAGTCTGCAGATCAAGCATCAACTTGGCACGCTACGCATAGGTCTGGCATACAGGAAAGAACCGTTTATTTTTTTTATGTATGTGATATTGTGTTATTTATTCTCTCTCCAACAATTCTGGATCGATTCAGAGAATTTCGGAATCGAGTGTGAGCTTAGTTTTTAAACACAGATGCGTGATGACGCTGCGCGTGCTTTAGAAACAACCGTATTCTGCTTGCTTCTAATTTCGCTCTCTCTCTCTCTCACACACACACACACACACACACACACACACACACGACACGGCTCGAACCTTCCGAAAAATAAGCTTTCATAAAGTTCGGGGTTTAAGCGAATTACAGGGACAGTCGCGGGCTTCATTGCACAGGTTTTGCCGCTTTGATGTTACTCTTGCAGTGCGCGGTCTTGGCCGCCGGAATTTTCCTTACAAATGCTCCACAAAGGCATTATTTATGTCTTTTGGAATGCAGTTGGCTTATATATTAAAAATATGAAAATCACTGAGAAAGCGCTTTGTGAAGAGCGCTCGTGCATGCGGCTGTGAGCGACTCATTGGTTAAATGTACTTGCATCTCAAAATGCTTTTGACGCGAAATGAATGTAAACACGGTCAGTTATTTCGTAAACCAACAACAGGACAAACCACATTTACAATTTCAAAAGAGATATGTGCATTAGTGTGAATGCAGCTTATCGTATAGGGGGAAAATCACTCCAGCTCTTGAATGGAAAACGTTCAGACAGCCTACTTTTAAATACTGAAAGCACTTTTTGTTTATTGCTTGTATTGTTTTTTTTTTTGTTTGTTTTTTTTGTTCCTCTTTATTTACTAGTTTTTATATTTTGAAGCTATATTAGTTTATAGCCCATTTAAAATTCTTAACATGTAATTGGTTTAATTGTGCTTTTATATATATATATATATATATATATATATATATATATATATATATATATATATATATATATATGATTTAAAGTATGTACATTTACACATCTAATTATATACATATTTTAAGTGTTATTAAGATTAATTAATGAGAAAAAAATTAGATCGGATCATGAGCTGCCTAAAGATTCCCATCCCTACTGTACAATGATTTATTGCTTGTCTTTGTCGACTTATACAGAAGGTAAAGAACTTAAAGTAATCGCATATTAAATCGCAATCGCAATATTGGTTAAAAAAATCGCAATTAGATTATTTTCCATAATCGTTCAGCCCTAATGTAAACGGAGCATGGCTGGATTCTCACTAACGCCTCTGGCTTCTCTGCGGTGCAAACTGGCCAACTGGGATGTTTTCTGTCACTAATGTGTATGATTGCATTTATTCATTCATTCATGCATGCGTTCGTTCGTTCGTTTATCCATTAGATCACTTGCTAACACTTTTAAACCTCATAGTAGACCCACACGGATGAATAAAACATACAAAAATCATAAAAACAACAACATAATCCTAAAAGGTTAAAAAGCTGGAGGACACGAATAACAGGACCACTTCCCACGTACCGACGAGGACATGAAAGGTTCAGTAGATAATTTTTCTCTAAGTGAATGGTCAATGTCATGGTGTAACGAACAGCTCTTTGTAAATTGTAATCTTTTCTGGGAGTGACTTGCTGATGGCCTGCATCCCAGCAGAATCCGTGCGGATCTTCTGTCGGACAACATCTCCAGGATGCCACGCGCCAAATCTCAAATCACAGAATTAGTTCTACCCACTTTAAATGAAAGAAATGCAGACTGTGTCTGTTCCCCGAATAGTGAGGTCAAGTAATACATTTGCAACAGGATCTAGAAAAAAACTGATCGTGATTAAACCAGAAAAAACCCAAATAAGTGGGAAAAAACAAACTATTTCTAAAGCTTGGGCTCCTAAACATTAGATCTCTCAGACCAAAGCTGGTTATTGTAAATTGAACCGGGTTCAATTTTATTGGCCAGTGTAGCAATGTTCAGGGAAGAAGGAGGCGGGAACCGGCGAACATTTAACAAACTTTATTTAAAATAAAACAAACAAACCAAAATACCGCCAGCAGCCCCTCGCGGACGACTGCTGGCTAAAATAAAACACAAATACAAACACAACTAAAATACAGGCCTGTTCCTCTCTCGATCATCAGCGTCGTCGCTCCTCCTTTATGCTTCCGCTCCTCCGTGAGAGATGCGAGACCGGTGTGCTTCACAGCTGTTGCTCATTAGCAATCACACCACCGGCCTCGCGCTGTTCTCTCACGTCCCTCGGCCTCGTCCTGTTCACCACAGCCAGGAACTGGCAAATGCTCAGTGTACCCAAACACACAAATGAAACCGATGAAAGGACTAACAGTACGGGCACTATCTTATCTAGTATATTAGAACCTATTGCACCCATCAGATTAAAAAGCTTGGAGAGAAAACTCTGTGCCATGGTACAACAGTAGCCTATTACTCATGATCTCAAGAGAGAAACTCATTTAGACATTTAGAGGTCTTTAGAATCGTGTGTAAAGACAGTATGTAAAAAAGCCACCAGGGCCGAGCATCTCTGCAAACTCATAGAAAATACTCAGTACAGTGGCTAGATTAGGAAATAATCAGACCTGAACTGGATGTTCAATCACAGTTTAGTAGTAATGACTTTGACTATGAATTTCTTCACTGACAAAATCAAAATAATTCTGATGCGAATCACGCACGCCAAATCCATTGGCTCGTTTAATAGTACTCGAAGATGATAGGCTCCCTGGCATGATCCCCATTCAGTCGACCGTCGACTACGTCCTCCGTTCCCTCCTTCAGGGAACGGTGGGTTGCATACTCAACCAGGACGTTCTTTACACAGGTTCATGAATCCTATACATGAAATAAAGATGTACACAATAACAACGGCAGACAAATCATATTGATTCAACAGACATACAGAACTGGGCCGTCATTAAAAATAGCTCATAGCCACGCGGCGCGCTCGTTTTACAGGCGCAAGTTCATTGTTGCAAAGCAACGACAGACGCCACGGGAGAGCACGTTCTTGTGGAAAGGAGAAAGCGGTGCGAACTGCGCTCTCCATGATGATGAGGAAGTATTAGTAAAGAATTTTACTAATTCTTTACTAATACTTGGGGGTAGGGCATCTAAGATTATCTTGTCCCGGGCCCAAGCAAGACTGTCAGCTGGCCTGAGTTAATGTATTAACTAACATTAACTAACAGTGATCAATACAGTTGTTACTATATTAGTTCATCTTTGTTAATGTTAGTTAATAAAAATACAGCTGTTCATTGTTTGTTCATGTTAGTTCACAGTGCATGAAATATGAACAATAACACTCACTGTTTCTCCTTCTGTTTCAGAGATGGAAATATTGTCTAGCCTGAAAGTCTAAATGTGGAAATAAACAAATGAGTGATGAGGATAGTGATAATGTTAAAAAATACAACCTTTGATTTTGACAGAAGGGAGGAGAGACACGGTTGATCATGTGATGCGCATTAAAAACATCGTCCTCCGTAAAACGAGTATCGCTCTCTCTCTCCATCACTAAAGAAAGACAGACGCCTTTAATCAACCATGAAGAAGCTCTTGAAGTCCCTGTGGATCTCGCTGGGTAAAGTACAACATACATGATCTGCTATTTTACTAGATTCACACTAATATTTTCTGCGGTTTCTACAATTTCCCGCTGTGTTCAGAATGTTGCTGTGTTTGTAGTTTAGTTTGCACTCATCTCTCTACTGTGGATTTATAGCATAAAGTATTGACATTTTTTGCAAAAAAAAAAAAAAAAATCGAAATATTCTAGATTAGTTGTTGTTTCATACATTCATGCTTGACTATATTGAAGCCATTTTTAACCAGTAATGAAGTATTATATATATTTTTTTAAAAAGTGTTCTATGTGAATATATAGTAAAGAGTAATTTACTCTTGTGATCAAAGTTTTCTGCATCATTACTCAAGTCTTCAGTGTCACATGATCCTTCAGAAATCACTATAATATGATGATTTGATGATCAAGAAACATTTATGATTATTATTAATGTTGAAAACAGTTATATGTTTGTGGAAACCGTGATACATTTTATTTTTCAGGATTCTTTGATGAATAGAAAGTTCAAAAGAACAGCATTAATTTGAAATGGAATATTTTGTAACATTATAAATGTCTTTACTGTCACTTTGGATCAATTGAATGCCTCAGTGATGAATAAAAGTATCAGTTTCTTTAAAAAAAAGTTTCAACAGTGGTATAGATTAAGGTTTTGCTTGTGGATCTCTGGGATAGTTTTTCTCAGATTATTATTATTTTTTTAACTACTTTGCAAACAACGGGGGCAGTCATGGCCTAATGGTAACAGAGTTGGACTGGTGACCCAAAGGTTGCTGGTTCGATTCCAGTACCGGCAGGAATATGACTGAGGTGTCCTTGAGCAAGGCACCTAACCCCCAATCGCTCCCCGGGCGCCACTCAAGGCTGCCCGCTGTATCCACGTTTGCTGTGTGTGTGTGTGTGTTCACTACTCACTACTCTGCTCCTAATGTGTGTGCACTTACTTGGATGGGTTAAATGCAGAGGTCAAATTCCAAGTATGGGTTACCATACTTGGCCATCATGTGTCACTTTCACTTTCACTTAAATCTTATGTAAATGTAAATATTTGCATATATAAATATGTATGAAATGTAAATGGTCTGACGGTCTTTGTCTGTGTGTGTCAAGCATATCTGGTAATGGTTCCTAATTCCTAATCTTTAGTTTAGATTACAATATTCTGCTGGTTGCAGATTATTATTATTATTATTATTATTATTATTATTATTATTATTCTGTCAGTAGTTTCCTCCAACATGGTCATTATACAGATCAATGTTTTATGTTTCCATTATCATTCAGACTATATTGTGTTAGTGACAATATCAAAGAAAATTAACTACAAATCTGAATGTGATTCAACAAATTCTGGTTCTCTGATACTTACTTGAATCTCGATTCCAGGGTTTGTATTGATTGTGGAAAGGGCAAATGGACAAGAAGGTAAGTACCAATCATTTTTTGAACCTTTGTTTTTTTTTTCTGTTTGACAAAAATTTTGCCTTTGTCTTTGAAAACTTTTCCAGAGAATGCAGCACTTTGGGGCAAAACTACTCAGTCGTCGATTTATGCAAACTCTTTCCCTGAACTTGCCATTGATGGTTCGATCAACAGCTGGACTCACACTAACGCAGAGACCGACCCGTGGTGGAGAGTGGATCTACTGAAGGTTTACAGCGTGAACAGAGTGACCATCACTAACAGAATCAGCAATGGTAACAGGATAAACGGGGCTGTGATTCGAGTCGGGAACTTCCTTGACATTTACAGCAACACCATGTGAGCCTTCCTTTGACTGTTTTGATTAATGTTTCTGCAGATGAACAGAAAATGATAACAGATTATCTCTCTAGATGTGCTGTAATTTCTAGTCTTGCATCCAGTGCCACGGGCACTTACTCATGCGGCGGGATGAAGGGACGTTATATGGTTGTTCATATTCCTGGAGATCAGAAGATTCTTAGTATATCTGAAGCTGGAGTCTATGGGTATTTGGCAGGTAATTCATTGTTGTATAGCACTTTTCAATATTTAAAGTAATAAATCATTTTTTATATTCCACAGCTCTCTGAAATACTTGAACTTGATTGGTCAATCAAGACATTACCAATGGTCAGTAGCAGCACTGTATAATAATCGCTCATCCGGCAATTCTTTCATGTCTTTGTTTGTTTTTAAATGAAACCAGAGGACTTGAGTAGGCCTACGGTAATATTGTCATAGTGTTCTTTTTGTTGCCTGAATGACTGTTTTGGACATGCTAATAAACCGGTAAGAATTTAAAATGATTTCTTCTCAACTCTATTTCACGTCCCCGTCATTTTTTTTTTGTGAAAAACTCTGAAATAAGTGGTACAACTGAACATTTTCTTTTAAATGTCCGTCTTCTTTGGACTCGTCTTGGCTCAAAGACAGTGGCGGCTCATCAGGGGAGGCAAGGGAGGCCCAGCCTAGCCAAAAGTTTGAGGTGAAAATGGGCGAAGGATGATTTAATCTAATAAAATTTCCAGTTATTTATGTTGTCTCAGAATGTGTATTTCTTGATTGTAATTTCACTACTGTAAGTGAAACCACCTCAAGCCTCTTCCTCGAATGTGCCAAAGCTGCGAAATGCAAATCTGAGGGAATAGAGAAAGGGAGGGGGAGGCAAATCCATAGCCGGATACTTGTGCCTTCATTGCTAAAAGAATTAGCTAATCACCATCAAGTATTTCACTTTCAGCGATTATGAGTGTTTAGAAAAGTAACATGGCAGAGACGTAAATTACGTGATATTAGTTTGAACTGCTTCCACTGATGTAACTATGGAGAGTAGAGATATTGAATTTTTGATCGCAAACAAATTAACTAAACTACCATTCAAATAACAGCTACAAATTAAAGATGAAAGAAGACCTCATGCCTAAATTGGATATAGGCTATAGAACAATCAGCTTCAGTAAACGGCCGAACGTGCTCATTTAACACGGACATTTTAAAGCAGCTAAAATTTTGTCTGCCTCTTACCCAACACCCGCCACTGCTCATAGCTGCTTGCCAGGAACTGTTTTTCTTTGCGGAAGCTTTGCATTTAATGAGTGATATAAAGATATATATCACGTATATTTGCAGCAGAGATAGAAGTTTTGATAAGCTCGGAAGAAAAGGAAAGGCTTTTCTTTTCACCTTAGCTCACTCAAAGACAAAGACAAAAGTTGAAGTCAAAAATAAAGATGAGTCAAGACAAGTTTTTATTTATTTTCTAGGAAATCTGGCAGTAGATGGCGCCGCTACACAGTCGTCAACATCTGGGGACTGGTTTGCTGTAAAGGCCATTGATGGTAATCGAGGTCTCCAGCAGTTGTACACGGGATGCTCCTCAACCCTTAATGAGACTAACCCATGGTGGAGGCTGGATCTGCGTGATGTTTACAGAGTTAGTAGAGTGGTCGTCACTAACAGACGAGACTGCTGTGCAGAACAAATAAACGGAGCGGAGATTCGCATCGGGAACTCTTTGGAGAACAACGGCAACAACAATCCCATGTGAGACTCTTGAGGTTGAAAGAACATGAGAGAAATGCGAAGACTCAACACACACCTCCTTCATCAGTTTCTCTCTCTGTCTGTAGATGTGCTGTTATTCCTGCTATTCCAGCTGGCGAGTCCTACAACTACTCCTGTGATGGGATGGACGGACGTTTCGTGAATCTGATCATTCCTGGAGACATGAAGACACTCACTCTCTGTGAGCTGGAGGTTTATGGAGAAGGTGAAACATCATTATATTTTTTATCCACAAGACACAGTGAGGAGTTTTAATGAACACAAAGTCAACTAATTCATATATTAACATGCATGAATTTATCTTTGTCCAGGTCCCTGTTTAAAAAGGACATTTGTAAAAATGCAGTTCAACTCCATCAATGATTTGACTGACCCTTCAATGAGAGAAAATGTTCTGAAAAAGGTGAGAGAAAGAAACCAATTCAACCTTATAGATCTAATGGTATTTTACAGTGATCATGAAGGTTGAATGGGATTAAAGTGATGTGATAAAGTTTGTTTGAGATTTGAGCATATATCATCATATTCTGAGGCCAAATGTAGCTGACTTCAAAAAGTTATTGAAGAAAAAAATTTATGTAAGATTAATCTAAGCGGTTTATGCAACTGGTAATAATTTCAGTATGAATGTTATTTTCAGTTGGGATCTGCTCTTGCTGATAGAGGATTCACAAATACGACACTTCGATGGTCTCAAACTCCTAAACGGGTTATCCAGAAGGTGAACGATGATAAACGTGAGTCTTATAATGACTTATAAAATAAGCTGCACAAATAGGAATGATTATTAAATTGTTAAGAGATGTAATAGGCAAATGTTTTATTTACAGGTGGTTGCGGTAAAGAAAATTAACACTCTGGAAATCAAGACTTTCTTCAATTCCTTAAATTCACATTAATTAAAGACAATGAATCTGATTCTAAATTTCTTCATAATTATGTGTTTACAATGTAAAGACTGTTAAAGGACTTCTGCTCGCTTCCCTGTTACTGTTATTCACATATCTAAGAACTATAAAACACCTTGTGTAATTGTGTATTGTCAACAATCAGAGATAGTAATAAATGTACTAATAAAAAAATTAGTAGGTAAAATAGAACATAAAACTGAGTTTTATTGAATGAAAAAATATGTTTTAACCAGCTTTTTAAAAATATAAATTATAGTAGCCTCTTTTACTTCAGATAATGGACAAGTGTATCTTTGTTCATTTATTATCAGATAATGTGCCAGAAGGCTAGCACTAGATGATCTTAAACTACGATTCGGGACATATCTCGACAGACAGTCTGAAATGTATAGAGGTGCCAGATTGTGCAGTGTTTTATAAACTAATAAAAGAATCTTAAAATCAATTATTTGATGAACTGATGGGATCAGATTCCTGAGAAACTTGTAGAGGAATGACGTAGGAGAATAATTGCTGGAGTATAACATTGGAGAGAACTCGCACTAGTTCAAACTATGTCTATAAACAAGATCTGACGCTGAACTGGTGCGAGGTGTGTGCTTAAAGGGTTAGTTCACCCAAAAATGAAAATTCTGTCAGTATTTACTCTCCCTCATGTTGTTCCAACCCCGTAAGACCTTCGTTCATCTTCGGAACACGAATTAAGATATTTTTTGATGAAATCTGAGAGCTGGATCACTCCTCCATACTCCTCCATAGGCTTCTTGAGGGATTGAACTTGCAGGCCCCGAAAAGTTATTACAGACATCGTTAAAATAGTCCAAGTGACTACAGTGGCTCAATCTTAAGTTTATCAAACGATGAGAATACTTTTTGTTCGCAAAAAAACAAAAATAACGACTTTATTTCAACTATTCATGTCCTTCTCTGTGGGCCTCGAGTCAGTTCACTAGTGTAAAAGCGTAGAGCTTCTGTTGTTGTACGTCACACGCATCACACACATGACCAGCGTCGGCCAATAGTGAGCCTACGTGTGACGTAGCTCTACGCTATCACACTACGCTAACTGACTAGAGGCCCACAGAGAAGGAAATGTATAGTTGAAATAAAGTCGTTATTTTTGTTTGTTTTTGCGCACAAAAAGTATTCTCGTCGCTTGATAAACTTAAGATTGAGCCACTGTAGTCACTTGGACTATTTTAACGATGTCTTTAATAACTTTTCGAGGCCGGCAAGTTTCAATCCTTTTGAAGCCTATGGAGGAGTGATCCAGCTCTCAGATTTCATCAAAAATATGTTAATTCGTGTTCCGAAGATGAACGAAGGTCTTACGGGGTTGAACAACATGAGGGTGAGTAAATACTGACAGAATTTTCATTTTTGGGTGAACTAACCCTTTAAGTAGCAGAACTGTAGATGAGGGAGATGCAGTGCAGGTGTGTGTGTGTGTGTGTGTGTGTGTGTGTGTGTGTGTGTGTGTGTGTGTGTGTGTGTGTGTGTGTGTGTGTGTGTGTGTGTGTGTGTGTGTGTGATAGGGGTTGAACGACTTCAGATTTTTTGAAGTCGACTGTTATGACATCAAAGTCGAGTCGACGTCGACTAGTCGATGACGTCATTCATAAAAACACAAGAGATGGGACTGCTTTGCAACATGACACAATTTGCAATTAATTAACAGAAAATTATACAGATGCTGACAGACAGCTTATAATGGGGCCATTTACACCTGGTCACTTCATGCGTTTTTACTGATCTGATTTATGAAAACGATTCCATTTACACCTGGTGCACAACCAGATGCATTTACACTTGTCCAGTTTCGTCTGTTAAGCGGCCCAGACCTCCTCCTGAAGTGGTTTGAGCGATCGGATTTAAATCCGTCTCGAATGCGTTTCGGAGGGCATTTACACCTGGTGTTTTCACGATCGGATAGCTATCAGATCACAGAAACACATGAAGTGGCCAGGTGTAAACAGCCCGCTATTTACATCATCATTCAGGATGAAAAGAAAAAAGAAAAGGAAAAAAAGCTATAAATTCACATCTGCGCCTTAATGATGCGCCGATCCAAGTAATACAAAATAATATTCCAATTAATTGCGGGTGAATTAGAGGTAGGCTACATCATTAAAACAGTGAAAACCGTTAAAACAGTGAGCGTGCGTCATGCTTTTACTTTCGTTTTCAACAATATCTAGTGTTAGGTTAGTAAAGTATTTCCACACACTTGATGTACCAATGCTGCTTTCTGGGCTCTGGGCTCTTCATCTGTTGTCGTCTGCAACATGTTAGTATCAAAATTAGCGCAATCATAGTGTCACATGATCAACGCGACTAGTCGACGTCAAGCTTAAAGCGTCGCGGCATTGCATTAAGGTCGACTAGTCGACTAATCGACTAGTCGGTTCAACCCCTAGTGTGTGATAGTATTACGTGCAGGTGAGTGCCAGGAAGGATTATGGGGAATGAAGTGCAGATACAGTGACTGTGACAGTGAACAAGAGTGTGCTTTACCCCCGAATATCAGCACAATTTTAAATGTAATATTGATTTTATTACAACAAAAAACAAGACATTCATTTTTAGTTGCCAATGAAAATAGTTCCAAACAAAGCCAAAGCAGAACAGTTGTTTCATCGAGCAACGGCATTTTGGTGAATTTGCGATTTGAACGAATCATTTGAGTGATTCAATTACCCATTTCTGAAGACGTTAATGTGCTTCATTCCTTAATGAATCAGCCGTTTGAATAAATCAGTTGAATGAATGTTTCAGTGTCCCACTCCTTAAGACCGTACCTTGCCGCCACCTGCTGGCCGTTACTTTCATATTTAACCGTCTGGTGTCTGAGGTGTTTTCTGGGCCCTGGAGATGCTTTGAGATATGCCCTGCCATTTGTGCTTATTTCTGTTAATTATAATATTTTCATGACAAAATCTTCTTCACAAGACTTTTGAGAACTGGATCTTATAGCCTAGAATTATTGCTTCAAAATGATGTGATATGATGCTTCATATCACTCGGTCTCACGAGCAGCTTTGGGGCTCTCTGATCACTGTTTGGTTCATCTCATACCGACCAGTGTTGTGCAAGTTACTTCCAAACTGTAATGCATTATATATTACTTGTTACTGTTATTTAAAAGTAATTCATTACCTTACAATATTATTGTCTCAGAATTGTAATTACATTACTCCTGTATTACTTTTGAGTTACTTTCACCAAAATAACTATACAGAAGTAGAACTTAACATTCTAAAATGACTAGGGCTGTAACATATGCGATATGAAACCGAAATCGCCACACTCAGATCCACGAACCTGCAGAATCGCGACACACTCCTTCCAACTCCCAGCGTTATCCATACGGTCCAGATCCAATGCTACCACATCTTTAAATTACTATTAGTATTATTTGAAGTTAACTTAACATTATAAAATACGTAGACCTACACCACAAAACTAGTTGAGGATAAATTATTTAAAATTTGGGAATTCCAGCGTTATGGACATGACATTTGCAGTCAAAACTTGAAATATAAATTCTCAGAAAATGCATTAATACCAAACTATTGAAACGTCTGTTTATCCATAGGCTCCTCCCTGAAAGGAGTCCAGACATTAGAAAAATATCAGTCTACACATGCGTTTTATATTTAATATTAGGGAAATAGACAGTCATGCATGACAAAAAAAATCTTTAACTTTTAGGAGGCAACGATTTTTGTTGTTGTAATTCTGTGAATTACACTGCGCAAATCGGATGAAGAAGGGTTGGCTCTCCACAGAACATAAAATATTCATTTTATTTTATTTTTCGTGTTCGCAATTTATGAGGAAAAAACAATGTTACAGACGTGACAGTTCTCCGTTATGGACGCAACCGCTCTGAAGCAGCATAAAAGACTGCTTTAAAACTCTCACAGAGACCTTACACAGAAAGCCTTTCTTTAAAGTGAATTTCGTTTTGTATTAATTGTATCTTAATTTTAATCAATGTTTCATCAACCAATTACCTGGATTTAATAAATAAGAAGTAGGCTAAATATAGCAGACAATTATAATCATGACAGGAGGTGCAATTAAAACAATTAAAATGTCTCCTTGCTATATTTGACATATTCATAATCATTGCTTTTGCCGGTTCTTTGTGACAGCTTTTAGGTGCTTTATCGGCAGCGCCGCCGCCCTTACATGAACGCATCACCACCGCATCAAAAACACGATTGCGTGATGAAAACATGAAAAATACCACATAAACATAGCCTAACTGTTTAGAAAGAAAACACAGAACGAATAGCCTAATGCGCATACGTCCATCTCGCGAATGTATAGTTTTCTTCATGCCATCTTCACCATTAGCCGCTTTTCCACTGGCCAGCGCGAGCACAGAGGCCGAAATCATACCTCACGGCACTCCTGTAAAAAATAAATCGCTATACAAATATATCAGACGCTGCCATTTAGTCTTTATTTACAGACTTGGACACCACACGCGGCTATTGACTGACCACGAACAGGTAATTTAGCATACTTGCATTTTTCATTCGTTAATGTCTCGCGGTCTTGCTGTTTTTTTTTTTTGTTTTTTTTTACAATTAAAACTAAAAGTCTGTTGTAACGCAAGCCTTACTGAACATGTACCGAGTAAAATATTACTGAAAATTGATTAGTAATGCCTTACACTACTGCGTTACAGCAAAAAGTAATATGTTACTGTAATGCATTACTTTTGTAATGCGTTACTCCCAACACTGATACCGACCTACAGGCAGAAACTGAAATCAGCTAAACCTGTAATAAGGACCGTAAAAAGATGGACTAATGAAGCAGAGCAGGATCTACAGGCCTGCTTTGCACTGATTGGACTGTTTTTGAAGCTGCTACCAACGATCTGGATGAGCTCACAGATACTGTAACATCATATATAAGTTTCTGTGAGGATACATGCATTCCTACCAGGACATTCTTATCATTCACTAATGATAAACCATGGTTTACTGGAAAACTCAAACACCTTCGTCATGCCAAAGAGGATGCTTACAGAAGTGGGGATAAAATCTTGTATAACCAGGCCAGAAACAGATTGACAAAGGAGATCAGAGTTGCTAAAAGAAGCTACTCTGAAAAACTGAAAAACCAGTTTTCATCCAACGACCCATCTTCAGTCTAGAATGGCCTGAGGAACATCACCAACTACAAGTCACCATCCCCCGATCTGTGGACAATCAACACCTGGCTGACGATTTAAATTCATTTTATTGCAGGTTTGAAAAGCCCTCATTCACACCACACACCCGGTCTGATCTGCACTTCACACATTCACCATCACCTCCTGCACTGCCATTACTCCCCCCTCCTGCCATCCTACCTGAGCTTAAGGTCTGTGTGGAGGACGTGAGAAGAGTCTTCAAAAAACAGAAGACTAGGAAAGCCTCAGGCCCAGACAGCATCTCATCTGCTTGTTTAAAAGCCTGCGCTGACCAACTGGCCCCGGTCTTCACGCAGATCTTCAATAGATCATTGGAGCAGTGTGAAGTTCCCTGCTGCTTCAAACGCTCCACTATCATTCCTGTCCCCAAAAAACCCAAAATCACTGGACTTAATGACTACAGACCTGTCGCTCTCACGTCTGTGGTCATGAAGTCGTTTGAAAGACTGGTGTTGGCCCACCTGAAGGACATCACTGGACCCCTGCTGGATCCCTTTCAGTTTGCTTACAGAGCAAACAGGTCTGTGGATGATGCAGTCAACATGGGACTGCATTATATCCTGCAACATCCCGACAGACCTGGGACTTATGCAAGGATCCTCTTTGTGGACTTCAGTTCGGCCTTCAATACCATCATGCCTGGTCTTCTCACAGCCAAACTGACCCAGCTCTCCATACCATCCTCGATCTGTCAGTGGATCACCAGCTTCCTGACGGACCGGCAGCAGCGAGTGAGACTGGGGAAACACACATCCAGGACTCTCACCACCAGCACTGGCGCCCCTCAAGGGTGCGTTCTCTCCCCACTGCTCTTCTCCCTGTACACTAATGACTGCACTTCTAAAGACCCCACTGTCAAGCTCCTGAAATTTGCAGACGACACCACTGTCATCGGTCTCATCCAAAACGGTGACGAGTCTGCTTACAGACTGGAGGTTGAACAGCTGGCTGTCTGGTGCAGTTATAACAACCTTGAGCTGAACACGCTCAAAACAGTGGAGATGATCGTGGACTTCAGGAGGAACAGCCCAGCACTCCCCCCACTCACCATCATGAACAGCACTGTGGAAGCAGTGGAGTCATTCAGGTTCCTGGGCACTATCATCTCTCAGGACCTGAAGTGGGACAATCACATTGACTCCACTGTGAAAAAGGCCCAGCAGAGACTGTACTTCCTTCGCCAGCTGAGGAAGTTCAACTTGCCACAGGAGCTGCTGATTCAGTTCTGCTCAGCCGTCATTGAGTCTGTTTTATGCACTTCCATCACTGTCTGGTTTGGTTCAGCTACCAAATCAGACATCAGGAGACTACAACGGACAGTCCGGACTGCGGAGAGGATCATTGGTGCCCCCCTGCCAACCCTCCAGGACCTGTACTCTTCCAGAGTGAGGAAGAGAGCAGGTAAAATCATCACAGACTCCACTCACCCTGGACACCTCCTGTTTGAACTGTTACCGTCAAGACGGAGACTCAGATCACTGGCCACAAGAACATCTCGGCACAGGAACAGTTTCTTCCCACAGGCCATTTCCCTTCTGAACAGTTAACATATCTCCCAAGGCATATGCCTGTAAGTGCAATACTCCCACTGTTTAGTGCAATATCTTAAAAATTCAGGTGATATTTATATTTATATTTATTCATACTACACAAAATACTATAAATATGTTCATAATCTGTAAATGTTTATTCTGACAAAACCCAACTGTGACCATATATTTTTTATAGTATTTTCATATTTTTTATAATTTTATTTGTAGAATTTGTATTACTATTACTTGTTGTATCTGTATTTGTAAATGTGCACTGGAAGCTTCAGTACCAAGGAAAATTCCTTGTGTGTGCAAGCACACTTGGCAATAAAGCTCTTTCTGATTAATTTCCACATGTTCTTTTGTGAGCACTGATTGGTAGGGATGGGGAAATGAAGCCTCATGAAGCAATGATGCTTTCCTCTGACTGTTCCGGGAAAAGATTCAAAGCTTCGAGAGTGTCGAGAACAGCGCCATCTGGTGCTTATTTAAAATAAAGCAGCCAGAAGCCTGTGTAAGAAGCTGTCAGATGAAGCAATCACAACACACTCCATAGTTTCAATGTTATGTGTACAAATAAAAGCCTTACACGTTTGTGTTTGATTTGTCCATTAAATAAATTCCTAAGTGTGACAAAATATAAAATTAGCTTATATGATTCAATAAGACCTAATGTAGGCCTACTGTCTCTCTTTCTACATACACACACACACACACACACACACACACACATACATACATACACACATAGTGAATAAGGACATTGTGTGATAGGATCATCTGTTATTAAATGTGCCTATGACACTTGGCTGTGATAGTGCTTATGTAACTGTAGGAATGACAGAAAGGTGAAGTTTTTAATTATTTTTATTAAGAAATAAAAGCTGTTTCACAGTGTTGGGGCTGACAGTACTTCCCCAGCCTAGAGAACACTCTTTCACATGGAACAGAGGAGGCCGGGGGACACAGAAACTGTAATGCCAATGTATATAGATGGGGGTAGAGATGTTTCTGCATTCTCCAGTATTCAAGTGGATCTTCAGCTCTTTATGTTTGTCTCTGTAAGGTATTTATCCACTTCTACGATCACATCCGAAGTGGCATCTGAGCTTTGTTTGTGCTGTTCTACAACACTGTCCAACAGAAGACAAAGGTTTCCACCTCAGAAGTGTGAGGAAAGAAAAAAAATGATTGGGAGTGACTGTACATGAATATTGACTGAATATAAGACACATCAACGGTCAACAATTATAAAATACAACAATAAAATAAGCAAATTTTTAAATAATAAATAATTAATTAAATTTTTATTTTTTCTTCTTCTTTTTTAAAAATGCATACATACATTGGAAGCTATAAGCTCAAAATATTCCCAGATAGGGGAAGTCTTCTCTTTTTTTGGCTGTTGCCATTGCTCTAAATACAAACCCTTCACCAAACACCAACACCCTAAGCCCACCCTAACCCCAAATAACAATAAAAACACCAAAAGTGCAAAGATTTTACAAAAACAAAAAGACACAACAACAACAAAAAAGGAATAAGTAGTTTTGGTTATTTAAATGTAACTTTCAAAGTACAGCATTCTCCTCACAAACCCATCAACCAGACTGAGCCGACAAGGACTCGTTAAGTAAGATCTGCGGTTCGAGCTTCTGACACCCAAAGCGAAACACGCACGTGATTGGACAGAAAGTGAGGCTTCATTTGTCATCGATCACGTGACTCTGGGAAACCAATACACACCCCGATACGGGGCTTCAATAGAAATTGCTTTGCATATGCGATACACACATCGAAGCTTCAGTGTCATCATACGTAACATCACTACTGATTGGATACTAGAGACAGTGAATCCAAGTGCAATCCACGCTGGCAACGAGGCTACAGCACATGGCCAGCAACGTGGCGCTGAGGACAACGTTTCACCGTTGACGGCGATCTTTTTTCACATTTTGGATTATAGGATTACAACCATTGCATCACACTCAAATAGCCTTGTGGATTTGAAACTCATTTCATCTTCATCATCACTTCAACTTATCAAAAGACAGGACATTCAAACGATAAGTTTACTTCATCTCATTGACTCATTATTGAAGAGACAAAGACCTTTGAGAGTCCTTTGCAGTTTATTTATTGTCTGTTTGGCACATATATTAAGCACTGGTGGGGAAAATAAAATGGGTTTAAATATGAATTTGTTTTGTGAAGAGATTTATTTATCAGTACATGTCAAAAATCTGTTGAACCCCCTCAGAGTAACTTCTTTAAAAGAAAGGAGGTGTTACAACACATAGGGCTGCTTATAGCTGTAGCTGAAATTAACTTATTTCATAATCCATGAACTTCACATGATAATCTTATTGCTAAAATGTCAATGTTTTAATTGACTAAAACTAGATTAAAATTATTTAGGTTTTCTTTGACTAAAACTATACTAAAATGCCGAGACTTTTAGTCGTCTAAAATTTGACCAAAACAAAATAGTATAAGGTTGACTAAATATGATAAAAACTAACAAGGACATTTAACACAGGACTGATACTGAGACTAAAATTGAATAGCTGATCAAATGAACACTAGAATTAACCAGTCTCTTATCTTTGCAGGGATGGTGAGAGATCGTGACGGCTGAATCCTGGAACGCACACACCTCAGTTGCCGCAGGGAAGTGAAGTCCAGGTGAGTGGTGACGATGGGGATAGACGAAGGAGCAGAGATCTTTAGAAGAGAAAGGGGACGATGCAGCGGACGGCCTCTTCCACGAGCGGCAGGACGATTGGGATGAGACTCGTGGAAAGTGAATAGTAGTGACTCTGCTGCCTCAGTCAAAAGGATGGACCTGTCCTTTGATATTGAGTTCATGTTAAGCCTTCGTCCTCTGTTCGTAACCTTGGTGTCTTGATCGACTCAATGCTATCTTTTGGCTCTCACATTTTTTCTCTTGTTAAAAACTCTTTTTTCATCTTCGTAATATTGCACGTCTTCGATCTTCTCTCACTCTAGCTGATGCTGAAACCTTAATTCATGCATTAATCACATCACGTCTGGATTATTGCAATGCTTTATTTCTTGGTCTGCCCAAAAACGTATTGCAAGATTACAGTATGTTCAAAACTCAGCAGCAAGAGTCTCTCCTTCACCAGTTCTGCTCACATTACTCCTCTGCTTCATGACCTTCACTGGCTACCCATGGCAACACGTATTCACTTTAAGATATTGCTTCTAACGTTTAAGGCATTAAATGATCTTGCACCTCCATATCTGTCTGATCTACTGTACTCTTACCACCCTGCCCGGTCCCTTAGATCAGCTGAACTTGGTTTATTGTCCATCCCTCATTTCCGGTTGTCTAGAGTAGGTGGAAGGTCATTTAGTGTTAATGCTCCTAAATTATGGAATTCACTACCCATTACACTTCGTAATATCTCATCTGTGGCTTCATTCAAGACTCAGCTAAAAACATATCTATTTAACATGTATTTTGGATAATGTGACTATATGTGTCCTATGTGTTTGTAATGTGTGTAAGGGTGTGTAAATGTATTTATAATGCACAATGTAAAGCGACCTTGAGCTACGGAAAGGCGATACATAAATAAAACTTATTTTTATTCGTGGGGTCTAAGATGTCATCTCTGGAAACCCAAGAGCGTTTCTTAGGGCCTTAACCTTCCTAGTCCACCAGATATTCTGCCGCCACATTGTCGGGAGTCCAGAATTTCACTGACAGTGTAGATGGTGCCATCGTCCATGAGCGGCAGAGGGGGTTCCTCCATGGGATCCAACTCTATGGAGTAAGAAACAGAGGAGTGATGAGGTTTCGGAAATGAGACATGGAAGGTGGAGTGAATTCTATAGTGAGCAGGGAGTTGCAGTTCGTATGTGACTGGCTCCTTCGTCATCCTTCGTCAAGTAAACCCTAGGTATCTGGGACTCAATTTTCTGCAGGGCAGGCACAGCTTGATGTCCATCGTTGAGAGCCACACCATCAGCCAGTGTTGGTCTTCAGGTAGTATCCGTAGGAGTGGCTCACGGTCACACCTAGGAGAGTGAAGAATCCCTTCCAAACACGTGAGATTAATTGTGGTCTGCGATCCAAAACGAGATCTTCAGGAAGGCCAAAATAACAGAATGCATGATTAAATAGCAGTTCTGCTGACTTGAGGGTACATTGAGGGGTACCAACCGTCAGGATTTAGAGAATCTATCCACAAATACAAATATACAGGTATTACCTTCTGAATGAGGCATATCGGTGACAGATATATAAGCCAATGATATAATACCCAAAGATATAATGACCAAGTGTACTCCTGAGGTGTGACCAAGGTGGATCAGGTGGACACCCTGACCGAACTGCTTCAGAGGCACTACATTAGCAATTTGCTCCGTCAAGGACCACGGGATGGGACTAATGATTAGGCTAGAGGGGATCACAGGCTCTGGCGATTCAGGAGCACTTTCAGAAGCATGAATACGGGATAGGAAATCAGCTTTGGTATTTCTTGATTCAGGAAGATAGGTGATGGAGAAATTGAATCTGGTGAAGCACAATGCCCATCTGGCCTGCCAGGGGATAAGTCTCTTCTTATCAGAAAGATACTCCAAGTTCATATGATCGGTGAGTACTGTGAATGGATGGTAAGCGCCCTCTAGCCAGTGCTTCCACTCTTCCAGAGAGAGTTTGATAGCGAGGAGTTTGCTGTTACTGATATAATAATTCCTTTCCGCCAGGGTGAGTTTCTTTAAAAAGAAGACACATGAATGGAGTTTAGGAGGGTTCCTCTGCTGCTGCGACAACACACTGGTAAAAGCCCTCTTGAGATTATTACGCCTGCCTTTTTCCCCCCATACTGGCACTGCTATACAGTTACGTTAGTTGCAAACGTTAGTTAGGCAACGTGCATTTCAATTAGTACTTATTTATTAGTATTTAATAGTTTGTTTTTATTTTCACTGCTTATTTTTCAGTGCCAGAGCATATGCACATATGACCTTATGTGTTTTCTTTTGATTGTTTAATACTTAATGCGATCAATTGCATATTTCTCCATAATAATGGCCAAAAGAACTAAACATACACCATCATTGTTTGTCCTACAGAAACGAGTAATACATCATTTGAAACTACTTTTGTGTACACGCACAATAACAACAAAACCTTGTGCTTTTGTAAAATAAAGAAAACAGGGTGCGCTTTCTGCTGTCTCAGCTGCGAACTTCTTTCTGAAATGCATCATAAAAATAAACCAAAACTTCCCACACAGACATGAGAGATGTGTCTTTAGAAAGCTTGACTTTTAAATAAAGTAAGTCATATTGAAAACAAATATTCTCTGTTAATATAATCCGTATGAAACCAAGGAGAGGTATTTTTGGATTTGGCCACACCCACGCACTGTGCAAGCCATTCATACAGTAATCGTCCATGTGTGCCTGTAAATGCCCCATCACCTTGACAAACAAAGCATCAAGCTTCGTCAGCTTCATCTACTTTTCAGTTTGGAAGACTTGGAAGTTTGGAAGATGTCAAGTAACGAATAAGCCTTGAATTTACCTTGAATGCGATTGATCCAGCAGAGGATATCATTTCTGACAAGCAAATAATTTATTCTTACATTAGTTCACGTGTTGTTACATAAACTTTTAACTTTTAAAACTTTTCATAAACACATTTTACTAGTTGAACTATTGCCAAACTAAAATCTGTGAAATTGCCTGAAACATTGAAATAGGTTATACAGGCAGGTAGACAACCTTTCATTGCTAAATGTTTAAATAAATTTAAGTGTTGTATGACACGAGGATGTTTTTATGCTCTATAATATAAATCACAGTATGATTTAATATGAGCGTTTACAGTGTAACATGATGAATATTACAATGTTTAGACCAGTGTTTACTGTGAAATGCATATTTTGTTTGTAAACAAAATATGGCCTTTCTAAAAAAAAAACATGTCTTTTTACTTAAAATTTTTAATCAATATATTATTTTATGTGAATGAGTGAGCAGGATGATTTTCACATCGTTTTGAAGCAATAATTCTAGGCTATAAGATCCAGTTCTCAAAAGTCTTGTGAAGAAGATTTTGTCATGAAAATATTATAATTAACAGAAATAAGCACAAATGGCAGGGCATGTCTCAAAGCATCTCCAGGGCCCAGAAAACACCTCAGACACCAGACGGTTAAATATGAAAGTAACGGCCAGCAGGTGGCGGCAAGGTACGGTCTTAAGGAGTGGGACACTGAAACATTCATTCAACTGATTAATTCAAACGGCTGATTCATTAAGGAATGAAGCACATTAACGTCTTCAGAAATTGGTCATTGAATCACTCAAACGATTTGCTCAAATCGCAGATTCATTCATTACCACAATGCCGTTGCTCGATGAAACAACTGTTCTGCTTTGGCTTTGTTTAGAACTATTTTCATTGGCAAAAGAGAGCAAAAACAGACAATATATTTACAATATTGTGTTTAAAACCAGCTCAAAATGAATGTCTTGTTTATTGTTGTATTAAAATCAATATCACAGTTAAAATTGTGCTGATATTCGGGGGAAAAGCGCACTCTTGTTCACTGTCACAGTCACAGTATCTGCACTTCATTCCCCATAATCCTTCCTGACACTCACCTGCACGTAATTACTATCACACACACACACACACACACACACACACACACACACACACACACACACCTGCACTGCATCTCCCTCATCTACAGTTCTGCTACTTAAGCACACACCTCGCACCAGTTCAGCGTCAGATCTTATTTATATACATAGTTTGGACTAGTGCGAGTTCTCTCACGTGAGTATCTCTCGTATTGCGTAATATCTTACGCTATGGGGAAAACCTCTTTTCCACGAGATACTGAAGCCAAAAATTATCCTTAATTTTGAATTAATGTAAAACGCTGTGCGGCAGCATGCAGACATAGGCAAGACGGCTCGCGCGCCTATTGGCTGCCCTGCGGCAACAGCAGCAGCCTATCGAGAGAGGCCCTGCGTGACGTGATACCCAATGGGGGCGCTTCGCGCCCATTTCGTCACGTCCCGCCAGAATAGTCGTGGCCTTGGCCTATAAATACGCTCGACAGGCTGATACAAACTGATTTTCATCTCTTCAGCGAAGCACTACTGCATCGCTGGATCCGGAGTGAGAAGCCGTGCCGTCTGATAGTAAGCCTTCTGCGGGACGAGCCTTCGAGCCTGAAGCCGCTGGCCTTCACCTTGCCGCCTTCAGCCGCCGTACCTGCTACGCTTTCCGGCATTAATATCCTTTTTCACTGCTAGGGTGTGTGTTCGCCATCGCGACTCACACACTCTCTCTCTCTCTTTATCTAAAAGAGCAGCGTCTTTTTAAAGACGCTTCGTTCCTGTGGAACTATTGCCATGGTGACTCTGAGGACTTGCCTGGCATTTTTTCTCCGAGTCTGCACTCCCGCCCGCTGTAGTGCCGCGCCGCAAAGCGCCGTACTCAGCGGGTCCCCGAGCCTTCTCCAGCCGTGAAAGCTCACCGGTTCGCCCGCCAGCTTCACCAGCTTCAATCGAGTCGCTCACTGACGGACAACGGCCGCCGCGCGCCGCTGCTTCCGCCATTAATGACGACGAGATAGCTGCATCTGTAGAGAAGGCATCGGACAGTGAGGATTGGGCGAGCTCTGTGGACCTCCCCCCTTCTGCCCGCGAGTCGTCAGGGAAACAGGCCAGCATCAAAACCGCGGCTAGCTTTCTTTATGTTATAAGAAAGCTACCCCGCCCCCCCGTGGGCATGCGTCACCGGCTAAATGAGGAAAGAGTGTGTTTTTAGTCCCGCCGAGGCCGGACCAATCTCCATTTCTCAAACATTTCTCAGCTCCTCTTAGTTTGAGCGGCTGAAAATGTCAATATTGCAGCAATGAGCCTGTTGTATAACACACACGCCTGCAAACAAACTGCAACACACACAAAACTGTGATGACGCTCTCTTATCTGCACGAGCTATTTTAAGCTTTTGCTGTTCCCCCTGTGGCTCAGTGGCGAAACCCAAAGCCTTCGCACGTGACCCGTGTTCGATCCCAGCTCTCGCAGCAGATAAAATTTAGTCTTGCTGCGGCCAGACTTGCACCGAAACTTTTTGCTCGTTCAGTTCCAAGAAAATGCGACTGTTCCAGTGTATTTTGCAGTTAACAAGCCGGTACCATGGCCCGCTTGCCTGCACACAAATGCCGTTTCCACGGCGACCCAGAAGAATCATATAAGCAGTGTATTTTCTGGTATTCCGGCCACAGCCGATGGTGTTATGAGTGTAATAAAAATGCCCACAGCCCAGTGTTCATTTCTACACACAAACACAGCCCGCCACAGTAGAGGGCTTGCACATATGAGATCGACTCATGTCAATTGTGCATTAAATGTAGTGAATGTGCACACAACCTAGTGCCCACAAACACTACACACTGCATGTGCCACGTTTTCTGTAAAACGAAACCAACACACATACAGTCAGCTAAGACCCACGGTGTTTAAGTCTCGCTGCGGCCAGACTCCACCGAAACTTCTCGCTCGTTCAGTTCCAAACAATGTGACTGTTCCAGTGTATTTCGCAGTAAACAAGCCGGTACCACAGCCCGCTTGCCTGCACACAAACGCCATTTTTACGGCGACCCAGATAAATCCCAAAAAAGAGTGTATTTTCTGGTATTCCGGCCACGGCCGATGGTGTTATGAGTGTTGTAAGAATGCCCACGTCTCAGTGCCCATTCCCACACACAGACACAGCCCTCCACAGTTCAGGGCTAGCACAAATAAAATCGACTCATGTCGATTGTGCAAAAAAAAAAAAAAAAATGTAGTGAATATGCCCACGACACAGTGCCCACAAACACTACACGATACGTGTCCCTCGGTTTCTGTAAAAATGAAACCGACACACATTCAGTCAGCACAAGCCGACGGTGTTTTCAGTGCAGTGAGTGTGCCCGCTGTCCCGCGCCCACATTCCCTCACAGACACGCTCAACCCCATGGGGTTTGTCCCGCTCGCTATCTCTCCACAATCTGTCATAGAGAAATCGAGCGCGACCAGGCTGCCCGCCTTGATCGGCGAGTCGAAACCACGGTAAACAATTAAGTATCTCATCTACTTCGAGCCGAAATAGCGAATCTGTTGAGCAAAGGGGCCATAGAACCTTTATCTCAGGCTCAGAGCAAAGGGGGGCTATACAGCAGATATTGTCTGGTACCGAAAAAAGACGGGGGTCTCAGACCCATTCTAGATCTGCGACAGCTGAACAGAGTGCTTATGAAGTGCCAGTTCAGAATGCTGACAACCAGGAAAATCCTCGCGCAAGTGCGCCAGGGAGACTGGTTTATGTCAATAGATCTGAAAGACGCCTTTTTCCAAAAAACAAATAGCGTCACGTCACAGGCGATTCTTGAAATTCGCCTTCGAGGGCCAGGCATATCAATACACAGTTCTACCGTTCGGCCTATCCCTAGCACCCCGTACATTTACGAACTGCATGGACACGGCCCTCGCACCCCTGAGACTTCAGGGCATGCGAGTTTTGAACTACTTGGACGATTGGCTGATTCTAGCTCGATCACATTCAGAGCTCATAGAACACAGAACCACATTACTCGAGCATCTCGAGAATCTGGGTCTCACAGTCAATTGGGCGAAGAGTTCGCTGTTTCCTAGCCAGAAAATCTCTTTTCTGGGAACAGTGCGGGACTCGCTGTCTATGACAGCACGTCTGTCGCCGGAGCGCGAACTGGACATTCAGCGCGCCGCGAAATCCTTTCGCCGCGGCTCTATAGTCCCGCTCAAAAGGTTTCAGAAAATGCTGGGCCTCATGGCCTCGGCATCTTCGGTACTTCAGCTGGGCCTGCTTCGCATACTCCCACTGCAGTTATGGCTGAAAGCGCGAGTTCCACCCCGGGCATGGACCTCTGGTCTGTACCTCAGGGTCGACATGAAATGCGTTTCGGCTCTGGAACCTTGGAAAATAGCCGACTGGTATCAGTCAGGCGTGAGTCTGGGGACTCCCTCGAGTGTGACGGTGGTGTCCACAGATGCCTTCAGCCGCAGACTGTGGGGTTACGGAAGTGCTCTCCTTCCTTCAGGAGCTGCTGGTTAAGGGCAGAACCCCATCCACGCTCAAAGTATACGTGGCTGCCATAGCGGCGTTTGCAAAACCGACGTCTGGCCAGTCACTGGGGAAAAACGACCTGGTCGTGCGATTCCTCAGGGGAGCTCGGAAGCTGAATCCACCCAGACCCCCCTCAATCCCTGTGTGGGACTTTTCTACGGTTTTGAAGCCATGAAAGGTGCCCCATTCGAGCCAATCCATTTGTCAGACATGAAACATGTGTCTCTCAAAACGGTATTCCTTATGGCTCTCGCTTCAGTGAAACGCGTAGGGTACTCGCAAGCGTTTTCAGTAAGCGCGTCATGCATGGAGTTTGGGCCTAATGCCTCAAAAGTCATACTCAAACCAAGGCACGGGTACGTGCCCAAATCCCTCAACACACCATTCAGGGCCCAGGTTATTTCCCTGTGCGCTCTCTCGGTTCATGATGAGGAGGAGGATGCGAGTCTCCTTTGCCCTGTCAGGGCACTGAGAGCTTATGTGTCCCGCTCGTCTGTCTTCAGACAGACTGAGCAGCTCTTCGTTTTGTTTGGCGGACACTCCAAGGGACTGGCCGCATCAAAACAGAGCCTATCCAGATGGATAGTCGATGCCATAGCGCTGGCTTATGCTTCTAAGGGCCTGCAGTGTCCTTTGGGTGTCAGAGCGCACTCCAATAGGGGCGTGGCCTCGTCGTGGGCGTGGTCTAGCGGGATTTCCTTGCAAGATATCTGTATGGCGGCAGGCTGGGCCTCGCAGTCTACATTTATAAGGTTTTGTAACCTAGAGGTTCCCACCTTACAGGCCAAGCTGCTGTCGGTCTAGAATTCAGTACTATCTGCCCCGCTGCGCCAGTGCAGAATGCTGAGTTTTGCTTGTGCATCGCTCACTGATCGATAGAACAGCTCCATGGGTGTTGAATAACCCGTACTTATACCCAGTTCAGGCTGAACACGTTCACCCTGTCTGCGTGAAACACTGTTAACCTGTTAAGCTGCAAGCCCACTTTTGAAAAATCCCCAGACATACCCAAACTGAAACAGATACAGTTCATGAACCCTTTGCACTAAAAGCACAAGTATGATCTCATTTGAAAGCTGACACCTGGTAGTTTATTGTAAATGTAGAATTAATTATTGTCATAATGAATTTTTCTTTTTAAATAGCTTCAAAGTTTTGTAAAGTTATTAGAAATTTATTTTTATGAAACATCTTCATGAAAATAAAATTGAAGTTGGCCCTGGAGCAATCTAGAAATGCACTGCAGCTAAAGCCATATGTGTGACCATTTTATATTTAAAATCTGAAAATGATAAGTCTAAAACTCTGTATTTAGTTAAATGTTTTTCAAGATCATGTCAAATTACTTTATTTTGATTAGACTCTAAAATGCAAATTGATGTTTAGTCATCTTCTGAGTCATCTATTCAGTCTATTGTCTCTATTGTTTTGTGGTGCAAACGAGCCCCATTCAGTGTCAGTCTCCCCCTGCACACATTTACACCTCACCAGACTGGTTATGGCTCTAAATATGCATTTATTTTGTCTTCATTATAGCTACTAACGACTGGGTATTCACAGGCTATTCATAGGGTTTCAAACCCTAATTTCTTTTATCAAAGTTCTCAATAAATATTTGAAACTGGTATCAAATCCACTGAAACATTTCAGTAAAACAATAACTGCTGGTGGCAGGTGCACCTGGGCTAGCTAGCATGTTAGCTTAGCACACCATCAATACACGACCATTTATGAGATTAAAACCATGTTTGTGCTCCAAACTTACTTTATAACGCAAGTCGAGTATTTTAAATAATCTTCTGTGATCTAATTTGGCTTCAGATAAAAAAAAAAACCGACAGAAAATGTATTATTTATAGTGTTCTGCACGATGATGAAATCTATATCGACGCATTTCAACCCGTTCACACGCTCACACGCCACACCTTGTATTTCTCACGCTGAGGAGTAAGGGAACTTGTCCCGCTATACAATTAATGGACGAGGCGCAGGCAAATGGAGGGAAATTCTCTGCCGAGTTCATAGCACCTGTCTCGATGGTCTCGAGTTATACAGAGTTTAATGCCAGCTACCAGCCAATCAGAAATTAGAATTAGTTGTTTCCGGGTAAATTATGTGTTCCCGCTGCAAGCACGTTCGTTACTAGACAACACGCGCACACATGGAGTGGAAGTTGAACGAGCAAGATCTGATGAATGAATGCGGTTTGCGGACCTCTTCATTTATTTTAATTTTTTTAGCATTTTGATTTTACGATTCCTGGACGATATCTCTTGCCTGTGATTAAAGACAGTGAGAGCTGATGTTGAGGAGTATAGCCAAATTCGTGCTAAATTATTTTTGATGCATTCAAAAACTCTCCAACTGCTTTTAAAGGGGTCATCGAATGCAAAATACACTTTTTTATGGTGTTTGCATATAAATGTGTCTTTGCAGTGTGTGGACACAACCACCATGCAATGAAAAAATCCATTCACTTTTTTTTAATCCTCAAAAAGTCAAAAAGTTGTTGCTCATTATAATTTAAAGAGACATGCACCGAAACGGGTCACTGTGAACAGAGCTGTTTTTGAGGAGGTAAAAAGGGTGTTGTTTTACACTACCATTGAGAAATTTTAACCAAAGTATGTTACAAACTTTACATGAACACCCCAAAGAATCATACCAACTTGTGGAAAATGGGCATCCGATGACCCCTGTAAAGGTGACCGGTTTGGGTCTTGACATTCATGCTCAGGGCAAGTTATGACACAATGTTATGTACATTGAGTACTGATGTTCAGTTGGCTTGTTTGGGGTCAAATTTTTCAATAAATTTGTATTTTTTAAATATAACTTTATTTTATTTGGATGAATTTGTCTTTTATCAGATTTACCAATTGTTATAATTTCCATTTGTGCTGGTCAATTATGAACATAGGCAAAATTGAACTGCTAGCAAAAATTGAAGCGAATTTGGTTGGGTCGAGGGACCGCTGCTGCAAATATTCCTCCCCTAACAGATCTCACTCTAAACTTTTGCTAAAACTTGAGAGCCCTGTTACATTATAAATATAATCTATTATTATGAAATACCTGGCATGGCTTGAAGAACACAGGTAACTCAAATATCATTGCAATCATGTTTATTGTCTTCAAAACATCTTTATCTGCATGTTACAGCGATCTCTGTCAGTTACTTTCTGTATCAGTGACCCTGGAATGTCACATGACTATGGGTCTTCTTCATGATCCATATATGGACTATTATTGTGCATATAGCGCCCTCAGGCTATTGGTACGAATTGAAAACACAGCACATCTCAGTAAGAAGCGATCATAATGATTACATCGACGCATTTGGGTATAAATTCAATAAATATTATTCTTGTCTATAGAAATATGATGTGAATCTATGAGAATATATCAATATTTCTCCAAGTCTGCACATTTTTGAGCTAAAGCCTTGAGGGACGTTGTTTTGTGAATCGCTGTCATGACGACAGCACAGAGTGTTTTTTTTATGAATGGACCAGCTGACGCTCATAATTAATATTAAAGGTATCAACTAATTTTTTCATTTCATAACTCCTGACACAAATTAAGACATAACTGTCACTATAAGTTTCTCAGAATACAATAGTGGTCAAATACTGAATCTTGAGTCTTATATCTTTTTAATGATCTATAGTTTGTCAAGGTATAACATTAAATCTGATAGTAAATTTGAACTAAATAAAAAAAAAAAAAACGCTTCAGTGCGCCGACGCACTGGCGAAGGTTAAGAGGTTAACATAACTAGCTCCTGTGGGATGCTATTTCATGGGGAATGATGCTTGCAGCCTCTCTTCTCCGACTCTCTGTGAGTCTATGGTGATTATGCACTATATGAGCCCCGGGCTACTGCCCTTGGGACTTTGGTGTCGGATCCCAGTACGCACGGCGAGTTGCATTGTGTTCCCCATAGCGTAAGATATTACGCAGTACGAGAGATACTCTCGTAAGAGAACGTACTTGGTTACTAACGTAACCTCGGTTCTCTCTGGAGAGGGAACGAGTACTGCGTATCTTGGCGTGCATACAACAGCGCTGGTTCGCTTCAGTGATGAAAACCAGTTTGTATCAGCCTGTCGAGCCATATTTATAGGTGCGAAGCGCCCCCATTGGGTATCACGTCACGCAGGGCCTCTCTCGATAGGCTGCTGCTGTTGCCGCAGGGCAGCCAATAGGCGCGCGAGATGTCTGCATGCTGCCGCACAGCGTTTTACATTAATTCAAAATTAAGGATAATTTTTGGCTTCAATATCTCGTGGAAAAGAGGTTTTCCCCATAGCGTAAGATATTACGCAGTACTCGTTCCCTCTCTTGAGAGAACCGAGGTTACGTCAGTAACCGAGTACGTTCTCTCCAATGTTATACTTAGGGTTGCCACCCGTCCCGGTTTTCCCGGGATTGTTCTCTTTTTTGAGCGACTGTCCCGGAAAATTTATATTCTTTCCCGGGACACGAATTGTCCTGTTTTTTTGTGAAAATGTAGGCTACTTCTAAAGTAGAATTTCCTGGTTTCAAATTAAACCGTTTCCTTCTTCTGTTACTGTGTTTTCTTCATGGTTGTGTACATGCAATCCTGTGTCCCTAAACGGGATAAAACGGGTAAAATAGTGGATTGGCCGATGCCAGGCGTTTACTTTTATTTGATTGGAAGCAGAAATACAAAGCGCCTATATCGCCTAGCAACTGCCTCTGATGTCGGTCGGTCGCGCGCGTGCGCGCGCATTCACACATCCTGCAGGATGAAACCGTGCGAGTTTAGTTGCTAGCTAGCTTTTTTAAAACTTTATATTTACCTACTCAGTTTTGTGAAATGGGGGAGAGACGGACGAGGAGGATAACACAACAAAATCGGATGAGCCATCAGTGTCAAAGAAAAAACGATTTACAACCTACAACTCAGACTGGGCAAAAAGTTGGTTGGTCAAAGCCGAACTTCAAGTTAGATTAAACTTTAAATAATCATGCTTGGAGTTTAAAGGATTCATTGAGGGACAGCCAGGACTTCTGCAGGCAACAAAAAGGGATGAGAAATACACATGGAAAAAGAGGTGAGAAATGTCAGTCTTAGGTTGCCCAAATTTACTAAGTTAACACATAAAACAAAGTTGTTTATAATCTATTATAATACATGTAATCATGTTTTAATTGCTAAAGAGTATAGCCTATCATTCTACAAATGATTAGATTTTATAATAGATTATAATACAGTATATGTTTACACAAGTTTTCTACAAAAGTGTATTTAATATATGTATTTAATGTAGAAAGGAGTCCAGAGTGAGTGCATCTACGTCAGGGAATGCATCTACATTAGGACAAATATAGGTAAGAGAGGCAATAGGGAGTCCTACAACTGTTAACATAGTATATTTGCAAATATGGGTTGACCCCCCCCAAAAAAAAAAGTGTCCCGGTTTTTCACAAATCAAAGGTGGCAACCCTAGTTATACTCCAGCGATTATTCTCCTACAAGTTTCTCAGGCATCTGATCCCATCAGTTCATCAAATAATTGATTTTAAGGTTATTTTATTAGTTTATAAAACACTGCACAATCTGGCACCTCTATACATTTCAGACTGTCTGTCGAGATATGTCCCGAATCATAAGATCCTCTAGTGCTAGCCTTCTGGCACATTATACAGTAAAGCATAAACGATCTGGTGGTACTTCTTTCAGCCACTAAGCTCCAAAAATGTGGAATTGTCTGCCAGATGAAGTAAAAGAGGCTACTATCATTTATAATTTTAAAAAGTCGGTTAAAACATATTTTTTCATTCAATAAAACTCACTTTTATGTTCTATTTTACCTACTATTTTTTTTATTAGTACATTTATTACTATCTCTGATTGTTGACAATACACAATTACACAAGGTGTTTTATAGATCTTAGATATGTGAATAACAGTAACAGGGAAGCGAGCAGAAGTCCTTTAAGAGTCTTTACATTGTAAACACATAATTATGAAGAAATTTAGAATCAGATCCATTGTCTTTAATGAATGTGAATTTAAGGAATTGAAGAAAGTCTTGATTTCCAGAGTGTTAATTTGCTTTACTGCAACGACCTGTAAATAAAACATTTGCTTATTACATCTCTTAACAATTTAATAATCATTCCTATTTGTGCAGCTTATTTTATAAGTCATTATAAGACTCACGTTTATCATCGTTCACCTTCTGGATAACCCGTTTAGGAGTTTGAGACCATCCAAGTGTCGTATTTGTGAATCCTCTATCAGCAAGAGCAGATCCCAACTGAAAATAACATTCATACTAAAATTATTACCAGTTGCATAAACCGCTTAGATTAATCTTACAATTAGTCATACATTTTTTTCTTCAATAACTTTTTGAAGTCAGCTACATTTGGCCTCAGAATATGATGATATATGCTCAAATCTCAAACAAACTTTATCACATCACTTTAATCCCATTCAACCTTCATGATCACTGTAAAATACCATTAGATCTATAAGGTTGAATTGGTTTCTTTCTCTCACCTTTTTCAGAACATTTTCTCTCATTGAAGGGTCAGTCAAATCATTGATGGAGTTGAACTGCATTTTTACAAATGTCCTTTTTAAACAGGGACCTGAACAAAGATAAATTCATGCATGTTAATATATGAATTAGTTGACTTTGTGTTCATTAAAACTCCTCACTGTGTCTTGCGGACAAAAAATATGATGATGTTTCACCTTCTCCATAAACCTCCAGCTCACAGAGAGTGAGTGTCTTCATGTCTCCAGGAATGATCAGATTCACGAAACGTCCCTCCATCCCACCACATGAATATCTGTAGGACTCGCCAGCTGGAATAGCAGGAATAACAGCACATCTACAGACAGAGAGAGAAACTGATGAAGGAGGTGTGTGTTGAGTCTTCGCATTTCTCTCATGTTCTTTCAACCTCAAGAGTCTCACATGGGATTGTTGTTGCCGTTGTTCTCCAAAGAGTTCCCGATGCGAATCTCCGCTCCGTTTATTTGTTCTGCACAGCAGTCTCGTCTGTTAGTGACGACCACTCTACTAACTCTGTAAACATCACGCAGATCCAGCCTCCACCATGGGTTAGTCTCATTAAGGGTTGAGGAGCATCCCGTGTACAACTGCTGGAGACCTCGATTACCATCAATGGCCTTTACAGCAAACCAGTCCCCAGATGTTGACGACTGTGTAGCGGCGCCATCTACTGCCAGATTTCCTGGGAAAAGAATAAAGTTCTGACACATCTTGACACTCAAAGTTTGAACATGCACTTGTGTGAATGAGATTTGAGAACTACAGGATTATTGATGTGACAACAAACAACTTGACGTGAATTGAGTAATTTCCGCACCAACTTTTTTGTACTTCTATGTTAATATTTTCCCCACTTCCTGTAGTTAAAATTAAACAAACACTGACTTTCCTCACAACAGGGAAACATGCATTTATCTGAATTATCTGACTGTAAGATGCCAATAGAGTTTGAATATCGTCATACTGGTTTGGGAGGATATGAATAAAGTGTAACAATTTTCAGTTTTGTATGGCATGATATATTGAAAAGTGTTCTACAACAATGAATTACCTGCTAAATACCCATAGACTTCAACCTCAGCAAGAGCAAGAATCTTCTGATTTCCAGGAATATGGACAATCACGTAACGTCCCTCCATCCCACCGCATGAGAAAGTGGCCGTGGCTCCAGATGGAATAGTAGAAATTACAGCACATCTAGAGACAGAGAGATAATCTGTTATCAGTTTCTGTTCATCTGAAGCTTTATTAATCAAAACAGTCAAAGAAAGCCTCACATGGTGTTGCTGTAAACGTTCAGAAAGTTCCCGACTCGAATCACAGCTCCGTTTATCCTGAAATAATAATATGCGGTCACTCTGTTAGTGATGGCTACTCTGTTCACTCTGTATACTTTCATCAGATCCACTCTCCACCACGGGTCAGTCTGCTCGGTAGTTTCGGAATATCTGTCCCGTACTCCATCGACTGTATATTCAGCATAACTGGTCCCGTATGTGGACGAATGGGTGGATGTTTGCCTTAATGCTACGTTCTCTGAAAGATAAAACAGTAAAAAGTAAAGTAAAAAGTAGAAAGATAGTTTTATTCATTATTGTTGAACATTATAGGCAAGAGGTCTTTAAAAGCATTTCATTGAAATAAAATGCCATAGTGTTTTTATCTGTTATCTTTAACCAGGTTTATTAGCATTAACTTAAACCATTAAAAAAACATTTGAAATGAAACAAACAACTGAATGGTGATAGTAATAATTACTAAAACTTAACTATATAGACATATCTAAAAAATAAAAATAAAAAAAATAAATAAATATATATATCAAAAACCAAAATAAAAAAAACTTTCAAATTAGAATGAAAACAGAAAATAGGGAAAAAAAAACATTCCCTATCAGTCGGTCACTCTCAACGTACAAATAGGAATCTCTCTAGAGATCAATCTACTTCGAGTGAAGCTAAACGAGTCAATGCACATCAGCTTTCAATCATTTGCATTGGCTGTTCAGCCACGCAGCACCTCGAAATTAGGAATAGGAATCTATTTGTTGGTCACAACGTACATATCCCGTTCCCTCCTTCAGGGACTTTTTTTATGTGGTTTGGGAAGAAAAAGTCCCTGAAAAGATAAAAATGCCCCTGAAATTAAATCCAAATCTGATACTAAAATTATGTCTGGCAAATCACTATTAGTCAAGTCAAGTCACCTTCATTTATATACCGTTTTTAACTATACTGTTTCAAAGCAGCTTTTTTGAGAGAGATTGTTTTGGCTTTAGAATAAAGTTATTGTCCAGAAAAAGTTAGTTTTGATTGATTCACTTCCGTTGCAACGATCATTAGTAATTATAACTGAGAGTTCAAACAAAAAGAATACAATGAAGATAAAAACCTATTTGAAACCAAAGAGATCTTACCTTCTGCTCCATTCACCATTTCTTGAATCAATAAAAGCCCTGGGTAAAAAACAGATTCAAATGAGTTCACATAACCAGGTTCTGCCGCGCTGTGAATTAAAGTAAAACTTTTTCTCCAAATAATTCACTTTAATAGTCACTAATAAATCACACATCATCTGAATGATAAAGGCATTGTAAAACATTGATCTGTGTATTAATGGCCAAGCTGGAGGAAACTACTGACACATTAACAAAAATCTGCAGCATGAAAAATACTGTCATCTGAAGTGTGACCAGAAGACACTCCTGTGAATCACGACTTTCTGGAGAAATCATTTGCATACACAAATTATCATGATTTCAAGATTTGTTTTGTAAAGCAGAATCAGAATAACAAAGTAACAAAAAAACACTCCAGAGATCAAGTGATGAAGTGAATTTACAATCTATACATTGAGAGACGTATTTTATGCTAAGCATGATAAAAGTAACATACTTGGAAAGAAAATGTGTAGTAAATCCACAGCAGAGAGCGAGATGAGTGCAAACTATACTAGAAACATTGTTTAATACAGTGTTAATATTAGTGTGAATCTAGTAAAATAGCAGATCATGTCTGTTGTACTTTACCCAGTAAGATCCACAGGGACTTGAAGAGCTTCTTCATGGTTGATCAAAGGCGTCTGTCTTTCTTTAGTGATGGAGAGTGTGTGTGAGTTATATACTTTTTATGGAGGATGAGCCATTTACATGCGTATCACATGATCACCCTTGTCTCACCTCCTTTCTGTCTCTCTCTCTCTCTCTCTCTCTCTCTCACACACACACGCATACACGTCTATATTACTAACAGGGGACTATCGCTCTACACTGGCCAAGAGGGGACTAGTGTTTCTAGTCATTTTGAAGAAACAAAAATGACATACAAAATTTTCTTTTAAGGTCTTTTTTCATAATATAACTTTAAATATGCATTTTTTTATTTTTAAAAAAACATGCCAAGTGGGGACCTGAACGATGTCTACCTTACCAACAGAGGACTCCCATAGACTGCAATGGAACTGTGTGTGTGTGTGTGTGTGAAGAGTGAAGTCTCTTCATTATGTAACTTTATATATATATATATATTATATATATATAATGTTTATATATTAGATATGTAATATGTAATTATATAATGTTTACACAGGCATCAGACACACACACACACACGTCTATATTACTAAAAGAGCACTGTCGCTCTACACTGGCCAAGTGGGGACTTTCATAGCCTGCAATGGAACTGTGTGTGTGTGTGTGTGTGTGAAGAGTGAAG